>CM077033.1:24725326-25068088 GCA_039090855.1 Macrothele yani
AACGGTTGCAAATATGAACCCCAAGGATGGTTATGCAGAAGTACGAAAGGTCCTTATGAGTGCTATCTGAAAATACCAGCATACCATAACGGAGCCACCGCCGTTCTCAAAAGTCTGTTCTAGGTATATGGGATTATTTGTCTCGTTGGGTTGTCACACTCCTGGAGTTTGCCGCCGTCTTCCCGAAACAGTTGGTATCGTGAGTCGTCGAACCAAGCTACGCATTTCCATTCATATCTAATCCAATGGCAATGTTCCCTTATGTCGTATGGGGAGAGGTGCCACCTGGTTGGGCGCTATAATTTGCGGCAATGTTGCAGGTCCGGAAAATGTTACTATGCGTACCAGACGCCGCTGTCCACTCTCATCCACGGATTTGCACTGCGAAGCCACAACGAACTCGTACTACGAATCGTTTCTTTGAGTTTGTGCTGTCAAAGTGAACCCCTGACATTTTTGATCGTGAAAATCTAATTTTCGTGGTCATTTACGAGATTAAGTGACCCCATCTTCCGGGCACTGAACCATCATACCACTTTCGATATCGCTTAAATCCTGACAAGCTGGCATCTGAACCACGAATTCTGCAACTTGAGATTGTTGAGATATCTGCCTTTATATATACGTCGCTTGCGGACAATGTTATTTACCACACATGTGTGTGGTGTCATGTAATGGAAATGGTAGTAACGTTCCCAGTCTTTTTAGCATCTCGGTGTATGTAAGGAGCAGTGATTGAACAACTGATGTACCTGCAAACTACGAATAGTTGTTGGTGCTTACGTTTTAGTTACGTGCATATATCTCAACAGGCAATGAAACGACAAACATTTGGATTTGAAATTCTGTGATTTCATGCTATGTAATGTACACGCTCGAGCTCAATCCCCGTATCATTTTCTCCCTCCACATAAATCTTCTCTGATTCAGAGTACATATATTTCTGCTAACTAAAGCAGTTCCCTTAAAGTCAGTACATCCTTGTTTCATTATGTTCCATTTTTTCTCACATTTTTGGTAAATGAAAAAAAAAGGAGAAAGCAAACAATGGATTACTACAAAAATGTCAAAATACTATAGAGGACGAAATTATCGGAACTTTATCAGTTTACCAGGACACATTTACAATGAACAAGACATGAAAGCACATGTGAAATATCAAAAGTATATCATGATCTAATTTAATGTTATGAGTACTCTTTAATATTTGTTTGCGGTTTATTAACCGCGTATGCTAAGATGCAACGCAATTTACCTGCCTTTGAATTTAACTTGAGTCATCTGAAATAAAAAAAATGTTTCTGATAAACTACTGTAAGAACACTCCATATCAAATCTTTGGAAAAAAATCCTAAAACTGCGTATTCCAATGCAATTCTGAAGAATGAAGTATTTAAGAAATGTCATGAGATAAAAAGTAAAAATCTAAAAAATTTCGATATACAAACGGCCTATTAAAACAAATATGTTTAATTGTTTGTTAAATAATTTTATCAGAGTGCTTGTTCCACTGGATTTGTGTACATGCATGCTGACGCACTGAAAAACCTGGGTGAGAAGCAATGTGAATACTTTCTGGTTTGAAATTCAAATCAAGTATTTCATGTGATATCGATACCTCTTTTGATGGGGTGCGAAGAATGTAACTGTGTTCCAATGTCATAATTTGCTTGGAAGATGTTATACTTGTTCAAAAGACAGTTATGTCTTCATCATTCCATCTTTTCAGTCGACGGCAGCTAGATGATATGTATTTTGACACATATCATCTAGCTGCTGTCGACAGAAAAGATGGAATGATCATTTTGACACATTTTGTAACGAAGTTACTTCTTTCATCTTTGCGATTGTTCACCGCATTAAATCGTCCTTCGCTGTGTATTTTGAGACTTAACAATGTGGACTGCGGCTTTGCAAATGTTCCAATCAACACGAATGAAGCTTACAAAGGAGTGTATTCATCTCGGATTCCTCACTCAGCTGTAAAGACTTGAAAGCTTCATCCTGAATTACCTCTGTATTCGTGCGGCTCCTCTCCCGTGGTGCGACAACTGCATACTACGAAATGCTGAGAAGAAACGACTCACAAGTGCCATTAGAAGTAAGAGATCATTTATTGATTTTTCTTAGTAGAAAGTGCTATACATCGTACGAAGAACTGTAAGGTAGTGAACATCCAATTATAATGGACCGTGTATTTACCATTACTTCAACTTTTGATTGAAAACTCAGTGAAGTTGTTGGTCAATACCCATATAGGTAAACTTTGTTCCTTGCTGACCGTGAGGTCAAAAATAGATCTTGTTCACAACCGTAGACGTTACGGAAGTGAAATTTCAACTTCTAATGTTGTTAACCTCAGCAGTTAATGAATTAAACGACGTACAGCGTAGATATTTAGAGAGAAGAAACTAAATTTGCTTATCCAAGACATAAGGTTAATGTCTTTCAGGCTGTGCCACAAGTAGAAAGTGTCATCAGAAATTTACCTGAGGCCGAACAAGACGTTGCACGCATACGAATTGACAGACAAGTACGAAGAAGGCAAATCGCAGCAACAACCTAACTCATACCAGATGTATAATGAAGAAAAACAGCAACTGTCTGTACTTAGAAATAGTAACAAAATTTCTATTTTGGCTGCGGATAAGACGCATCAGACGGTCTTATTAGACAAGCTCAAAGTACAGGGATAAAATTCATGAAGCCATATCTTCTATTCCACACAAAATAGTTGAGCGTGAACCAACCAAGGCAACATGCTCAGCGTTTACCAGATTGAAGAATGCTTATAATTTTCCTGAAAGCTTTTCTAAAGCATTAATCCCCCCCCGGTTGTCGTATGCCCGATATATTTGGGCGTATCAAACGACATAAAGAGGGGGCTACTCATAAGACCTTCGGTCGCGAGCTACCTTAGCCCTACTCCGACAACTTGAAAAAGCTCTTGCCTCTATATTTAGGTAAGTTAGCTGAGAGCTCCCCTTATTCTATCAAAAGCTCCACTAGGGCAATAGAAAAGATCAGATTGATTCAGCCACATACTGGCCCTTTCAAACCAACCTCTCTAGATGTGATTTCACTGTACCCTAACGTACCTGTGGTCGCCACTCATCGTATCATTGAGGCCAAACTCGCTGATATTAATGTTCCCACTTCCGAAATGTATGCCATTATGAACGGCACTTCACGTTTAGTTAAACGGCGTTCATACTTCAAATTCCATAACCGAATCTATTTGCAAACTGAAGGCCCACCTATGGGCTCCCCACTTTCCGCAGTGTTGCCAGAAATTCTAAGGCTACAATACATTGAAAACAAAGTTGTCAATGAATTTTCTTCAGTTCGCAGTCTTTATCTTAGGTACGTCGAGGACATCCTTGTGTTCTGGCCTCCCCTCAAAGGATGACTTAAATCAATTCGCCAACGCACTTTCGTCAGTATTTCCTACTATCGGGCTCACGATAGAACTAGAATCTAATCTCTCTTTACCTTTCTCTGCATTTTCGTATAATTCGCGATGCAATACTTATTCTGTATTTATTGAAAACCAACTGATTGTAATAGTCTTATCCCATTTAACTCCTCACACCCAATCCCCCAGAAATTATCTGCTATCAATTTTCTTATTAGAATAGTCTTCTACGCATTCTTCAAACGATAGCCATTTACAGTCTGATATTAAGTTCATTTTTCAAATTGGCGGATAAACATGGATACTCCAAGGATGTGATGGTTAACAAATTATATAACAGAATTACTAAAAGAACGAACCATTAATCTGAAGCAAGACCCGAGGCCTAATAAACAGTACGTGGGAGCATTGGATCAACACCCCCATATCAACCATGCACTATCTCGTATTTTCTCACAACACATAATATACAGTTTGGCACCCGATAACGAAACCTTCTATCATATGTTAAAAAAGATCGAGGAACAATTGATATCATGAGCAAATGGGGTGTATACAATATTCCAACTACTAGACCCTACTACAGGAGAACACGTAAGCAATTATATAGGCTCGACACGTAGGAGCTTGGGTACCCGTGTCTATGAACATAAATACGATATACGAACCAGTAGTAACAATACGGCATTATCAAGGAATGTGGTTAATGAAATACTACAACAAGACTGGGGGAACATTAAACTACTGAACATTCCAATGTATACACACTCGCTGAATTTTTGTTGAAAGCATGTATATTGAAACTTTGGGGGACAATTTCTGCAATGACTACGCACCTACGGACATTTCAAAAATTTGGAAAACAACATATTACCAATTTGAACTTTTAAATTACAGTAGTAATAAATTAAATATTATCAACAATTTACCAATATGACAATAACATTCATTCTTAACACAAAATTTTCCATTTAATGTAAAATTGTCTGTATGGGGAATTGAATCTTTTGTTCCGATGTAATGCGCAAAAGTCACGACCCACAGTGACACTCAAGATTATTTCTCATAGTGCATCGCTGCACTCCTATAAACAGCTAAGCGAGTGCTGAATTACCCCTCTGTTCCACGTGATGATGGGATGAATGTTGCCCCGAAAGTACTAGTGGGGGTATTTTAATCTGTAAATAATTTTATCTTTTATTAAATATCGTGCCAAGACGGTGAAGTTTTTTATTTCATTTGATGCTGTGTTATGTTTCACTATTTCAATTAGGAAATGCTGCGGAATATTCATTTAGAGTGGGTTGAAATTTGTGTCTGCTTGTCGCTATTTACTATGGAATATTTCTTAATATTATTAGTACGCATATTATTAAATTATACATTTTTGTCTGATGCAAATGTGATTCTATTTCGTTTGACGAAGGTAGATGTAGCTACTTCTGCAGTTTTTTGTTTGTCGACTGATTATGTCGCTCATTCCATGGTTATTCGCCAGTTATTTGCCAAGTTCAATCTATTCGCGCCCTGAACAAAGTATCTTTACATTAAGAACGACAAATCTAACAGACAGATAAGCTCATATAACATTGTATTTTTTTAAATTGATCTGCTTAACGTTAAGGAGAATGTACTAACACAGGTATTGTAATGTATTTTACTAGAATGCGTATTTTCTAAATTTTCTCAAATTGCTCCTCATAAACGGATTTTCTTGTCATTGCGATAGATATGAATATTGAATTATATCAGTGTTTAGCAGCCATAAAAAACAGATGTCAGTGTTAAGCGACAGAAGCTAAAACATCGTTTTCATATCCATTGTTACGAAAATGGAATCAACACGAAAGCTAGATATATGATCTTCAATAGCTAAAAGCAATGTTAAACTACATAAAATCGCAGCACTACATGGAATTAAAATAAGACCATCATATGACTTGTCTTATATTAATTGTCTTCTCAATAGATAATACACTGACTGCTGTGGAAAAAGGAGCAGAACAGAAGGGGAAGTAACTGTCCCATGAAACTCTATGTCATGTGTTCTAAATGACATGTATTTCTCCAAATGTACGCAGTCGTACCAGAATAATATGATCACCTACCTAATAATAATAATAACCCTCACTTGATCCGGATGATAGATGCGAGATGGTGTGGCATGGAAGCAATGAGGCCCTGGAAGGTTTCTCGAGGCACACGTGCCCATTTGGACTGAAGAAGAAACCGAAGGTCCCGCAAAGAACGTGGCTGCGGGTCGGTACTTCGGATCTGTAGATCCAAATAGTCCCGCAAGTGCTCTATGGTATTGCGTTCAGGAGATTTCGCCGGCCAATGAAGAACCGAGACATTGATATTGTGTTAACAAAACCAATCACGCTCCCCTTTAGTGACGTGGCACGGCGCATTGTTTGTTCATAAACACCATCATCACTAGGGTGAGTAACAAACATGAAGAGATGCATGTGGTCAGCGAGAGGGGAAATATAGCCATTAGGAGTCAGGGACACATCCAGTGGTACAATCGGTCCTAGGTCATACTAGAAAAGTATTCCCCATATATGCACACTGACAGCACCGGCCTGTACTTTACCGAGAAGGGCGTCCGGGTATTGGTTTTCGTGAGTCTGACGCTGTATCGCTACCGCCCGTTTTTTCTGTGCAGCAGAAGCTTCGATTCAGCGGACAACTCAACCATTTTCCGCTCTTCCACTGTCCATTGACTTTTGTGCCATGGAAACTAAAGGTGTCGTTGCAGATAGGTCTGGACTTCAGATCTGTCGATCCAAATAGTCCCGCAAGTGCTCTATGGGATTGCGTTCTGGAGATTTCGCCGGCCAATAAAGAACCGATACATTGATATTGTGTTAACAAAACCAATCACGCTCCCCTTTAGCGAGGTGGCACGGCGCATTGTTTGTTCATAGACACCATCATCACTAGGGTGAGTAACCAACATGAAGAGATGCACGTGGTCAGCGAGAGGGGAAATATAGCCATTAGGAGTCAGGGACACATCCAGTGGTACAATCGGTCCTAGGTCATACTAGAAAAGCATTCCCCATATATGCACACTGACAGCACCGGCCTGTACTTTACCAAGAAGGGCGTCCGGGTATTGGTTTTCGTGAGTCTGACGCTGTATCGCTACCGCCCGTTTTTTCTGTGGAGCAGAAGCTTCGATTCGCCGGACAACTCAACCATTTTCCGCTCTTCCACTGTCCATTGACGTTTGTGCCATGGAAACTAAAGGTGTCGTTGCAGATAGGTATGGACTTCGGATCTGTCGATCCAAATAGTCCAGCAAGTGCTCTATGGGATTGCGTTCTGGAGATTTCGCCGGCCAATGAAGAACCGAGACATTGATATTGTGTTAACAAAACCAATCACGCTCCCCTTTAGCGACGTGGCACGGCGCATTGTTTGTTCATAGACACCATAATCACTAGGGTGAGTAACCAACATGAAGAGATGCATGTGGTCCGCGAGAGGGGAAGTATAGCCATTAGGAGTCAGGGACACATCCAGTGGTACAATCGGTCCTAGGTCATACTAGAAAAGCATTCCCCATATATGCACACTGACAGCACCGGCCTGTACCTTACCGAGAAGGGCGTCCGGGTATTGGTTGTCGTGAGTCTGACGCTGTATCGCTACCGCCCGTTTTTTCTGTGGAGCAGAAGCTTCGATTCAGCGGAGAATTCAACCATTTTCCGCTCTTCCACTGTCCATTGACGTTTGTGCCATGGAAACTAAAGGTGTCGTTGCAGATAGGTCTGGAGTAACATAGGCGCCTTAACACAGCGTCGACTCCGGAAACCCATGCGTAATAGAGTTCGCTCTATTGTTATCCGGACATATGCCTGGTTACGCAGCATTGATCTGCGAAGTCAATCACTGCACTCTTAGTTTTTGATTGCTATTTACCAGTCGACAGGAGCGATGTTTTCCTCTGGTGTCGATGGTTTTTAGGGCTCCACAGTTATGACTTCAGGAGGTACCTTGTGTGCCATCGGTCTATTCTTAATACATCCTTACCAGAGAACCTCGCGCACAACCCACGAAGTCTGCTGTTTCTGAGATGTTTCACTCTTTGCGAGGTAGATGATGATCATTCCTTTCTGCACGTCCGTCAACTTTCTACCCCTGCAAATTGTGCTCACCTTACAAACTATGGCTCATCTGTCCTGGGCGATCTCTTATATCTCCGTGTGGCCGATCTTGTTACGTGCACTCTGTAACGCGCCTGGGACGGTACACTGTGATTCCAGGGTTGGTAATATTATTAGGATACGACGCTGTATGTACTAAAGCCCTTTTACACCTTGATGACAAACGGAAATAAAAATGGCTCACTTGTTGAACGAAAATATTTGCAAAACGTTCTACCTCCGGAATTTTGCTCATTATGCGGTTTTTCTTGACCAGTATTTCATTTTTTGGAGAGCATCTAAAAATATGTCAAGAGAAATAATTCGAATTCCCCATCACTGTTCTTAAACAACATTATCATCGGGACATGAAATGGCAAGAGGGTTATGTCATTTCTTGTTCTTTGTTGGTGTTGATATTGGAACCCTCTTAAGTATTAACGGTTTCTCAGTCAAGAATTTGTATCTTACATAAACATATTCTAAGAAGGCGAATCTTTTAGACCGCAAGCGGTTGGACATACGGTGTAACTTTTAGGTTGTTATTTTTCTTTCAACGGCAAGAGCAGTAATTTCATTAGTTTTCCTTAGAAATATCATTAGCTTTTGCTAGAAAGATGTTCTTTCCGGTATTTGTAAGAGAATAACGAAAAAGAAGTGGTTGAAAATGTAGTCAAGAACACTAAAAATACAGGCTGAGTATACTCTGTGGAGAACGACGGTAGGTATTTATTAATAAAGCCTCTATAGTGCTAAACCTTTGGGTACTTCAGGCTCAGAGAAATTAAATTTCCAAGTAAGGAAGATAATAGTGTTTCTCTACATTGACGTTTCTCAATATCAGTAACAAATTTCTCCATTTCTTCTGGGCCAATGCTGGGGCTTCCATTAAATCCTCTTGTCTACTTTTACGCAAACGACCCAAATTGTGCCTTGTACTCGCAGAAATGAAACATCGAAGTATTCAAAATAGTGAATCCGTTGCTTTGGGTCTCTTCAAAAGATGATTTTATATCTGAAATAAAAAAAACAGTAACCACGCCTTAATTCAACTTTACATGTCGGATTTAAATTAAACATTTTTCGATTAACACATCAAACATGTTCGATTCATTTGAATGTCCAATTCTACATACAGTATTTTATCTAAAATAAGAATTACTTAAATAATTTGAAAATCATTTTTTTAAATATAATCACTTTCAGCTTTCTTCGAAAAACTTGAAGTTAAATTCGCTTAGATTTTAAAACTGCTGATGATGGGTATTTTCATGCAGACGATTTTGATATATCCCTTTCTAATTTTAAACTATTAACCAACTCTGGATGTCTTTATTCTGTCGCGGAACCAGGAAAATGAAAGTCATTACCCTGTATGCGTTAGAACAAATACCTACGAACGTAATTAGTGAAATACGTTATATATAACGTTTTCACTAATTAAATATATATGCATTTATACTTTAATTCGTGAAATACGTCAGTTCAGTCTCCTGTTGATCAAAACACATTTCATCATTTAATTGTTCTGGAAAATGTCACAATATTTGATATATTTTGCGAGGAGTATAGAGAATATTTTACAACTGGCATAAAGTTTTCAAACAAAACGCTCGCCTGTTATTTTGATAAGGAATTCCATTTTTTTTTTGAAATTTCAAGTAACTACTCTGTTTGTTTGTCCGCTTCCATGTTACCCATATTCGTTGTATATCCCAAACTTTCTACTTAGGCAGGCAAGGTTTTAACACTTTCATAGTAACTCTATTACTCTGTTAGTCACCAACAAATTCGCCCATTCCATATTGTGAGTTTTTGTAAAAGGAACTACAAAATCCAAATTCGATCGTAAACAACACACTGTCGTTGCAATATTATTTTTTAAAATTGCAAACCTGTTCGATAAAGCTCTGTCGTTAAGAAAGTCAACAGGAAGTGAACTTTCTGATACGAATCGCACGGACAGAACAACTTTACACAGTACTGACAAATGCTGATCAAAAAGGAAAGCCATGAAATTCGACCACCGCAGACAACGTGATGCAGGTTGATGAACTGATTCACAATAATCGAAGATCCGTAGTTCAATATCCTTATTTTTTCAGTGATACTTTTTCGCACTGTCTTGCATATCTCTATATATTTTGCTTTGGAAATCATATCTCCCTTAGTTGTCCTCATTTCTCTTTTCTTTTGATCAGCCTTTTCGTTTTTCCTGATATTTTCTTCATATGCAACTTGTTCTTAGTACCATCAGTTTTTGTTGCTTTTCCATAAGAGCCTTGGTTAGTGTTCTGTAAATTTTGGAGATGTCCACTTTTTCTGATGTTGGCTCCTCTGAAGCCCAGAATCTGTTCCTCAATTCCAATGTGAAGGTATTATGATCATTTTTAAGGTTGTTCATGTCTGTACATTTTTATTTGTTTTATGAGCTTTATACGTTAAAGTTTAGTGTTGAGGGAATCTTACATCTCACCATTCTATGAACACACGCTATGTTGAATCTGTTCAGCACACCACAGTCTTTAACAAAAAATGTGTTTTTCCACATAACAAATCACTTAGACTATTCGTGAGGATCTTGGGTTCGATACAGATTTCGTGAAGGCCGCAAATCGATACAGATACAAGGTGGAGCTGGTGTGTAGTCAACAGCCATTACTGATCAGCTGGTCGACAATGCAGCTGTGATTATTCGTGAGGATCTTGGGTTTACAGTGTGAAAAGTAGCAGACGATTTGCAGATTTTAGTTAAATGTTCCCGCATATACTCAGTGAGAAACTACACAGGACACGTGTCAGTTATAATGGATTCCTCGACTACTGACGCGTGAACAGAAACAAAGGTGTGTTCAAGTGTGTGAATTCTTGAAGCAAGCAATTGCTTCAAAGGAGAACTACTTTAAGTCAGTGATTACAAGCGGTGCTACAGTTGTTTCGCACTACGATCTAGGGAGCCAACAACAGAGCTCAATATGGAAAACTCTGTCATCTCCAAAAGCAAAAAATGCAAGATTTCAAACGTTTATCTCGATGGTATTGGTAGTAACTTTCTTTGATTCCCAAAGAATGGTGTGCCAAGATGTCCACCAAATACCACGGTTAACATGGATTATTACGGTCTGTTTTGAAAAAGTTGATAAATGCCAGTAAAATGTTCGTTGGATTGTCAGTGTTATATATACAAATGCACATTTTCCCATATTGTTCCAAATTGAATTGTAAAGTTCAAGTGACCTTTACTGTTAAATTTACTGAAGATAAATCTGTAACGAAATTTAGTGACTATGAATGTGAAGAATTTTGAGAAATGATTTTAAATTAAAAATGAATCGCGTGAAATTTTATTTTGAAACATGTTGCTTCCAAAACATTTACATAGTTTTGGACATATAGGTAGTAACATCACGAATTGCTTAAGCCAGTGGCAGGGAATCTGTGGCCTTCTAGGACATTAAGTGCGACAACTTGAGTGAATCCAAATTTTGCAAAATAAATCCTTTTATTTTTATTAATATGCTTTTTTCCGTTTTTAATTATTTTTATTTTTAATCTTAAAAATGACCGTATTTAAAATACCAAAGTATAATAGAAGATTAAACGTAATAATGCTCCCGCACTGACGGTCACAATTAGAACATTAGTAAGTCATAAGGGCAATTTTTACACCTGCTAAGCTCATAACTTGGTTCAATTGCTCCTGATGAACTACTGATGGAATTGATTGAAGTCTTAGAAGATGACATTTTAAAGCTAATATTTGAGGCTAAGAAAGATCCGGTTGAACTATGAAAAAATTATTTTTTGATTTTTAAGCAGTTATTGCTGCGAATCTACATTCTCTTACCTAACCCAAATCAAGACGTCCTTAAGGACACAACTGCCGGATACCCATCTAGAGAATCAGGTAAAAGTGCGAACCTCGAAGTTGTAACCAAGTATTCAAATGCTTTCCGACAAAAAGAAGTCACAACAAATTCATTAAAAGTTTAGTTAACTTTGTAATTAACATTTTGTTTTCGGTTTTTGAAGTTAGTATATAATAAGATTTGTGCAAAATAATGTACATTTCTAAGTACCTGTGTGTAATTGAAGTTTCTTGAATGCGACGTTGTTAAAGAACAGCTACATAAATGCTGCCTTCCAATAAGGAAAGGTTTCCCACCTCTGGTTTAAGCAAGTGAAAAAAAAATACGTTTTCAGAACAGGTAAAAATAATATAGTTGAAAGTTTTTTTTTTGGCACGAGTGATCCAAATTTAGATTTCAAATTTTTGTTTCCTTTGGTGCGGCGGTAATTTTAGTTACTTGCAGCTGCACTTTACTTTCAGTAGGCATCTCGGAAAGACTAAACATGATGGAATTTAAATTTTCGATTAAGCTACGCATTGATAGATATATTATGGAGCATTACTTCGTTGTTAGGCTGTGCATAAGCAGATAATGATCGGCTAAGATTTCAAATATTCTAAGTGGAATTAAGGGCACTGGAATTCAAAGAGGATGATGATTTCCTTCCAGAAAAGAAATACACCCTCAATCACCGAAGAACCTTTCTGTTTAGAACCAAATCTGATGGGTTTTCCAGAACGAAATGACCTTCTTCTAAGAAAATGAAAAGATATAGAAACAAAATTTCTGCGTCCGTGATAAAGATGTTCAAGTTATTCGAAATATCTGCGGCAAGAGAGAAGGAGAGAGAGATTTCAATTAATCTTTCTCAAAATATTTTGGTTCACTCGTGCAGAAATATATTTAAATAGATTAATTTCTTCAGAATTTGATAAAAAAAAGCAGAGAATGTACCTGTGAAAATACAATATTGAATCCTAAATTCTGTAAGAGAATAGTACAATTTCATATTTGAACTGATGTAGTTGCTACACGTTAATGATTTATCTTTCATTAATCGAAAATTAGAAGATTTTGCGTCCACCTCTTGACTGTCAAATGAAAGTAATTTATTTCATTCAGCTTATAAAGGTTAGACGATTATGAGAAGTATATTTACACATTATATAGGAGTATATTAAGTAAATTGTTAGAGCAATTAGTTATATTTATAGCCTTTCGTTTTAAGAATTGTGGAGTGCGAAAAAAGAAGAAAACTTAACAGTAAGCGATTATTAAATCGCATGTAAATGTAAAGTACTCCTCATTCGGCTTTTTTTCAAGGGTTTGCTTAAGTTTCTGGGGTATCCACTGTTTTCGTTTCAATCTGGTTTGAAATTTTTCATCGGTTCGCTTTTTTCAAAGATACGTTAGAAAGTTCCTGAACCAAACGCTTTCCCGTTTAGCACTCAGCACTTCGTAAATATGTCGTTCAGGATTACAATACTGATTTCGTAGAGCAGCAGCCCGATGACAAAAAAATTAAGAGCTAATGTTTCCCATTGCATACTACTGAAGGTCGGGAGGTAACTGTTCCAGAATATGGGAGATTCAGAATACTCCAGAACCTTCCAGCAGGATGTCTGAGAGCAGTTCAAAAAGAACAATAATCAGAAGAACAATAAGTCTAAGGAATACTATTTTTCTGTGACCTGCTAATCTGCGGGCATCGCTTTTCTGACGAGATCCAACCAATTTGCGGATCATGGTTCGTCAGTATCCTTCCAAACTGTGGAACCACACTTTTTACAATCTGCGGACCCATCGTCTTCTTCAGTGTCTTGCCAATCTGCGGACACACTTCCTTCGGAAAGATTGAGATATAGTTCTGAGACCGTCTCGGCGTACAGGCTATTGCTGTGAAATTTGTGTGAATCTGCCTCTGCTTGTTCCAGAAAAAAAAGACGTTTTTCAGGTCTGTATACCTAGCTTGAAAAGGAATTTACCTGTTGTACGCCGCAGAGTGAGAAATTTTGTTTTCACAGTCTCACAAACAAATTCATATAGGTAAATTTAAATTATTTATCAGAGACAAAGAAATTCCTCAAGTTGTTAATTGGAGTGAAAACCAAAAAAATGGCGCAGAAAAAAAGAGTGAACTCACTACCTCAGCTGAGAGTACTAAAGTGAAAGAAGCCCTACAAAATACAGAATGAATAAAAACAGATCGGAAGAAATAACTTAGTAGTATTAGGTTATTACATAGAAAAATAGAAAACTCAGTACTAAAAGTTTTTTGCCTAATTATTTGTTAGGTCAAAGAGAAAGTGCACAATTTGACGAATTTTAAATGACAACCATTGTTGAAAGCATTAACTCAGTGGTTGATAAACATTTAAGTTTAAATAATATACACCATGAAAATGCGAGTGGGTTAAGGACTGATGAAACCCTCAGGAAAAAGATTGTGGGGAAAAATTATTTTCCTGGTAGGCTTCTTAAAGAATATCAGGAACGAAGAAGAAGAACAAAACTTGAAGCAAAAAACGAAATAAAGGACATCAATGTTTTTGAACTGCCTCCCACCACTAATTATAAGCAGAACGTATGTAGATAAGACTCGTCTAGCAAGCTAGATTTATTAAAACATGAAATTAATGAGTTAGAAAACTCTCCTGGAAAACAAACTGATGGCAACGATTGCACCCACTTTACCTTTCTGCTAGCATCAGCTTCCACACGGTAAAGAAGTCGCATACCCTCAATTGCAGAAAATTAAACTTGCACTCTTCTAAAAAGACTTAGTGAAAGCTTTGCCCTTAAATTAGCTGTTAATGAAAACACAAAAGTAAACTTCCTACTAATAAGCGCGCAACTTTGGCTAGGAATTAGAGAGAAAAATCGCTTCAGTGACTGCACAAAAAGGGAAAAAACGAAAATGTGCCTAATTCTGGCAAAATAAGTGTTCAGGAAATTTGCGCGCAGTTAGCTACAAAAATTGCTGGTACTGAAGCAATACATGAGAGTACTAACTATGAATAACAAGTTACACAGTACTAACTTAGAATAACAAGTTACACAAAAGATGCAAGAATCAGAAAATAGCACTGAGGAAACAGTAAGACTAAAAAGAATGGCCCTTTTAAGCCCCATGTGCAAATTGTAAACCAAAATCCAACTACTCAGCCCACTGCAGTTGATGAAATTCTGGTAAACCAAAAATGGACTCGATATACTTATTTAGAATGCACATGAATTAAAAATGCAACACAAGGAATGCTTACCGTTCACATAATACAAAACAAATTGACATTGCACTAATAAATGAAACTCGGTTAGCGCACAATTTTTAGCACTCTCCGAGTACTGCAACGCTTTCATCGGTTGGTAAATAATTTACTTCTCGTTTTCGGTACTTGTATTCATTTGGTAGGCACCGGAACTTCACCTACCCTTTGGCGTTTAAAGTTGAAAAACTAATTCGTCGGAGCAGGCTGGATGTGCTTAATGTTTCACGATAAAATGGCGATGCTTTCTCACCCACTCGAGTCTTATAGTCCGCCGACCTGCTATTAACAAAGCTACCTCAGAATGTTAACAGCCATCATTTTCCCGTTGTACGCTGAATTTACCTCATACGCTACTCCATTTATATTTAAATTTCCTGTTCTACTGTCGTTGCCAATTTCGAAGTTAATATATATGTGATGAGGAGCTGACCTCAAAAATCAAAGGGCCGTTTGCGGGTACATTTGCTCTGGGCAGTCCGCGTTTGCTAGTTTTTATATAGCTCTTTAATAGACCTGTAACACCCGGAAAGGATAATTCCAGAAGGTGGCATAGTATAAATGTATTGAAGAATACATGCCTCAAAAAATAACTTCGATTTCGGCATCAGGACCGAGAGTCATATTGATTTGATTCGCAAGGACCGTGAACCAATTGCACAATCAGTCGTTATGGATCATCCCGAATTCTTTTTGGAATTTTTGGACCTGGATGCCCTCCCCCCCCTCGCACCTTCCCCGGAGATTTGCATCAGTTCTGTTGTTTGAAACCTTAGAGTGTCTTTCAGAAAATAATAAAATGTTAAGTTGCACTCATCAACCGCTGCTATTTCTCGCTTTGTTCCTGGAGAATCGTACCGCCCCATTTCGGAAGATACTGTCGTCATTTCTGCTCCCACTAGTAAAGCTTTAATCCAGTTTACTGAAAGTTCATTTATTTACAAACTGGCTAACCTTTGTTGTAAGGATGACATGCCTACCCACATTTCTCAGGCATGGGAATCCTTATTGACAGTTGCAAAATCAGTTTTCTGAGCCGACTTTGAGTCTGGAGATAATGAACACTTACTCAAATCCCTTAAGACTCTCAGCTGCCTTCACGTAATATATGTTATGTATCATTATTTCTTATGTTGTAAATTTTTTTTGGAAAACCCTTTTATATATAAGTGCCATATAACACTTCGATGCGTGTCATTCTCATCTGGAGATGAACTCCTTGGTAGTTCGAGAGATCTAATGAGTGTTTTGTATGTGTATATTTTAAATGTGCTTTAGTTAAATGTGCCGTCATCCGGTGCTGCGTGTTATTAAGGACCTCGTCCTTAAACAGTACTTTTGACTTGTCGTGAATTATCATAATTCCAGAAGTTCTATAGTCGCCTGTGCCACTTATTTCACGGTCCATCATCGTGCCCACGATCTAATGCACACGGGTTAAAATGTTAACCTTTCCATCACAGTCACAGTGTGCAAGAGGTAGGTATCTGGAGTTGTTTATTGTCGGCATGTCTTCCCCTTCTGGTTTCATTAATGAGAAGGTGTAAGGCAAGTTTCTGAATTGGTACATTATGCATAACACATAAATTGTTATTTTGGTGAACTTACGGAAAATAAGATGAAAATAACCAAGTTTTATGTAAATTACTGGAATTGATGAAGAACAAATTTTCACAGCAAAATTCAATGCCAATTTATTTCAACAGAAGGAACGTTGCTCTGTCCTTATAATTTGTATCAGAAAATCCTCCTTTCATTTTCTGGTGCTTTATTATTACCCTCCAGAGCTTTTCTCAGACAGGTTTGTAATTGTTTTAAAAGGTAAAATTTCAACGGCATTGGCTTGTTTCAAATCGAATTATGACTTTATAGTCCGTTTTATGAAAGCTCACAATAGGGAATGGACAAATTGTGGGTATAAATGCCAGAACAATCGAGTGACTCTGAAAGTATTAAAACACTGACTATGATTGTAAAACGCTTGGAATAAATACAGAATATACGTAGCATGAGTAAGGAAAAGAACAAACAGTTCAGCTACTTCAAATATCAGGAAACAATAGTTACTTATCAAAATCAAAAGGGAGCGTTGTATTTGCAAACCTTCTGTCAATTATTTGATTTCCTTGATGCTCGTCGCGAAATGTATTCAATATTATCATGTTTTCTCAAAACATTTAAATGGAAAAATGTGATGCACGATGCTGAAAAAGATTGTGCTAGCACTTTTAATAAATAGAAGACTGAACTGACGTATTTCCCAAATTATACAAGCATATTAACGAATACAAGCATACTAACGTTCTTATGTTTCTGTCGAAACCTAACAGAGGGAGGGAATGGCTTTCATTTTTCTGGTAATGTGACATAGTTGCTGTATGAAAACTTCCACAATTGGCTGATAGTTTAAATTATTCAGGGATATTTCAAAATCGTGGATTACTTTTATGTATACCGGTGCCCAAAATTAATGTCCAGAAATAATTCTCATAGCTATAAAAGGAAACACATATCACAAGGTAGAGACGTTTAGCATGTAAAGAGACACGCGATCGTAAGGGTAATAAATATTTTGTAATAGCATTCAGTAAAAGACAAATATACACACTTTTTGTTTACGCAGGGTTCACTACGCAAACGTCACCAACGTGTGTTATGCTAAGGTAAACTAAAAAATACCTTACTAAGGAGTGTTATCACCTCGTAGGCGGAACAAAATTGTACAATACGATACATTCTCTTCACCAGGTGGGTAATGAAACTGGAGCCAAAGGATTTCATTTCTTGTGAAGGGTATAGTCTAATTGTCGAAGAGAGTAATAGAGTGGCTACGTGTTGTTCCAGAGAACCCCAGGCTTGCTCTATAGGTTTCAGGCGGGCAGACCTGGCAGACGCTTCCACACGTCAAATATTCTCACTATGCAGGAAATCATCGAAAAGCTGAGCCCAGTACTAACAATTATTATCTTCCATTAAAATGGTTCTGAGGGCCAACAGCTCGAGAAAAAGTCGGACATAAGGGTCTAGGATCATTTTCTTATAATAACCAGTGTTCATATTGCCTCCTGTGAACACGGGCGTTGCCTTTGAACATAAGGCCATTCCGCGTGATCAAATGACAGAGTCGGAAGGATTCTTGTTAGTTACGCTTACAGGATCATTACGGGTGCTTTTTCTTCTCCAGATGAAATGCCGAAGGGAATATGTTCGTTCACTGAATCTCGACTCTGCCCATTCGTCTGTTCTACAGGAATAATGTTGCCTGCACCAATTGAAAAACTCTCATGAGAGATGCTGTTAGTGGGCCACACATCGTAGGTCTCCAGGCATAAGGAACAGTAGTTGAAAGCGTTTGACGTATCGTTTCCCTTACCATCTCAGCTTTAGAAGCAGCGGAGAGCACCAAAGACAAATACTGGGTTACATGGGATTCATGACACTCTGTGACTAAAGAAAACTAACTGTCCTCACGAGGTTTCGTACACCTTGGGCAAATATGTTCTGGACTTCCGTTTACCAAACCGGGGTTTTTGAATATCTGCCACAACAGTAAAATCACTATGAGGTGCATGTTCATGTTCCTTGGATTCATACCCGTTACTAGGTATGTATACGATTATTTCTGACCACTTATTGTGCATAAAGACATAAGCTTGAGGTATCACGAAATTGATTTTAGAATCTTGTAGCAGTACAATACTAATCCTGCATACTGGGAAAACATGCTGTGAAAAAATGTCATCAGAAAAATAGTTTTTGCGTTAAACAACGGAACTGGTATTTGGTACAGCCCGTAATTAATTAAAATTTGCAGCTGATGTTATGTTAGGATGCACAGCTAATATTCGGTTTTACATTTGGAAATTACGAAATTTAATCTAAAAGGGCGAGTTATGATAATTTCAGTATCAAGTGTCAGAAGGGCAAGTAGTATATTATTCATAACGTACTGAACATTTGTTTGAGAATGTGTGCTTTGTTGTAAATGTGACAAAGACGGTTAATATCTGTAAGAATAGAGGAGTTACTCAATCCACGAAACGAATTAAAACGTTTCGTTATTACACGATGAGAAAGATGTGCCGGGCGGAAGTTAAAGCGCCAATATGTGTCATGTGACAGAAAAACAAACTGGTAACAGCAAACAGTATTTGCAAATCGTGGTAGTACGACTGTCATTAAATACTGCAAATAAAGGTATATGTAGTGATAAAAACCCAACATACGGGGTACCAGATTTGTTGAAATAACAAAGTTTCACAAACAATACTTTTAATTTCAATTTTGCCGCCCCGTGGCACAGTAGCCTAAGCGTTGACTAATGACAAAAAACAGCTTTAGGTACGTTTTTGGCTGACATGCGAAACGTGAATCCTTACTGTTATATGTGTTCGTTTTTTAATGTGAGTCTGTATTTTCCTAAGCCTTATGAGAAACTAATTTTTTTGTCTTAACCTTTTAAGCGGCCGATATTCCTGATCTAAAAAAGTGCCTAAAATCTCCGAGCTTCCCAAATAGAGACGTTCACATAGCAGCCGGATTTAACGGAAACTTTGGAAATGTAATTCACCAAGCAGCTGTTACGTTTGATAACAGCTCGTTTTTAGTCCACTTTTCTTTACACCAACGCATGATGGGAAACGGCTAGTTCCCTGAACCAAACACTATGTCAGTTTGACATAAACCACTTTTCTATCCTTTCTTGGGTTAATTGTTACATCCCTTTCAGCAGGTAATCAGCCCGAAAAGTTAAGCTTCAATCATACCTGTAACTGACAATTTTGAATAACAAAATTAAGGGAAAACCAACACTTTCTCTTACGCAGATTAACTCGTTTGAGCCACGATCCGCAATAGTTTTCAGCAAATATATTCATTTGCGCTAATTTCAGCCTATTCCTAACGACATATAAGCTCGTTCGAAACGATTAACTTAGTTTATAATTCCTGGAAATGTTATTAAAATTTACCAGTGATTTAAACATTGCTAAAGTTAGTAGACATATCCTCAGGACTTTCTAAAATCTCTGACACATTACTGCTTGCCTTTTATTTCGCTGTGTGATCAATAACCAGGTAGAATTTATTTCGTGCTGCGTGACTTTCGCACATTCTAGAGTCTGAAATTTATGTCCTAGTAAATTCGGATAGTGATTTCTACTTTTTTTAGAAACACCACATTTCGTTTTCAATATAATAATTGTAAATAACATACCCGATTTTTTATTTCTTCAGCGCACATGAGAGAAGTTCTAATTTATGACAGAACATGAAATTTCCATTTCTTTTCCTCAGCACAAAATCAAAACTGATGGTAAAATCTTTTATTATTTATCAAGAAAAATAATAAAAGCTCTATTTGGCTGTTGGGTAGGTAAGATTTGCTCAAACGGAACAGGCGGACTGCGAAAAAGAATATCCTTTGTTAGATATAAAATTCGCGCATATATTTTGCAACTCTGCTTATTGCTCGAAAGAACCGTTTAGGAATGTAATCCTTACTCTTCGTGTTTACAGCAGAGATAAGTTCCGAATTGCCTCCGATTTCCATTAAAACTGGTTTGCTTTCCTCAAACCTTAGCTTCTAGCAATCCTGCATCATATTTTTCATTCTATTCTTGAATCATGAAATGTCGTTAACTTTTGAACTTAAAAAAGTTTAAAAAGTTAACGACATCACATGATCCTTGCTATTTTTAATTCAACGAGAGATCCACCATTTCTTTTTTAAATCAGACAAAAATTAAAGGTGGCACTGATCTTTCGCTTTATCATTCTTGAATGCCGCGATCTTGTAATGAAATTGACAAATCAAGACAAAGATTGTTTCCGAGAAATTCTGTAACTGGGAAATATTACTTACCTATGAATTCGATCACTTCTTTATGCAGATTGTTTTTTCTATTTGACCGAATGTTCCCTAGGCTAGTGTTCACTGTTGTAATATATATTTTTACGGTATTCCGCAATCAATATCCTTCAATTTTGGAAGCGTGGAATTAGCTGAGGATTTCAATAAACATAAATTTCAGATATGAAAGTTATCTAAAGACTGTCACTCAAGGACCATATGTCAACACCTCTATTGATAATTCCACAAGTGGCAAATTACGGAATTAGAATGGCATGTTTTCCAGTAATAATGCCTTATAACCTAGAATGTATTCTACAAGCTACACTAAAACTTTTATTCTTGGTTTTCTTGGTTTGAAAAAAACATAACTAAAGACATCGTGTCTTTTTTTTCTAAAGAAACGTATTTCGGATCATAATTTCTCATTTTGATAAAATGGCATATATTTCCTCTTATCCATGGTGCTTTATGCTTTGAGTAAAGAAAAGGTTCAATTCATAATTCCGATGCCCTGAAAATATTCAAACTGCTTTATATTTCATTAAAATTATATGAGATTTCGATTATGAATACGTTTTAATTATAACACATGTAAAACTGATTCTATACATAACTACGGTTTATCCGTGCATGTTTTAACCCTTGTGTGAGAGTCCATGCTTTCCTTTAAACAAAAAAGGTAACAAATCGCAGTTGGAAAGGCATGGTATTAAACACAGAAGACATTGATTAAAAAATATTTTAAAAAATGCCCCACAAGTTCCTGTTCTTACCAAATAACCAAAAAAATGAACTGCAAATGTGTAGTTTCTCAAAAAAAAAATGTTTTCTATAAAGGAATGTTGTCCTTTTTCCTTGCTCTAGTAGCACATGAAAAGGAATTCAGAAGCTAAACGATAATGGTTTAATTGAGTCCATAACTTTGACTGCAGAACAACAATTCACTAATCTTGGTACAGAAAAAACTAAACACTATAATTACTGTTAATTACAACGCGCACTAAACTAGCGAAAATTTACAATTCGTTTCCGTTAAAAAAATGTGGAATGCAGGTTTGCTGAGAAGCGAAACTTTCTATACATTCCATCACAGATTACATGAACATTGAAAAATGCCAAACTCTTCAATATATAAAATTTACAAAATTTTCTTATTTTAAAGTCATTTTAAACAAGATTTGAGTGTTATGCTTTTAAAACTGAGAATTTCATTTCAATTTCATTTGCAGAACATAATAAAGCTGCTATGCAGTATATTTCCCAGAAAATTTTCTATTTAAAGAATTTATACCAAGCTAGGTCAGCGAGGGCAGTTAGGTAATATGACTCTAAGCAAGGTTGTTTCCTCGTACCAGTTAAGCAGTTGATGTTCAGTGGGAAAACGCAGTTATTTTATGGAAGGGCCGTGTCTGTTAATATCTGATAATGGACCTCCCGCTGGTATTTAAATGCCGATTTTACAGTGGCATTTGGACATGAATGAAATTGATACCATTGATGCCCAGTGTTTAGTGAAAGAGTCTTCATTGCTCTGTTTGTTTTAAATTTTGCATTGTTGTTTGTTGAAGATGTAAGAACAGAAAAAAAATGTGCCACTGGGCTGTAACTCGTATGATGGATAAGTCACGTGTGTAAGTGTGAATAATTGTTCAAACACATATATCTGCAAATACTACCTTACTTTACTGCACCTTTTCATTTTTTTCTGCTCTGAGGTTCAATGAACACCGTGCGCACTCATGTTGAGCTATAAGCAGTGATTCGTCCGTAAATTAAGGCCAACTGCGTCTAGGAAAGGGAAAGAGCCAGTGTCGTAAGAAAAACACGGTCTTATATCTTGTCAGGATTAGATCCTGGACTACACAAGAACGAATGCTCAGAACACTGCACTTAGACCACTGCGTCACTGGATCATCTTTCTTGCAATTGCCCCAGACGACAAATATCAGACCACAGTTCTGGAAACACCTGGCACAAAACTTTATTTAGCATTTCAGCTTCTGAACTCTGTCAATTACACGTCGTCGTTAAGCGTTGGGAATGTGTTCTCATTTTCTAACCCATAGACCCACGTTCAGGAAATTCAAGGCTCAGAATGTTCTAGTTCTAATAAGTCTGGTGAAATCTACCTAAATATCAGAACATTTCTTAATATTTTTTTAATAATTTTGAAAGAGAATACAAGAAATACTTATTTTAAACTATCAACTGGGGCATATAAATTAATATTGGGTGAGCAAAATTTTCCGAACTATGCTCGAACGAATACATTCGCAGTCTTAGGACTAGGAACAGCGCGGCTGGAACAAATAAACTTATGCATCAGAAAATGCTTCTTTTTCCTTAAGTTATTTTACTTGAAATGGTTCTTTATGGGAATGATTGAGAATAATCCTGTCTAACCGTTAATCTGTTAACATACAGCCGCAAAAATGGGGACGAATCTGAGTAAACAGAGAAATGTTTGAGTCGCTTTTTTCTACCAAGTGGAATGATTTCCATGTTAGATGGACTATACCCAATCATGCGATGTGTCACATAGCAGAGAATAAAGTATTTCAAAGAAGCAATTATCACCAGTCACAGGTGTTTGTACTGCAGAGAAAGGAGGAAGAATGTAATTATATAACAGTGGCTTTTGGAAAGCACGGTAGCTTTGTGAACCATTAATGTATAGTGGAAATATGCACACTCTATATTATGAACGATTATGTATAGCGAAAAGCTATGTGAGAAATGTGGATGTGTAAAACTTTGTGCTTTTAAATTGAAAAACAGGAGGCATTTGCAAATTATCAATAACAAAGTTTGACACGATTTAAATAAGCAAATTAAATCTATTATGTTCTTCAATTACAGTTTTTACTCACTTTTAATAACAAATTAAGTCTGTCTGGTTAGCAGAAAAGAAGTTTAGATTGCAGTTGGTTCAGACACGTCGACAGTTTAAATGGTTAAGTCACGAATGTAATGCTCATCATTATAATGTTTGGAGCAAATTCTTGCATATTTTTCTTTAAAATAATATTTCATTTTGCATCTCTTTACCCAAAGTTTTTGAAAGGCCTTCAGGTAAACCATGGTCAACAATTTTCGAAATTTTTATTTTCCCGCCGGCATGCTGCATGCTACTAGGCCGTCGTATTTTAAGTTGCACTGATGGAAGAAACTTACGAAAAATGTTGAAGAACTGCTGAAGAAACATTAACGAAGAAATATGATACTTAAAACTCAGATACCTCATCGACTTTTGAAAAGCACATGAACGAATGTGCGTTTTTGGATATCCTTCGCGATGGCCAAGGTCGTGTCTCAGCTTTCTATTAGTGATCGGCAATTCATTAACAACTTGTTAAGAACAAATGGCTGTTCATCATGAATGACGAGTGAATCGCTCTCACCGCTGTGTAGGACATTCAATCAGCCACTACTGCTGCATGCAGAAATCTTAACTTACTTTTCTCCATGCTGCTCACTCTTAAATAATTATATATTACTTTCATTAACCAGGATCGGAGCTTTAAAAAATTGGTGAGCATTTAACACATAATTATATCGTCTGCCTGTTCCCCCATTATTTCTGTCAGAGCATTTTATCTTTAGATACTTCTGTTGATTTAAAGTAAATTAGATTTGCACGTTTTTATGAAAAATTACCCTTAACAGAAGAATCCAAATATTTCCTTTTTTTAGAAGTAATAGCTAGGAAGTATGGTTCAGATGCAATAATGATGGTATTTAAATATAAATGCATTAATTTGAACTGCAATTTCGAGACGAATTGAGATCCACTCGCAAACGGTAGGTATTTCTGTATCTCCCAATCTTATGGCTGTTTGCAGAATTTGACTCTGGTCTCAAGTGCTAATGTAGTGATCCAGACGATCGATGATCCATTCGTGAAAGTTGAATGGTTTTCATTAAACTTGCGCTCCTTTGGGGAGTGCAAATTTTCTTTTAGGTCGTAAAAACTGGATCATGTACAGGAAAAATTAACTTAGTAAATTTATATAGACATATAAGAAAGGTGAAACCTGAATGGACATTCATTTGAAGTATCATTCGTGAATAACTGCGTTGCTTGAATGATAAACTAACTCCCAAGAAAAAAATGAACAAATTAAGACATCAGAAAATTATACGGTAAACTAATGCTCAGAAACAGAATTCGACGATCTGTACTGTGCATCTAATGGCGTCCCTAAGGTGAATTCAATTTTTCATTTTAAAGCTCTGTCATTATCTCGTTGATGTATCCTCCTCCGTCCCTGGGTCATTTACGAGCTCACTCAGTATGTCTTATAACTGTGATTTGCATTTTTGAAAAACAGTACTGAGAGCTCCTCGTATAGCTTGGCGTAAACATTCGCATCAATATATCTGCTACTCTTAAGAAATGCTTACTTAATTTACTAGGTGAGCTATGGCTCACGGAAAAAAAGGTAAAGAACATTTCCGAAGTAGTTTGAGTTCCTGAAAAGAATTTTTATAAAGTAAAAAATTCTGTTTTTTTACCGCATGAAATTAGCTCTGAAAGTAGCCCTTAATTTCATTGTTTAGCAAACACAAAGAAGAAAAAGAAAAACCAATGATCGATATGAATTCATGTAAAAAGAAAAAAATGTATAATAAAATACATTACGGTGATCTAAATTCATAAATTCGATGCTAACAGAAAAACGCACATAGCGCCGTGGATTGTTGGCCACCGTGGTGAAAGGCTTACGCTCTCGGCTAGATATCGAGCGGGGCCGATTAACAATTTTCTGGGAGCGATGTGTTTGTTTATTAAGTGACGCAACGTATTTGGAGGATTTTCACTTTGTATAGTTCGTTTCTCTAAATACCAGTTTAGTGTAACTAGTAGTAAACTCAGACTTGTCATGAACTGCTTTTAACCTCTAGAAACAATAATTGTTATCACAATTTTATTTCTAGAAGTAAGAAACATTATCACAGAGTACGTTACTAAAATACCGTAAATGAGTGCATTGTAAGGCATATTACCAGTTTCATTTGCCAAAGATCTGTACATGTGCAAGCATTAGATTAAGGAACCTTTAATGCAAAGGTTAATCCTAAAATTAAAAATGAATTATTACTGTTTTGGTCACAGGGGTGTCACGATTATGTTGATTAGGAGCATTAATAAATGTATTTTATAACCAACGAAATATGTTAAAAATAATTTCGCCTTCGTCTCCTGTTCGATGTGGATAAAGTATCAGGTTTTTGTGTAACTGGGAGTGCATTTTTTCTGCCAGCAAAATCAATCCCACATTTATTATACTGGTTTCCACTGAAACTCGAAATGAATTTAAGTCATTCAAGACTGGAAAACTTTCAATCTAAATAGTGTATTTTTATTTAATATACAAGTGTCGTTCTTTTTCTGTTATTTCTTCGAAGATAATGGAAAGCCTACGAGGAATCCTAAGGGATAGCAGCAATTAGCACCTTGTGTCAATTTTAATGGTAATAAGAATGTACACATTTTTCGTGTATACTTTGCTATTGAAAATAGCATGATCCGTCAGTGTTGGGCGCTTTAAATTTACGAAATACAGTTAAAAGTATCGCCTTTCATTTATTTCATGTTTAGTGTATTAACCAAGCTGAAAAACTAAAACACAATGCAGTTGAAAGAAAAACCGAAAAAAAACCTCCCTTGATTATAGTAACACCATAGAACTTTTGTGGGATGTACTAGAACGAGTTGTAAGAACTGGTGATTTTCATCGACGGAATGAGTGTGTACTGAGGTAGCAATATATTTATCTGCTTCAGCGGCATTGGGTCTAAGTACGTATGGTGTATGTTGGATGTATTGTAGATTGTGTTTCTAGGCTTCTGCTAGACACGGTGGCACAGGAATGTCGAATAACGCTTTATTATATGTATAAGTGATTCCAAAGCAAAGCTAACTCAATGTACATGGCACTCTCGTGAATTTATTGTTTTTCCGTAAGCAAACTACATCGCTTTTCTTTCACATTGTGTCTACAGGATCTTATATCTAATTTTAAGGAATTTACATATTATTTTCAATTATTGTTTTGAACAATTTACTGCACAAAATTGTCTACGGCAAAGTAGGGTTTTGAGCATTTAAAAATGCATTTATTTTCACAAACTTAACTTTTTAGAGCAGTTAATGCAACCAAATAATTACTGCACTCATTTATTTATCATTCTGTGTTCAAAATATTCTGTTCCTTTAAAGATACTTCAATTTAGGCATAATGATGCTTTATAAGGTTTAAAAGTTTTGAATGAACCAAGTATGTTCTCGTTTCTCTTAAAACCATTGGTGCTTTTAATAATTTACCATTTTACTGAATTTGAAGCTTGAAAAAGCTGTCCCGTTTTCTCTGTTTTTCTCCCATATAAAGTTTAACATCCATTTTCGGGGTCATGATTATGAGTATCAAACCCGATTTTGTAAAATTTATCGGGATATTTCTCTTGTATCAAAACACTTGAGAGTTTGAAATACGGAATCCCGGAAGCTTACAAAAAGACTCGACTCGGATTTTAAAACCACACTAGTGCTATGATTTTTTTAGGAAAGTTTTGAATTCTACACGAATTTTGAGGGCAAAGGAAGAAAACCTCTGCTAAAGTCTAGGAGAAATTTTTGTATTCCAAAATAGCTGCTTCTTTCGTTACGTTGATGTGTGTGTGTGTGTGTTTGCGAGCATGCTTCACAACCCCACCGATTTGTGCTGATTTTCCTGAAAAGGATGTCTAATTTTCCTGTTGCCCTGTGCCGATCGCACAATAAGAAAGAGAATTGACCTCAGGAGGAGGGTACAGTAAAAATATTATATTAGGAAAAATATTTTGTACAAGCTTTAAAAAAATCGTATATCAAAATACACGTTTGTGCAAGCTTCATCAAAAAAGAGAAACTGCGAAACCATCATACTGGAAAAAGAATGTGATATCTCCATTTACCTTAGAATTTTGCAACATTAATTATCCTCATATATACACAGTCGTATCTGATTTATATGACCACCTACTAAATAATGGGAATAATAGCGGTAGAAGGCGTGGCACTGACGCAATGAGTCCCTGGAACGTTACCCGAGGCACACGTGCCCATTCGGACTGCAGGAGAGCACGGAGGTCCAGGATTTGACGTCGTTGTGGGTTAGCACGTCTAACCTAAAGATCCAAATAGTCATACAACTGCTGAATGGGATTGACGTCGGGCGATTCCACCGTACAAAGGAGAACGGTGTCAACTCTGTCGTTTTCCTGGAACCAGTGACGCACACCCTTAGCGTTATGTCATGGCGCATTGTCATTTCGGTAGACACCATTACCATCAGGGAATATTAATGAATGTGGTCAACGTGGATGGACAGGTAGCCATTGGGTTTAGGGATCTATCCAGTAGTACCAACTGTCTCACATCATACCAGAAAACATACAACGAACTTGACACTCCTACCTTCCGCCAGTTCTTGAACGAAAAGCGTGTCCTTGTTTTGGTTCTCGTGTGTCTGACGAGGTATCTGTCACCGACCGTCACTTATGTGGTGTAGAAACATCGGTTCGACGACCAAAAGGAACTGTTTTCCCCTCATCCACATTTTAGTGACGGTTGTCCCAAGCAAACTGCAGGAGTCGTTGCAGATGGACCTGGGTTAACATGGGCGCCTTGACGCAGAGTCGACTCCGGTGACCCATTTGTAACAGGGTTCGCTCCACTCTTAATGGGGACCCGTACCTGCGTGCCCCAGTGTTCATTTGCGTGGACCCGTGTCGCACTGTTGCGCATAAATTGTCCTTTACCAGTCTACGAAAGCGACGTTCTCCTCTGGGGACGAAGGCAGTTATGACGTCGGTAGGTACTTGATATGCCAGCGGCCCATTATTGGTACACCCTTACTACAGTGCCTCACGAACAGACCATGAAGTCTGATTTATCTGAGATGCTTAGACACTGGGCGCGGTAGGAATGGTTATTCTTGTTTGAACATCCGTCAAATACTCCCTCTGCACATTGTGCTCACATAACGCACTCTGACTCATCTGTCCTGGACGGTCGCTTATATCTTCGTGTGGTCGACCTTGTTACATACACGCTGTGACCGGACTAGAGGGGGACACAGCTATTCCGGCGGTTTTTAATATTATTCTGCTACAACCCTTTGTATCTGATGTTTATTATTTTGTTCACATTTCTGGGAAGTAATTGCGCCTTCATAGTGATTGCATTACTTTATTACATATATTTCCCAAATTCGCTTTTTTCCTTACTAATAACCAGCGTTTCAGTGCAGTTCTTCTATCAACCATTTCTTCATTTTCAGGATCTATTCATGTTACTCTGTTACTTTCTTCATTAGGATCATGACATCCATGATACGAATTTTGCTGTTTGAAAAGGGTTGCAATGGAATATCTATCTAAAAATAAAATTTGCTTTTCAACTTGATATCCATATAATCAGTTTCTTACTATAAGCAATTTTCTTTTACCATAGGTCATAGTTTCTTACCATAAGAAATTTTGCTTTAGCAAAAGTAATATTTTCTTAGCATAAGGAATTTTGGTTTGTTTTGTTCTGTTGTTACTGTTGAGGACAGAGTTTATATTAGGTGTGCAACTTATGTCTCGTCCACAGACACGACACGCTGAGAGCAAATTATGGAAAATCGAATACGTACCTAATAATGGAAATAATCCCCGCCGAGTTGGATACATTTGAACCATCGGTCAAGGAGCTGTCGAATGCCACTGCAAAAAAAAAGAGGGCTGTTTCGACTTGATAAAGTCGTCAATACTTGTGTGGACCCCCTTGAGAGAAGTGAAGTGCGTATCACTGAGGTGATGTTGCAGGGAGCGAAAAAGGTGATAATCCGACGGCGCAAAGTCGGGACAATACGCTAGGTGGGACACAAATCTCCCATCCCATGTCGGTGATCGTGTTTAAAGTCGTTTTCGCGGTGTGAGGACGCACGTTATCCTAAAGCGACAGGACCGACCTTCTGCTCTTGCCGGTGTATGAGCTTTTCACCCCCATTGCGTCACTCACACGAATGAGTTGCTGACATTAACGCTCAGAATTGACCGTTTCACCAGATTTGAGCTACTCATAGAGTACGACGACGCGCTGATCCCACCATATGCACAGCAACAACTTCCTGGCATGAATATTCGGTTTGGCGGTACTGGTGGTATGCTGGCATGGATGAATATGCGATTTGCCTCGCTTAGAATTATCGTAGAGGATCCACTTCTCATCACAGGTAAAAATCCTGTGGAGAAATCTTCTGAAATCTGGAGGGCACTGACACAGAAATATCGTTGCGACTAGACTTGTTCGCACCTCTGAGTTGGTGGGGCACTCATCGGCCCTTCTTTTGAATCCGTCCAAGCTTGTGCAGGCACTTTGCAATGGCTTGCCGTGCTACTCCGAGTTCCTGGGCGAGCTCTGACTGTGTACGACAAGGATCCGCGTCCATCAGTTGTTCCAGTTCCTCATCGTGAACTTTCTGTGGCGCTGCCGGACGTTCTGCATCACGGAGATCGACATTTCCCTGCTTAAACCGCTGGAACCACTTCTTACACGTACTGTAGGATACAGTGGCCTCACCCAAAGCAGCACAGATCATTTGCTGGGCTTCCGCTGCACTTTCCTTCAGCTGAAACGCGAACAGGAGGCAGTGCCAGAAATGTTGCTTCTCGAACGACATTGCTTTCATGGTAAACTTTCGTCTCTTCTTTCACTACAGCTATGAGCGGTTACGTTTACCTGGAAAGTTGTTTGATGGCGCTGCAATCAGCCATTATCGCACACAAGCTATTTGCATTTGCCGAAGTTCAATGATCGCTTGCGCTTAGGGGCCGAGGATTACGTTGCACACCTAATAAACGTAGTCAGAAAATTCTGAATATTGTCATGAATAAGATATACAAAAAATTCTCTCCCATTCAGTTTCGCGCGTACGTCTTTTCTGTGTACGTAAACAAATTCTGGAATTACGTTTACCTTCATAAGGACGGTCCTCCCAATGAAATGAAAAATGTAAAAAAAAACGGTGATTGGAAGATAGTATCTGAATATTTTATGGTGCTCAAGTTGTGTATTTTACCACACTTTGCGTCTGAATATATCTACATTGGAGTTCATGGTGTGGATGATCGAGCGAATGTACGTCTTCGGTGAACACATTCATTCTACCGTGGTGGACACTTTTACTTCCAGAACCACTGTCCGCTTTCTGTTGATCAAAGCAGACGATATCAGGTATCTTGAATTGTAAGGGATCTCGCACCGAATAGCTTACACCTCGCGCACAACTTTTAAATATAAATAAAAAAATGTGAATATTCTTCATAGCTCTCCTTGCCTTCACAAGAAACTGTTTCTGAATTGATCTTTCCTAAGAGGAGTTCTTTTTTCAGGAAGATATTATCTTGCAATAATTCAACATGGATTTGCTCATTTAAAAAATATTATAATGTACAAAGAAATTCAATTAAATCGAAGAAATGGGCTTTTTAACCCCAGATGGGAATGTGCGTTTCTTCTTAAGAACTGTCAATCTGAAAGCATGTTTACAATGCTGTTCCTTACAATTCCAAAATCTGAAACGCTCAGACGATTATCTGATATATTTGGAAAAATGGTGCATAAACCATTAATACCAAGTTAATTGCTACTAGCACCAAACTTTTAAAAAAAGAAGATTGGGAAAAGAGCATTAGTGTGCAGAAGTACAGGAATTTCAAATGACACATGCATCTAAATGTGAATCGATCCCTAACTTCCCGATAGACTTATCTTGGCATAAAGGCACCTCACAGTCAAGAAATGGCTCATAACAAGCGTAGTGAGAAACCGAAGTGGGATTGTGCTCTTCAAAAATTCCTCTTTATCTCATTCGGATTTTACATAAGAGCAAAGTTCGGTTCTAATCTAATGCACTGTCAAGTATCAATGCAGGTGTTATCAATGTAAAGATGCCCTGTCCTAAATAACCTAATTAACTTCAAGCCATTACTTCAAAACCATGCATACATGTACAACAGATGATAAATATGTCATCACCATCATTATCAACCATTATCAATCCGCTGCTGGATGAAGGTCACCCCAAGTTTCATCAACAAGGGTCTATCTTATGACAGTCTGCTCCATGTTACACCTGCATGCTTTCAAATTTCATCTGCAGATTTCTCATGTGGTCTTCCTCTGGTCTCCTGCCCCTGAGAATTCAGTCTAAAATTTCATTTGTCAATCGGCCGTCCGTCCTTTTGGCAGTATGTCAAACCGATTGTCATTTCAGAGGTTTTACTCTGATCACGATATCTTCCACACTTGTCATTTTCCTGATATACGAGTTCCACTTCTTATCTCACCTGGTTATGCCAGCCATGCACGTCGGCCTGCTTCTTTCCGTGGTTCGCAGTCTTTCAATGTCCTTTTTATTTAAGGTTCGCGTCTCTGCCCTGTACGTAAGAACTGGAAGGATGCATTAAAGAATTTGGGAGATAACACTTTTCTTTTAAGATATAATGGCGTACTGCTCTCAAAAAATTTACTGTTTCTTCCACAAGCTCTGCATCCAAGTTTTATACGACGATTAATTTCTTCATTAATGAGACCTTTGCTTCATATCTGCTATCCAAGGTAAATGTAGGTATCGGTTACCTCCAACGTTTTCCAATCAATCGATGTATCATCATTTCTCGGAAAAGCATTGTACAGCAGTTTGCTTTCTGAAAGTTCATTTTTAATCCCGCATCTTTACTCTTGTTAGAAAGTTCCTAGATCATACCCTTCAGCTCTGAAGGGTTAGTTGCAAAAATAACTGCGTCATCAGCAAAATTAAGGTAACTTCAATCACCTTCAATAATCTTTATCCCGTTGTTTTCACAGTTCAAGGATTGAAAGAAATTTTGCAATTGGCATTAAAGAATTATGGAGATATGGTATAACCTTGTCTCATTCCCTTTTCACTGTATATTGGCTCTGTGTTTTTAAATAACCGAACCTTTGTACTTGCATTTCATAGATGAGGTTAATAATACTAATGTATGCATCTTCAATACCGCAGGACTTCAAAGTCATTGTAACTGCTGATGGTTTCACGGAATCAAAGGCCTTTTCATAATCAATAAAAGCTATGTATAATTTGAGTTCTTATTTCCTCGCTCTTCCAATTAGCTCAGTCAGTACATGGATCTGATCTATAGTGATGTATCCACTACTGAATCCAACTTGTTCTCTCAATTAAGACATGTAATGTGTTACCTTCAAGCGTTATGAAAGAATCTCTGCGAAGATTTTTTGGACCACGCATAGGAGGCTGGTGGGTCTGTAATTCCTAAAATCCACAATGTCCCCTTTTTTATAGCAGGAATATTGTAGCATTGTTCCAATTCTCAGGAATGTTTGCTTTATTGAAGTATGTAGTGAAAACTTTAGCGAGTGTAGTTTCAATTTCTCCATTGGCTTCTTGCATGATGTCTACGGTAATTCCATTTTCTCCTGGAGCTCTTCCCCGTTACATGTTCTTGATTGCATTTGCAACTTCTGCCAGCGGGACTGAAAATACTCTGGTACCTTTCATAATGTTTATAATACATGCATCATCCCTTTCATGTAGTTTTGAATAGAAATATTTTACTCTTTTAGACTGAGAACCAAAGCTTTAAATTGTGGAATCTTTTGTTTTGGGTTTTCGCCATAACTCACCACGCTGGCCAAGCATGTTAGTAATTGTGGGATATTACATACCTACATTATGTTAACTGTAGCAGACCCCTACTTCGTACTGATACTGCGTGCTGTTTGGCTGTCCATTTCGATATGACTATTCCATAAATAGCGCAATAGAAATAATTTCGCAAGAAAATTAATGGCAAGGTTACAAACATAAGAAGTGCACTGAGTTATTGTTTCTTTAAAATTCAGTATAAATACAACAGTGCATTATCAGCTGATCTTGTTTTAAATTTACGTATATTTACATAGTCGGACCCCATTTTACCGAAATTCTGTAAATTCATGTTCAAACGAACATGCACTTTGAAACCGAAGAATGCATACATTTACAAAAATGGATGATATTCTGGTAGAATGAAAACATAATAATAATATTTAATAATCTGGAACGCATTTTTGGAAAGTAGAATGAAAAAATAATAATAATATTTAATAATCTGGAACGCAGTTACCTGGAAAGCTTTGTGTACGTGACACAAAGCTTTCCAGGTAGTGGGAACAAGTGGAACGGTACCCATCAACCTGAAAGATCAAGCGCAGCGGTCTACAGAAGAAGCTGCTATAAAATATTTCATTGGGAACAATTAAATTTAATTTCCGTTTCAACCCACGATTCACTTCGTAGTTGTACGAAACGAATGCAACTTTCCCGTCTTACCACATTCATCGGCGGTCATCACTAAGGAAACTTTGCTTCTTGTACTATTCCGTCCAAATAAAATACCGTGATCATTAGTAACGTTCTCATTTTCAATTCAAAGACACAAAAAGCCACAGTACTTTCGAATACAGTCCCTTTTTTCCGAGTGTTAAGCATTTAACTAGAACACAAATTGCCCTTATATTTACAAATTGTGGGAAACCTGAAAAAAATGGAGCCCGAAATTTATATCCAGGGAGAGACCTCAAAGTGCGTATTGATCACAAATCCAAACCTGTACAAAGAAACATAATTACAGACCGGTGAATTAAAGCACTTATGTGGAGCATCGTGCAGTCAGCTGTCTTTCATTCTCAAAGTGATGAGGGCTTTAAGATGAATGAGCATAAATAAAACCGTTTACAGGCTCTCCGGTTTTAAGCTTTAAAAATCATGAAAGGAATGCATGGGGTACAAATTAATGTGAATACATAAAAAAAGTCATAAAACAAAGCATAGGGACGAATATGTTGTCAGAGATAAAATTATTCACAACTCACGATACGTTTCAGCAGGATGATGTGTTTTATTCATCTAATTATTACTTCCCAAAAGAAGTACGATTAACACTCTGTACCGATGACAGCTGATATAGGCGAAACGATAACATATTTGGGAAATACATGTTTTTCCGTAAGTGTCTGCTCAACCGAACCGAAGTTCGAAAGCGTTTTCATAACGCAGGTTATCACTTTACTGTGAAATTTATTTTTTATATATATACATATGTAATTTCATAGTCCTATTAATGGTACATTTCTGATTAGCAGATATATATATGACAGCCCACTCACTCTTCCGTTGTAACTTTAGCTGATTCTGTTATTACGTTGCTGGGACAGATGTGGAAGAGCAGGTTCTAAACTATGATTCCAATCACAGTTAAAAATCAGTCTTGCTTTAAATAGCAGTCAAGGTTTTCGCCTTGATCACCAAGTAGCAGTTAAGCTCTTCGCTACTACATTCAACCAACTACCATTATTTCAGGAGTCGTCGTTTTTTCATACTTTGCTGTGCTGAATTCTACTCCACTGGAAATGTGTCTTAAATTTATATACACCTTTATATTGAATAATTACTCAAAACTTAAAGTTCCCCTTGTAGAAGGGAATAACCTCAAACCTTAAAGTTTTCCTTCAAAACTACTACATATTATGCAGCGTTGCTGATGGACATTGCACACGCACACACACGCACACATAGGTTGTCCCAAAACAATTGAGAATATTTTTATAAAAAATGTGCAATAATTCGTTCGACTTTGGCATGAATCTCGAAAAAAACTATAGTCATTAAGGTAACCATAACAACCTGAAAACACTCGTTGTCACGAATGCTTTGACGGTAGTGAAGAGCCTAAAACAAGCTTCGTTTCGTTTACCCTTAACAAGTGTTTCGCGTCGTGATTTTTCGAAAAAGTCGATGTTAAAAAGGAACAAAGATGTTCCATTAAATTTTGCTGTCGACGCAAAAAGTCTGTCTGAGAGTTATTCCGTACAACAGGCTTATAAATGATGAATGTTTAGGAAAATGAACAATGTATAGATGTCATAAAGAATTTATGGATGTTCGCGAGTCTGCGGATTTAATGGCGCATCGAGGAAGATATTTAACGAGTGTTCCGGAGTTAAACACCAACACTTTAAGTGATATTATACCGGAAGAAATACACCGCCGCCCCGGTGGCGCAGTGGTCTGAGCGATTGCTTCTGATCATTCGTCCGAGATGGCTCCAAGTTCAGATACCGGAGAGGCATGGATGCTGCATTTAGTTTTCTCCACATCGATGTCTTACATCATACGCCGCACATCGTGTTACATATTAATTTTAATATTTTCTGTATTGCTCAAGTGTATCTGTTGTAGAATCTTTAGCAAAGTCCTGATAGTATTTCTGATAGATTTCCAGAAGAATTCATAACGTAAATTCTACAGAAACATCATAATTTTGGAGGACGGGCTAAGACATTTCTTTAAGTTAAAATTGCTTAATTTCGGACTGGGGTACATCCCACTTTGTTGCTCGAATCATATGTTTTTTAAAAGGAAGCTTTACACTCAAGATACCTACATAAAGTAATTTTACAATTTAATAGTACGCTGCTGAGACATGTGGACAGTTTTAGAGTTTCACAATAACAAAGCAATTCTGTGGGTACATCGGCGCGAAATTTTGCTTAAAGTTATTTGTTGCTGCTCAATTAAGTCGGCTTAATATGATTTCGATTAGCGGAATCTAAAGATTCACAGGACATCCTATTTTGTGCGCAAGTTTCAACTCGGAACTGGACAAAGGGTTAAGCATATGATTCGGGAAGCTGTTTTTTTCGAAGAGAGCACATTTGAAACACGATCGCCTGAGAAACATCATTCGAGAAATAAAATCATCCATTTCATTTCCATTCTATGCATATTTGTGTCGTATAAAAGTATTTGCAATTTGATATAAAACATTCTATCGTATCAAAGTGTCTAAATTATTATTAATAGAGCAAATGCTCCGCATAAATTGTGTGTGGAACTAAATTTGTTGTGGGGGAAATATAGTTAGTTACACATACATTTTGCTGCGTAATGGCGTATGCGCACAGGGTAAATAAGCTTCTAAATTACTATTGTTGGAATTATGGCCTCGCATGAAATGTTTGTACAACTAATTTCATTGCTGTGAAATGGTGTATGCGCAGGTACCTCTCGAAAATGTAACAATTTACATATATACGCAGAAATACTTAATAGCGCTGATATTTGGAAATTCACCAAAACCACATATGGGAATAAAAGGCATGCTTACAATCGTTGAAATAACCTGCAAGTATGCTTCTAATTCATAATTTTAATGAATATCAACGTTTTAATTCTTAACCTATTTTTCAAAGATAGAGAAGTTTCCTGTTATTCTTTTCGAGATGTTGATATGAGAATATCTCTCATTTTTTAAATTTTTAATGAATACCAAATTGTTTTAGAAGAGTACCGCGTGATTCTAATAAAAATGTAATGCATATTAGAAAGGAAAATGAACACGGACTGTGTTTTGTATGAAACAATATGAATCATGACAAAACTTTCAGTAATTTTTTGGTATAAATACGTAAAAGTAAAATTGTCTCTTTATAATTCAGTCCTTTTGTTTATAACGGGCATTGCAAACACTTTCCGCTTTTCTTCAGTGGTTGGTTGAACAAAATTTAAGTCGGAAGTCTTTAAAATTTGTGTTTCTTAAAGATCGCGGTTGCATTTGCTCCACTGATAAATACGAAGAGAATTTTCAAAAGTGATTTGCTATTTTATGAAAATTAATGTTGTTTTGTTAATACGAGTACTCTGCGTCTGACGGAAGAGGCAATTAAACGAAAACTATGATACTGAATTTCTTGGGACAACTAGCTTGTTTTTAGAATTATTAATTGCATAAAGAGTTATGTATATGCAGGTGAATACTAAAAAAAAATACGTCCCCTAACGTAAAAAATCGGATAATACTAAATACACAAGAATGTGCAGTATGTACTACTGTAAAGGTATACAATGGCAAAAATAATGTATCTCCAAACAGAGGCCAGAGGCGTGAATTTAGTAAACATACATTCTTAGTGATTTTTTTCCTCCTAAATCCAGAGACTTCTATTTTGTACTAATATAATCATTTCATTATATTAGTACCAAACAGAAGTCCTCATTCCGCTCGTTAAATCTGCGATCCCGCCAAATTCGGCTTGTTGTAAGCAGGTTCTACTGTATTTTTTCTACAGCATTTCAAGAAGTCTTCAAACCGTAGTACAGAATCTCCAGACATTCGTGAAACAGCAATTAACATATTGCTAAACATATTCCTATTAGATTGTTTTCTCTGTTCCACTAACCTTCATATCTTGTGGATATCGCCTATCATTCAACCTCTCTGGGTTCTGCAAAAGAAACATTTAAACTTCCTTGTTTTAAGCATATATTGAAACTCCTCTGCATTTCGACGACATGTAAAACTAAAGATGAAATGTAAATGTGCCGATGTTTCAAACTGGTTTAGTGTACAAATGCAAACATTTCCTTTTCTTCGCTCATTATTTAAACCGTAATGGGACTGGAATTTCAATAATTTTATCGTGCATTTATCTGCGAACTACATTAAAAGATACGTTATTTGTATCTTTTAATTTAGTTTTCAGAGTTAGGGTGGTATAGATACAGGGTCCATGAGAGTGTGCGAGTGACTTTTCATGCAGAAAAATGCATGTCGTGATGACTTTGGCCTTCGAGTGTTTCATTTTATTCAAGAAAGAAAAGTCATATTCGGTGAAGGTTCTGGTACTGCGGAAAAGAAAATTACATTCGCGATGATGGAAATAATGGAACATGAATTTTCGGAAAATTAAACTTTTTCTGTGCATGGGATGGGAATTTGTGAAAGACAATCCCTTAAGTTTGTGAAAAAAATCCCCAGTCGGCCGATTTCTTGAAGTCTTTAATGTACCGTATATTTCCCAGAAAAGCCTATGTAGACCGCCAATGTGGCGCAGTGGTCTAAGGCGCTGGCCTCTGATTGTTCGTCCGTAAGGGGTCCGGGTTCGAATCCCGGTGAGGCATGGATGTTGTGTTTGTCTTACGGCACTGGCTCTCTCCCTTCCCTGGAACCAGTGACCCTAAATTAGGGACGGGCGACTGCTTATAGCCCATTAAGTTGCTCACGGTGGTCGTTAAACCTCCAATCAAAAAAAAAAAAAAAAAAAAAAATTCGTCCGAGATTGGTCAGGGTTCGAATCCTGGTGAGGCATGAATGTTGTGTTGGTCTAACGGCATTGGCTCTCTACCTTCCCTGTAGTCGGTGGACCTAAATTAGAGACAGGCGACTGCTTATAGCCCATTGAGTTGCTCACGATGGTCGTTAAACTCTCCATCAAAAAAGAAAAAGAAAGCCTTGGTAGGTATTTGAGGATGTGCTCCACGATGACTAAACTGCTAAATTCAACACCCTTGCCGTCAAGATTATGCCACTTTAAATTTTCCCAGATATTTATTTTCATAATTTCCGATCCCAAGTCAAACTTAACTGATGCGAAAACCTGCTGGTCCGTCTGATTTGTTTGTATGACTTGTCACTGAGTCTTTTGAGTAACTGAGTCGTTTCCATGGTTTGAGTAACTAAGTAACTGAATCTTTCACATGGTATAAGTCACTGAGCCGTTTAAGAAACTGAATAGCTAGTAATTTACATGGATACTGTAGCACCGTTTGTAACCTTGCTTAGCTCTTCGTTATATGAAATGACTATATAATATTACACTGCCGGACAATTGCTAAGGACGGATGACAATTGCAACGATAGCAACCATAAAATGGAAGGCAGGAAAATGTGGAAATTAGCATAAGTGCGGGATACAGTAAGACGTGTTGTGCGTATGCAAATTTTGGATTGCCGAACTCGTTCGTGACGTCATAGCGCTGATAAGAGATATAAAGGATTTGACACGTATTGACCGTTGTTGTTCAAACGCAAAGTTGAAAGGGAAAGAATCAATTGACGAACTTGCAATTTTCAGTATGTCTTCCCGACATCACTTAGATGATTTTACGCGTGGCCGTATTATTGACAAGATTGAAGAAGGGCGAAAAATAACAGATGTTGCCAGGAGTTCGACGTCAGCCACAGTGTTGTTTCAAGGCTTTGGAAATCATTTCAAACAAATGGAGAGTGTAGCAAACGTCACTGGGGAGGTCGCGTTCGCAGTACGACACCTGCAGAAGATCGGTACATAGTGCTATCAACAAAAAGACACCGGCGCAGCACAGCTAGTGAGGTAGCAAATCAGTTTATGGCTGCTACTGGCAAGCGGATCTCCCGAAAACCTTGTGCCAGACGTTTGCATGAAGGAGTACTATACGCCCGCCGTCCTGTTTTGTGCATACCATTGTCCAGACGTCACCGTACCGCCCGTTTGCAATGGTGCTATCAACATCGCAATTGGACTGATAACGACTGGTCTGCTGTTCTCTTCTCAGATGAGAGAAGATACAGTATATCGTCTGATTGTCGACGACAACTGATCTGGCGTGATAGTGGTACTGCATATTGTCCAGCAAACATAAAGGAAAGGGACCGATATCCGACATGTAGTGTCATGGTATGGGCTGGCATCATGATCAATGGCCGTACGTCCCTCTATGTGCTTCCAACTGGGACTATGACTGGCCAACGATACATTAATGATGTTCTGCTACCTCATGTTCGCATGTTCCGTGGTGCTGTCGGTGATAGATTCATTTTCATGGACGACAACGCTACATGTCATCGAACAGTCGCTGTCCAGGAGTGTTTTGAGAGCAAGGATATTCAACGCCTCGTATGGCCAGCACGTTCTCCATATCTGAATCCCATTGAAAATGTTGGAGATGCTTTGGGGAGGAGTCATGCTGGTCGCCAATGCCTCCAATTAACAAGGACACCCTCATCCGTGCACTGACAGAGGAATGGGATAAATTACCCCAACAGCTGCTTGATAATGTTGTGCAAAGCATGACACGACGTGTGGAATCTTGCATCGCTCTCCAATGTGGCCATATCCCGTATTGAAATCTTACGCCGGAACGCCTGCGGACGGTTTTTGCATTTTTTCACGTTTACGTATTCTGCACAAAATGGCCTGTTTGTTCCTTGAACATGTTCCAAAGCCTTCTGGATTTCAGAGCACAATAAATTGTCTTTCTTGTAATGTCCTGGCATTCTGACATTATTTTATTTTACTTGGCATCCAACCACACTTACTTTTTTATGCGTTATATAGCCGTTTATGATCCGTCCTTAGCAATTGTCCAGCAGTGTATATGAAATGACTATATACAGGTGCTTAGTGTTGTACTGAACCCTAAGTGTATTCCATTTATGATTCAAAATAAATTAGTTGCTCAATAGATCTCTGATGCTGAATTTACGTTATCATTTTCCAAAAAGTAGGACATTTTTATCTTCAGAGGATTTCGAAAGGTGCCGATAGACGAAGGAATGTGCCAACAAAATTAGATCAAAAAGTATGAAAAAATGGCCGATATCCCTTCCGTTTTCATTATATGTAAAAGAATAAACGTTTCAGAATTCAAGACGCCTTTTCTTTACCCGAAACTTTCAATTCACACACATACGTGTGCGCACGCGCAGCGCACACGTATGCATGTGAGACAGAGAAAGAGAGGGAGAATAATCTGTAGAGGGGGGGGGATAAAACAATCCTAAAATACATTGAAAAATAATTCTACATCAATAAGCAACTAGAATTAGTTTTGTGGTACATTTGGAGTTCACATTTCAAACGTGAATTCCCGGTTTTGTTTTCAGTAATTTAATTAATGGTGTAGTTTAACGTCGGAATGAGAGCTAACTAGGGTTAGGGATATTTTGTTTGCTGACAATGTAGCTAATATTACATATGTATCATTATGTAAGCTAACTGCTCGCTCATCATATACTCACTAATTACTTCGGATCGTATGTAACTTCTGTGTAACTGTAACCTTTCTGTAGTCAACTCAGTTGACATTTAAATTCAATTTACGGTAACACTGCTGATTTATATGCTGTGTTTCCACTGATCCACGTAGTACAATATCCTTTTCCTTGTATCACGTTATTTCATTAATTCCGATGTTAACATTTTAACACCCAGAACTCTTTTTTTCGCGATTCATTGTACCTTCCCAGTTCTCTTAAAACGTGTGCAATCCTAGGTTTATTCCAAGCAAAGGAGCTGTAATACTTTATATTACATTGCATCAATGAAAAAAACTGTTGAATACTGTTGAAAATCCAGATCAAATTCAGAGCCACATTGCATAGTTGCTGATTGGCCTTTCTTTTGATACAAATATATTTGGAAATTCAAAATTGTTTCCTATTTATACGTGCACATTTATTAAAATTTTACTTCGCAATCATACACTGATGCATTTCTAGTAGAGGAATGTACATACCGATATTGCAGAAAAAAATCAACAAAAATATCTTCCTTATCCATATACGTACAGGCGTTTTCTCTGCACTATTTTGCAAGGTTTAATCAAAGTCATAATCATATACTTTCGACATAAGAATGAAATAAAGTGCATGCTAAATTAAGAAATATTATACTAGGGGTAGTTTTTAAAATAAATTCTTCCCGAGAAAAATGAATTCTAATAAATGATCTATTAATACATGCCATATTAGATTCAGAGTTATATTCTGTATAAGTTACGAGAAGGTAATATAGAATGCAATAAAGGGAATAATAAGATAAAACTGGTGGCCCCTTTCACTAGTTATAACGGAACTATTGTCACGTAGGCTAAAGAATATCAAAAGAAGCGATGCCTGAAATGATGGGGTGTCATTTTAACTGCCGTCAGCATGGACTTCCATTTTTGAAACAATTTTGAGATTATAGTGCGAGACTGGTATAAAATATGACTTGATACACTGTATGATGCATTACGTGAACAATGGACCAATGCAATGGTTAATAACTCTTCAAGTGTTGGTAATGCAATATATTTATATTTAATAAAATGCTATTGCCTGATTTTAAAGTTTAAATGGATCATTGATCTAGTTGTAGTTCGCCTTGATAAATCCCCCCTTTGGAGGAAGAAAGCTTGTCATTATTATTAAATACCCTCATCGTCAAAAAAACTAGTTGCATCCAGAAGAAAGCAACCGACAAGACTGAAACTTGCTGGGTAGGTTTGACATCGTAAGACATGCAAAATATTCAAGTATCACGCTCGGTCAAGCATGTGACGCCAGCAAGGAGGGGTAGTAGCGCTGTGCCCGAGCGGCTATATAAACTCACCCCGTTGGCGCGCGTTTACGGTTCTGACTTTTGTTGTTGTGGTGGTTGCATCATTTGCAAGTGCAGAACGCCTCGGAGAAACGTTCTGAAGCAGTTCTAGCAGATGGAGGAAATCGACAGGGGCCGCTTCGTTGATCTCTGGAATGAGGTGTGATTGAGGATATCCAACAGCCACGATTGAGGATACTCAGGGAGCAGTATTGTATACCATGCGTCGTCCAATTGGTGCGAGCACCATTCGCAGACGACTGCACGACGTAGGACTACAAGCACGCAGACCGTTACGACGACTGCAGTTAACACCATTGCATAGTCACCAAAAACTGAAATGGCATCGTGCCAGACTATCATCGATCCACGCAGAATGGCAGCGGGTGATCTTCAGGGACAAGTACCACTTTTGTGTTGGAGGGGACGACCACCGAATCCGTGTGTGGAAGTACCGTGGTCAGCGCCAAGATAAACGGTTTGTTGTCGAGCGTCACACGTTCAGAAGGCCTGGTGTCATGTTGTGGGGTGCGATCGCCTACGATGCCAGGTTACCTTTGGGGTTATTTAAAGGGACTTTGACAGCCCCCAACGTTAATGAGGCCCTGTAACCAGTAGCCTAACTTTCTGGAAGCTCACTCCCGTTCAAATTTCCAACAGGACTACGCTCGTCCGTATACTTCAGCTGTATCAAGAGCTTGCCTTCGAGGAACTGATACTCTACCATGGCCAGCCGCATAGTCAAACCAATCACCGATTGAAATCGTGTTAGATGCTATTTGACGCGCTATCCACACTCCACCTCTACCGCACAATCTGCAGGAACTGCGTGAGAAGATTCAAGCTGCAAGGAATGGCTTATCGGAAGACACCATCAGGAACCTGAACAACTCTATGCCTAGACGTCTGGCATGCTACAGTAGTGGCCAAAATTATAAAAACCTTTTGGAAAAACTGTGTTTTTGAGGTTTGATGGCCCATAACACCAATTTGTTTTGGAGCAATACCATAAAATTACATAACAGTGGAAAGATAATTTTATCAAAAATGTACTGCAACAAAGTATGTTCACTTATCTGTATTCTACAAAAAGTTATAGCCATATAACCAGAAAAAGGAAGTACAACTTGCTTAGGTTGATATGAAGTAGCTTTCCTTCATTTCAATGTACACAATGACCATAAGTGTTTAAAGGGCCAATCAAGTATTATCTTGTTTTGGCATTTAGCCAATCAGGTCAAAGTAGGATTCAGCTATTAATGTCATGTATTGGAGCTGAGAGGAAGACATTTGTCCGTGTGTTATGTGATTGCTATCAAGTTGGTTTTGTGTGTGTGTGTTGTTTCCTCTAGTGAGCTTGTAAAACGTAATAAAATCAGAGAAATCGAACAAAGAGTCGACTGGTCACACAGCAACAGATATAAAATAGTACTATTAGATGAACAAGGCTTCCGTTATGAAGACATTAGAAGAAAAGTTCGTGGAAACTTAACCAAAGGTGTTATTTCTGAATTTTTGAAAAGGTATACGGAGACTCACTCACTACAAAACCAGACTGGTAAGCGCAGGAAAATGTGCACAACAGCAAGTGATGATAGATGAATTAACAGGCTGTGCCTGTGTGACAGAAAAAAATCCTCTGGTGGTATACAAGATGAAATGGCACAATGCATTGTGAAGTTCAGTGTAAAAAGTCCTCTGGTGGTATACAAGATGAATGGCGCAATGTGAAGTTCAGGAATTTGGTCTAAAAGCTAAAATTCCACCAATAAATCAATGTTTATCTATCAAACATAGTTTGAAAAAATTAAACTGGGCAAAAACCCATGTCAACTGGACAGCGGAACAATGGAATGTGTTATCTGGAGTGATGAGACCAAATTCTCCCTGTTTGGTAGTGATGGCATAAAATACGTAAAGAGAAGAATCGGAGAAGATTTGCATCCGGATTGCATTACATGCACCGTGAAACACCCAATTAGTGTTATGATCTGGTGTTGTATGACATCAAAAAGGGTGAGCAGAATTTACGTGATTAATGTGAATATAAATGGCCAAAAATACGTTAATGAAATACTTGATCCCAAACTGAAGCCATCCGAACATTATCTTTTGCGAGACGATGAAGCATTTATATTTCAACAGGATTAAGCTCCATGTTGTGCTGCTTCTGTGTGCAAAATGTTGTTTTAAGATAATCACGTTCCACTGCTGGAATGGCCTGGGAATAACTCAGACTTTAACCACATCGAAAATCTATGCATCCGACTGAAGAAACTTGTTAGTCAGAAGCAACAGAGCAATAAAACCCAATTAATAGAAGCAATAATTCAGTCTTGGTTTCACATTATAACAGCTGCAGAACTAAAAAACATGGTTCACTCCATGGGAAGGCGTTGTAAGACCGTAATTAACTGTAAAGGTTACCCAACTAAGTATTAACTGACGTGGTGGGAATTTTTGTATATCTCATTTTTCTATGCTTTTTACGTTTCTTCTTTATAACTGCTGTTCTAATACAAAATCTTTCATAAAAGTTATTGCATTACATTCTTGATGGAATTATGTTTCCATTGATGTATAAATTTATGGTATTACTCCCAAACAAACGTGGTGTTATGAATCATCAAACCTCAAAAATACACAATTTCCAAAAGGTTTCCACAATTTCTGCCACTACTGTATTTAAGCAAACATGGCAGCCCGACACCATAATGAGAGACACTGCTTATTGGCGTGTAGCTCAGTAAATATTGCGATATCAGTCTCAATGTTTAGTCATTTATGTTTCCTGGTAACATTTACCTTCCGCTCAAATAGTATTGCAATCCTATACGTCCTTCTGGGTGCATCTATTTTTCTGACGGTGAGTGTATATTATTCAAATTTATAAGAGCGTAAGGAAAGGCTCGTTTACAAATGAAATATCATGTAGCTACAAAAGTTAAAGTGTGGATGCGCAAGCTCTAACATTTGACTAAAGATAGTAACAAAATTTGTATCGCCAGTGTGTTTGTGAGTTAGATTAGTAACTTTTGTGTCTAGGATATCATAGTTTGCAGCCCATTGTGGAATACACTATTTTAGAGCTCTCGACAATGGTGCAAATTTCTCTATATATTTGAGAAAATCAACCTCGTCATTAAAACTGTTTTAATCTACCTGAATTGGACTTTACAATAACTTCCATTTTAGATATTATCACGTAAACGATGAAACTCCTTGTTAAACAACACGATTTTATCGGCAGTTTTGATGTGGTCTCCCTTTACAAATCGGTCCCCGTGCCGGAAGCCACCAGATCATTTCAAGAGGCTATTTTCATTCATCACTATATTTGCAGTAGACGTTCATCAGTATTTTCAAATCAATGGATTTGGTCTCAAATTTCAGCAACTTCAGTTTCCAAGGGCAAATTCATAAACAAGTAAATGGCGATCCGATGGGATCCCCGTTTTCATCCGTTCTTTTAGAAGCAATACTTTGTCCTATTGAGCAAAAAATACTTACAAACATCACCCAAGGACTACCACCTGGCTGATATATGCAGACGACATATTTTTGATACGGCGTCACGGAAAGGAGACTCTCCCGTTTTTCTCCAATGGAGCTTTAATACAATGATACCTTACGTTATCTCGACGTCTTAGTGAGCAAATCACTTGAAAATCAGCTTCGTGCAGATGTCTATTATAAACCCACGTCCGTCCCGGACTCCGCAGTTCATTCTGCACTGGTGATTACAAGACAAGACAACGTTATTTCGTTTTCGAAGTAGAAGAGCCTTCGTCGTCTCCTCCGATGTTCGTCCTAGAAAATGTGAACTAAAAAACATCATCGAATTGCCAGTTGAGGCAGGATACATGTCCAGATAGATGCATAACTGTGTCGATAAAGCCAGAACCAGGCGTCCTAATCGTTTTATGCTGCAACTTTGCTGTCTGGGAACTTCCCTACGTACCGAATGTTTCCTGTAGAGTTGCGATGGATTTGGAATCAATTCTTCGAACAATGCTACGTTTCCTTTTGCGGTACCGCGTGCGCAACCAACGTGACTTCGTTTCGTCGAATGAACGATCACATTTGCGTCTATTCATTTTTTGTGTAGTCAAGTCACCGCGTTCAAATTGTTCATACTTTCTATTATCTAGTTTGTAGTTAGCTGTCTACCTTCTTTGAAAAACCCATCTGATTTATGTGCGAAATTTTGGAAAGTTTTATTTATATTCTACGCCAAGAAATTCGGATTCCTAGTATAGTTCTACTGTTTTTAGTTTATTAAACCATTAAGAATACCTCAGTAAAAGATAAAATGGTAGTTTTTCCTTCATTTGAATTTTTTATCCACATAGCGCATGTTTGCAATCTGTTTATAACATGTTTTGAAAATCGGCCTAACCCTAAGGATTTGTACTAACATTTTGTATTAGAATACAAACGAAGTAATGCACGCTGCAGCACCAAAGCGTTAGTAACACCTAATAGTAATTAGACTCGCACCATCGTTACTTAACTACCGAAAATGACGTCGAGGTAGCTTCATAAACAACTCATTCCAAAAGATTCAGATATGTACGAAGCGCAGGATGCGGCACTACAGAAAAGAATAGTGATTTAAGTGTCTTTAAAGTATGGTGATTAAGTGTCTTTGAGGAAGGATGGAAACTGTAAGCATCTCAGAAACGGCAAACTTTCTCGGCTGTGCAATAAGAATCGTACCCAGGTTTTACAAAAGTTGGCGCACAACCAACAAAGAAATAGGGAGCGCACTATCTGGTAAAGGAAGCGTCTAGCCGATGTTCGAGAGCAACGGCAGCTGAATGTTACTGTTCTAAGTAACAAACGAGATCCATTGCGATAACTCGCAGCGGAGAGAAACTGTAAAACATTTTATATTTGAGCAACATTTCAGCAAACACACTCTGTGCAGGCTGTTGCGAATAGAATATAATACTAGACCTCTCCTTCGTGTACTTCTCGGCTATGTAATATTTTAGCTTTTTAATGTACGGCGTAAAATCTTGTCAACAAATCAGAAACAAATTGTATTTCATCCGCGTTTTATAGTGGGGAAACATAAATACTTATATTTAACATTCTTAGCTCACGTATCCATTACCTTTCCGTGTTTATAGTGTTTTAAACTCTGTGCCAGTCTCATTAAATGAGCGTTAATATAAAAGAAGTTGGGCATAGTGTCAAATAATATATAACGGTGAATAAGTAAAACTGTCATAGAGATAGCGTAAAACAGGCGACATCATCATATGTAGAGGATTTCAGGAAGGGAGTGTGTGACCCCAGGTCTTAAACAACCCTTAGAAAGAGGAAGCTAGGAGATTTGGGCTAGAGTGCCCGATAGGAAAGTGACACGGAAGCGAAGTAGAAAGGGGGAGGAAGACGCCCTTATTTATTACCGGGGGCCAGTACCCGGGGGCCGACGGCTTAACGCGCCCATCAGACGCACGGCGGAAATTTAGTGGATCGAGCGTTCGTACCTGCCCGGGATCTAACCTGGGGCAGTACCACTACATTTTAAGAGATAATATGCTGCACTGGAAAGTTAAAATTCAGGAGCAAAACACATTAGGGGACCTACGGCAGTGTAGCTTTTCATATTCCAGACATCCCTCATTTTGGTGAGAAAAATGTGCAATAACAGCAATATTACTGTTTAAATTAAATTTTAGCAAACGGTATTGTTAGGCCTAAGGATTCGTACAAAATGCAGACATTCCCTTGTGTTTGGCATTACGGAAAATGTTTCTGAAAAACTGAAGAACAAACAAAAATCTTAACTAACCCGATTGGCGTAACAAAACTAACATATCCGATTTGGGAAGTTATTATGCTACCGAGAAGGTAACAATCATGTGCAGTGAGTAGCTCAGTTGACTGTTCTTTACCCAAAAAATTGAAGTCAACAGAAATACGCATGCGCAGTCTGCTCCGGCATGAGCCTTTATGTTGGCTTCTGTGTAGAGCATTTTAACTCTTAAGATATGGCGGCGCTAGTTACGTCTCGCCGAGCCTTAACTTCTTTTCAGTTAGATATTATTTGATAATGACTACCGAAAATGTTCAAACTGTTATTCGTTCAAGAATTCACAAATGGTATTACTTATGCATTCAATATCGTAATAGGTCCGACATAACCTGCATCTCTGTGCGTCTTTGCCAAACTGGTTTGTTTTTGTTTTAGATCGAGGCTTTTACGATTTAATCCACGGAATGTTAATTTTGAGGTGAGTTATATTTTCATTATTGTTGCCCCAACGAAGAATGCTTGTGCTGATATGCTGTCACCAGTCGTCCGTTTTTGAACTACTTTTGGGCTGAATACCGAAAGAGACCCTCACTCTATTTTTAGTTGCGAAATATAAACGAAATTTGCCAAAGAATCATTGGCGTTCCTAAAGATTTTCGGCATTTGAGAAAAAATATTAAGAGAGCTAGCTACTTCCTGCAGGGTTCTTTTTAATTTGCAAAAGTAACAAACTAAATAAAAAGTCATATGTTGTAAGCCAGGCGCATGTCGCATTGGCTACGAGACTGGAAGAGATATGGCTAACGATACCTGTTGAGCATTTTCTCAACCTTATAATGTCTGTGACTTAACATTTGACCGCCGTCATTAGGACAAGTGGCGGGAGAACACGGTACTAGAAAGGTATTTCTAATTCAATTTATCTCCTACGAATGGATGGAGATTATGTATGTTTGCATAAACCTATTCTTCTAAGTGCTATGTTTTAACTTACTTCACAGGAAGAATCATCGGCGTCCAAACGCACCAGTCGTCTGAGCGCTGATTTTTCCCGTTCGTCTCAGTCCGATCGGATTATCTCCCCGAATAAGCATGAGGTTTATATTTCATTATGGATTTGGATCACTCCGCTCTCCGAAATTAGTGTTACTTAAATAAAAACGCGCTACGACTTACAACCATCAGCGTTGTTCGCGTTGCGAATTTAATCCCGAAATTGATAGAGTCCAGAAAGAATAATATAATACCCAATAAACTTTTTTAAGTCCACTATTTGTGTTTTTGAATCGTATAATTGTGTAATACAGTAGTTAAATTTTACACTGATATTTGATATTTTTTTATTTGAAGTCTACATCATATATTTAAAATTTCAGTGAAATTGTTCATATATTTTGCTACTTTGTTAAAATATATTTTAAATTTTAAAGGAATGTATAACAGTTTTACGTAATACTCCCTTTGAATCAATGCTTTTGCTGAGAATTTGGCATTTTGTCGAATTATGTTTCCTGATACTTTCGGTGCGTGTATTTAGGTTCGTGTGTATGTCATGGAACCAAGAGTGACGATAAGGATTCCCTGTTGTGTCAATCTTCTGAGATGTACTAAATAAGGACATAATAAGTTACCTTAGAAGGCCTATATATATGGACTAAGTGTCATTAGTTCCCCCCGAATATTGGTAGCGCAAACATTTCCCAGATTAAGATGAATTTGTATCCAGTTAAATGTGAATTCAATAAATTCCCGACAGCCTTCCCTTTATAAATTTTTGTTTAACGACTACCATCAGCATCTCAATGGTATGTAATCAGTAGCCCGTTCAAATTGTAGGGCAACTCATCTCAGAAATGGAAAGAAACCAAGCGCAGTATGACAAACGCCCCATATATGCTTTCCACCTCGTCCGGAACAAGACCTTCTGGGAAGAACGGTGGAAAGTCAGAGATTACACATCCGCGCCACTAGGGCAGCCATCAGCTTTCTGTAAATCGGCATGTGTATTTATAATCCTTCTGCACAAGATTTAAGTTTCGATGCGCGCGTGTGCTGTTTACGGTAATTTTTTTAAAACCTTCCTGAATTTGGATGAAGCCTAATAGTACCTGTAAGGGAATGTCAATATTCATGCCCAGGTTGGACTGGTAAATTCATATTATCTCATTACCTCTATCCTTATTAGTATTGTCAAACAAAAATAGGTGCATAGGATAAGTTCATTACCAATGGATTAAAAGTGAAGCGTGACGTTTATGTGGAAACAAATCTATTTTATCTATTCTGATCTCTCCGTTAAAGGACTTAAGACCACGCCACGTGATGTAATTACATTAGGCTAGGGGTGCAAATGTTCATTGCATGAGTTGAAAAAAATTGTATGACCGACTAACTAGCTGTCAGAAGTTGAAATTTCGATTAATGAAAGAACATTAAAAAGATTTCGTATTATGGGATCATTTGATCTGCGCACCACACAGAAGAAACGAAAATCATGCACGAGCTTGAACTGGAGTTTGAGAATATTTTATACTATTTCTCTTTAAAGAACACGAGTATTTTTTAAATATTATTCTTTAAAAGCAATATACTGAAAATTTTGTTTCGACAACTAATATTATTTATTTAACTGATAGGTTTTACTGAAGCTATTAAATATGATCTACGAATTAACATTTGTTTATTCAGGGAAACTGTCGCATTTTGTTACAAGATATTTCGTCTAATTGGTGAGCAGCAGAATACAAGGGGATCAAACAATTTTAGGGAGCGTTGATTTTTCTGTATCCACAAATATCAAATGTTCTTATAAAGTCGGCAACATCTACTGAACCAAAGATTTCAGAGTACTTTTACATTCACTTGAACTATTAACAACCAAAATGTTTTCAACGCCAGTACATTATTACATTTTAATGAATGTAATTCCAGCGGAATGCAGATCTCTGAATGCACAGAGATGTACTCTGAAGTGATCAAGCTAAACAGAAAAGTAATTATTCCTGGAAGGATTCGACAACAATTTCAAATCACCGTGTCACAATAAAGATAAGAAACAATTTTGAAAGGCGCTGTGGTGTTTGTGATATTCCGCTAATCAATCCGGTTTACTGAATTGAAATGTCGAACTTTAGGAATGTGGTTGACTGATTAAAAACTAAGTTGTTGAAAACTGTGTAACATAAGAAAAAATATGATAAAGAATCTACAACCGAACCAAGAAACAAATTAAGTGAGAAAGGTAAGACTTCAGGAAGAAAAAATAACGAACCTCTCACAATAGACGTAACAAACAAAAAAGGTTATAGTGTGAATGACAACATACATAATCATAGTACATAAACTCTAGATATTACTTCTCAGATTTGGTTCATTGGTCGTCACAGGTCAAGACGCATTGTCAACGAATTTTCAACACAATGCGCATATACAAAGGGGAATTTTCAACACAATGCTAAGTTTAGTTGCCGAATATAAAGGGGCCAGTTTTGCGGTTATATTCACTCAGGCTTCCCTCAGAAATTGAATAAAATCTTTACAACGAGAGAGAATAGTTTGCATGCGTGGTAAGTGTTATCCCATTATGTGCACTTCTTTATGGGGTAGCATTTGTTATGTCGAGAACTGAAACTGTGTGTACAAGCATAAACAGTTCTCACTTACTAATGTGCAATTATCACAGTGTTATATTCCTCTTTTGGCAAAACGAGTATATACGAAGCCTTTTCACGCAGAAGAATCTGAAAATGAAACTTCTTCACCGATATGAAGTTACTAAGGTCTTTTCATTATACGAACGCTTACAATTACGCTAAATCTTCTAAGCACAACACAAATCACTATGTATATATATGTGTTAAATTACAATATAACCCACCCATAAAGAGGAATACTTCCAGTAAAATTCGATACATGTACAACCTCGTGGTGTCTCTTCCACTCCGGATTCCGCTTGTTATCAAGTTCAGAGGCACCGTCACCCATTATTAGGTAAGTTCGGACTGCGGTCTCTAGTTTTTCGTCCGTTGTGCTCAGTAGTGATAGTTATATATAATGTGTATATGATATTTATTTCATTAGAAATGAATAGGGAAATATATTTAAAATCAAATGCCATTTTTATGACACATGTGCTAATGCATATTTAAAGAATTAACAATGTGCACATCACATTTCCAGGAAAGGCAGTGTTTCCTCGGAAGCAATATTAAAAACTTCATTTGCATTGAATACAATCTTTTGCGATAATCATAATAATTTATGAAGTCCTTAACGGTATAAATAGTTATTTATGTTATTTATGCTATAATACCAAAAAATTCCTGAAATATTGAAAACAGGAGACTTTTATGTTAAGATTTTGTTGTGAACATTGCTTTAGTAATTACAGTTATGGAACATTTAGCACTGAAATTTGCACCTGATCCATTTTATTTAACAAACGGAAAATATAATATTTTAAAACCATTTTCTTTAGTTTTTCAAGTACTGTGTCGGAGACTCCACTTTCGATGCAGCAGTATCTATATATAAAGTGAATTCCACCGAAAACGTATTGTTCAAGAATTTATAAAACTATTTGGCTTATATTAAACCACTATTCTCCCTTAAAATAATAATATGGAATACTCACCTTATACCGAAATACCCACAATTTATGAAAAAGGGGTTTCTGTCTGATCTTAATACAGAGAAGTGCATTTTATAATTGTTAATATGCTAAATTACTTATTTCTTACACACACAAAAACTTTCTTTCATTCTATAAGACATGATATTCAGAGCCTTCTGTAAATATTATTAACACTCCGTGTGAGAACTTTGAAAAAAGAAAAATATTAAATTTATGAGAAGGATTAATTCCTACTTTTAAGCTTACCATAGTTTTTGGTGGTAAGGAAGACTTTAATCATGTTATTAAATATTTATTTCGGTTTTTACATAGAACTTTATACACAAACTTTAGAGCACTAATATGTTTTAATAAAATGTATAACTTATTTCTCGTCCATATCCCATCAGTTTCCTTGGCTGTTCTAATGTCTTTAGTGTAAAGCAGATCTAATTCTGCTAATCATTTCAAATGGACCGCACAGGAATATTCCTGACACGTGTTTCACAAATAATAGTATATCGATTATTTAAAATTACCCATAATGCCGGGTATCAGAAACAACTTGAGGAAATATAGCTAAATACTTCATATTTTAAGTCACTTCAAGTATGAAATTAAAATCTATCTCACTGGTAATTTCACGGAACTTCTACCAGACCGTCAATTTACCTTTGACTGAACTCAGCGAAATTGTGTAAATGTATTTTAGTTGCTCTTAACCCATTTGTTTTCGGCTACACACGAAAATATCAGCTCTAAGAAATACTCCCTTTAATTTACAAAATACTCTAGCCTAAGCATCATGCCTATGGAAATACAAGAAAATGTTTTGTCCGTTATTTTGACTATATTGGCTTGATTCTTCCCTTTGCTACAACCCAATTATTGTCAGTATAAATAAATAGCACAAGGGGATGAACTTGATGAAGCAGCCGATTTTTATATATAAAAAAACAAACAATTTTACGTAAACTGGCGCAAATAACATGTATATTGAATTCATACATTTGTCATCAGTACCTCTCATAAATCCATAATACTTGAAACATAATTGTATTACACCTACTCCATCTCTATCAGAACCTTTAGTTTATTCAATAGCAGAACCAAACGATATGAGAAAGAGAGAGAGAGAGAGAGAGAGAGAGAGAGAGAGAGGAGCAACGTCTTTGGGATATATTTCTTCAAGCTGCACCGAAATTAAAGAACAATGTCTGCTGTCGAGAAAAGTGACATCTGAGTTAACATTACAAACGCAAATTGCAGAAGGGTCCCTTAGGAATCTGAGAGTCAAAGGACATCAGGGAAGAAAGCTGCGTACTCTGCCCGTGATTTACGCAGCTAGAATTCCCTGCATTTTATGGTGATTTTCAAAGTTACTTGGATTCAGACATTACCAATATTTTCCCCGGGAAATTAATCTTTCTTTGTCGAGGTCTTCCATAATCATAGAAAAGCAGAATTTACAACATTCCAACAAGGATGAAGAAATGTAACTAGCTAGTCTGATTTTTTTTTTCAAAAATCTAAATAAACCATCAAATGCGATACAAACTTTGAAACCAATTTCTCGAGACCCTGATCCACTTTTATATATGATCTTCTGCTTCGAAGTTTATTAGAATAACAATTTTGTAAAATCATGCAATGAATTGAGTATAATACGCTTTCTAACATACCAGAAATCATTACTCAAGTTATCACTCAAGTTATGAGAATAATGGCTTTGGAATAAATCTCGGTTCTGTGCCCTGACCCTTGATCCCATATCGATGATATTCAGCAGAACCGGTTCGGTATACCTCCGAAATAACATGATAACGTTTTGTCGCACTCGAAGCATTTTTACGTACGTTATGATGCATAAGGGCTATGGAATAGATCCTGCTCCTGTGTCCTAAACTTTGACCCCATTTCGCTCATTTTCAATAGAATTGGTCCCCAGGCAGGCCCCTGCAACATACTAACATTTCATCCAAATCGAAGCATATTTACATAAGTTATGACACATAATGGCGATGGAAGTGATTCCGCTCCTATGTCCTAAATTTTGACCCCATTTTGCCCATTTTCAATAGGGTTTGGGGCCAGGTGGTCTCCTACCACATACTAAAATTTCATCGAAATAGAATAATTTTTACGTTAGTCATGACGCATAAGAGCAGTGGAATGGATCCTGCTCCTATGTAATGACATTTGACCCCCTTTCGTTCACTTTAAATAGGGTTCCTTCCAAGGTGATCGCCTACCAGACACTGAAATTTCATCGAAATCGAACGATTGCTAAGCGAGTTATCGTGCGAACGGACATACGCACACACCGCGTGACGTAATGAAACAGATGGGAATCGCGACCATCTGCTCGCAAGATTATAACGTCGTAAAACTTTAATAGGATCCTCACACAACGCGTGACGTAATTAGACAGATGGCGTGACCGCGCGCCAACATTCTCAAACGCGAGGTTGTGACGTCATAAGATTTCGAAGCATTGGAAACATTAATGGAACGGCGCCATGACACTAAAAAGGTTATAAATCGGGGTGGTTATTTAACCCACTAAACGATTTCTCCTAAAGTCGAGTCAAGCTAAATCGATTTCTAGTACCAGGAAACGGTAGGTTAACGACTTTCACCAAAATCCTCAGAGCCGTTTTCAAAATAAAATGTACATACATACATACAAGAATTGCTACTTTAAGATGGACGTCAAGTAATTTTGCTTCCTATACTTCCAATGAAAAACTTCTGTACACATTTTTTCCACAATTAATGCGTTCCAAAGAATGAAAATTTGAACATCGATTAAAATTGTTTTATTTTATAACTTGGAATTCTTAATATTTCCTAAACCATAACCGTAATATTTTCTGAACCTTAAACGTAATTATGCAATCCAACATTTATTTGTCCACTGACGTCAACAAAGTACAGGTCGCGCCATCTTTTTCTGGTTTCAACACCACCAAAGGAAACGTTATTGTTTTTTAATACAATTATGCTAATGTTTTAGAAAATGTTAAGTATTGCAAGTTGTAGTATGAAATTATTTCAATCGATGTTCAAATTTCCATTCTTGAGAACACACTAATTGTGAAGGAAATGTGTACAAAAGGTTTTCCATTGGAAATATAGGAAGCAAAATTACTTGACGTCCACCTTAATAGTGTGTGATAAGGGCGATGTAATGGATCCCGATCCTATGTCCTGACCTTTGACTCCATTTGTCCCATTTTCAATAGGGTTCCTCTCCAGGTGTACTCCTACTACATACTAAAATTTCATCGAAATCGATCCATTTTTACGCACCTTATGACGCATAAGGGCAATGGAATGCATCCCGCTCCTATATCCTGACCTTTGACTCCATTTCACCCATTTTCAACAGGATTTGTCCCCAGGTGGTTCCCTACCACATACTAAAATTTCATTGAAATCGAACCATATTTACGCAAGTAATGACGCATAAGGTCAATTGAATGACTCCCGCTCTTATGGCGTGACCTTTGACCCCAATTCACCCATTTTCAAAAGGGTTCGTACCCTGCTAGTCCCCTACCTCATACTAAAATTTCATGGAAATCGAACCATTTTTACGTGAGTTATCGTACCGACAGACGGACAGACGGGCGGAAAAAGCTGGAGCATATGCGCTTCTTCAACGTACGGTTTTAAAGTGTAAAAAAGATTTGCTTGAGTAAACATTTACTATTCAGGGATCTGTATCAAGTGTATTTACTGCTGCGCAAAGAAAGTAGTTCAGTTATATCTGTACATATTAATTACATTAAAGTTTTTACAGACGAGTGTAAACCCATTTACGCGTTTTCGAACACCTACCTAAAATAAATGTTTGGTAATGGTGTTTATTATGGAACAATATTAAGGCGGGAATTTTCGGAAATTTTTTTTCTCAATGTTTTAAAAAATAGAAATCAAAATTAAATTTGCTAAAACTTGTAACAATAGCGTGATCATTCAAAATTTTTCATCCAAAATATTACATCAATTTCGCATTAATGTCGCCTGTTAAAGTGCTTTCAGTAATTCATCAAAACTTTTATAGATAATTTTAATGAATTCTTTTTATTTATTTATTAAATTGTACTCAATATTGTATCGACGATTATTGTTTTTTTTACTAATTGTATCAACGATCATTTGGTTAGATAATTCCAGTTGAAAAATGGTTTATTTAGTGTTCTTCGCTGCTTTCTGATCCCTTAAAAACATCAATTTTTAATCTTCCACATTACTGTACGTAGTAAGCTCAAAAAGACCACGTGTTCCACGCTGTCGCAAGTTGCACTTTCCATTCGTATAAAACCATTGTATCATAACCACGGATGATTATGATTTCTTTACGAAGACTTTGATGCTGCTTCCGAAATTAAAGAGCATAAATATCGTCTATGGCGTACCTTTGTACAGAGTATATGTATTTAACATCACCTCCATTAGTATAACCTGTAAATACTGCACATGCGATAACCATATTAAAATGCATACATTGTTCCGTAAACATACAATTAAATGGGACGATGTAAGAAATGTATAAAATACACACGCAAATCTTCCGCCATGCGGATGAATTTTAGAAATACAGAAAAAAGAAGTCAGTGAAGTAATATTTCCAGAGAGATATATTAAACAAAATTAGAGGAGGCCAAAAATTAGGCTTTCTAACTAATTCATGGAAGAATTTGGAAAACATAGAACATAATATATCATCATTTGTTTAATTTAGTTTTTCTTATCTAATATAAGTACATTTTGTGGTAGCAAAAAACGGGCTATCGGGAAATATTCATGTGATCTTGTAACAGAACGCTGAAGAAATACGTCAAGAACAACTGTCCGACACAACATGTCTTAACATCTAGCACTGTGAAATGAAAGAAAAATAAGAATTACATTACGCATATCTGAATAACTTTTGAAAATAATGTTGAATCAACTTATGCCAACTAAAGGGATTAGATTAATGCGTGAACAAAAATCACCCTACGTGCAGTTATACGGAGCAATTTGAAAATATAAGAGGTTATGTCGCTTCCTATATTTTTCTTTCACAGTAATAACTTTTTCTTATCCTAGTACGAAAATGAAGACCACTCTTCAAGTTAGAATCGAAGATATCATTGACTGTGTGAAGAAAACTCCTCTTTCAGGAGATCAGATGTAACATCCCCTGTCATCTCGAAGGCTAACTGTATATATGAAGGCGTCACAAAAACGCCAGCAAATCGAAGTGTATGTGCTACATTTCCGGTTTTTTAAAGGAGAATATTATCAAAACACAAAGACTTATAATAATCCATACGCGTGTTTCGCATAAAAGAATCCCCATACTGCAAATATGTAAATTAATTTACTACGTGGCAGGTTCAATATACCGGCGTTATCATATATTCGATATGTGAGAAAGTTTTCTTAACTTTTTTTTTTTTGATTTTAGATTTCACGATTACCGAAAGCAAATCAATACACAGTGAGTAATTGCCAGTCTAACTCAGAGCTACTTGCTGCAGGCAATGGAAAGAAAAAGTACTTTAAGACAAAAAAAAAAAAAACCATGTATTTTCGGGATTCGAACCCAGCCCCATCCCGCAGAAATGATCAGAAATCTAGCGCTCAGCCTGCAGTGCCGCAGGGATCAAAAAACCTATTTTCTAATCACCTTTATATCTAATTTTATAGAGCATATATACATCTAATTTTTTCTCTGGGTGGCCAATTTGTATAAATATCTAAAAGAGAGGGACAGTTTAAGTGAACATCTTGTTAGGATGCCAGGCATCTAATGATAGCCGAGCCATGCCGTTTTATTCTCTGCGCTTATTATGTACTTTCTGTTATTTATTTATCCCTAGCTGTGTAGTAAATAACTATCTCCTTAAGATAAACGTATTTTTAATGAGTCGTGTCTCTGAAGAGGAAATCGAGAAAGTGTTGTAGTTCGTTTAACAAATAATGATAAGTAAAAAGTAATGATCAGTAATAACTTTGGAAAAGAAATATATATATATTATTTACATCAAGAAAGTTTCCAATTGATTGGTGTTGCAGTAATGAAAACCACAGCCGAATTTTTTCTGTGGAGTTTCTTTTGTCCGAAAAATGGTATTATTTGAACATACACGGTTTAACCTTCATCCACGATGATTTAGGCAGTTGAATGATCTTTGAAAACTAAAATATCGGCTCTTAACACAGCCGTGGGGTTTCATGAAGTGTTTGAACAACTGTTTCATAATCTGTAGCATTCGGCACTCACTGGTAGCAAACAAAAATAACCCCGCACTCACTGGTAGCAAACAATAGGATGTAAGTTCAGGTGATGCGTAACATCACAGCCTCTCCTTGACAAATGTCAACCCCGACTTCTCGTGGAACATCCTGTTCCCACTAAAGGGGCTCTGACGACCGCCAATAGCGGTATAACTATACCAACGGGATTAGAGGATATGCTATCCCACACTCACCAACCCGCTTGGCCAGCGTGGTGAGTTATATCCAAACCTCACCAAAATGACTCCACAACTTAAATCTTGGCCCTCAGTCTCCGGCAGCTGGAACGTACCTGGCCAAGGCAGCGGCCAGTGCGACATGAAGGCAGAGGGTGCAAAGAATCCCCGGAGGACCGGACTAGGCTGCCATCTAATGCTGACCTTGGCTACGTACAACGGACGCTCCCTATCTTCTGATTTAAGGCTTCTTGAATTGGAAGAGGAACTACAAAGGATCAAGTGGGACATCGTCGGGCTAAGTGAAGTAAAGAGAAAATTAGAAGGTCTCATTGAACTGAAAAGTGGACATCGCTTCTACTATCGTGGGACTGATACTGGCAGAACTAGTGGTGTTGGATTTATAATAAACAAGAAACTGAAGGATAAAGTTGTAGAAGTTGAAAGTTCCTGTGACAGAGCTGCACGACTCGTTACCCAACTCTCGAGAAGATACCAGGCCCAGAATATTCAAACATATGCACCCACCACAAGTCATCCTTAAGAAAAAATTGAAGAATTTTATGAGGAAATTCGTCATCTAAATAATAAAGATAAGCAGCACTTAAAGATAATTACAGGAGATTTCAATGCAAAAATAGGGCAAACGGCAACAGAATGAAACTTCAGTAGGTAAATTCGGTCACGGCAACAGAAACGAGCGTGGAAATACTCTTTGAGTTTGCAGAAGCAAAAGAGTTTTAAATCTTGAAATCCTTTTTCAAGAAAAAGCCACACAGGAAATGGATATGAAGACATCCAAATGGGACGACAAGTGAAATTGATTTTATTATGTGTAACAAAAACTTCGTCATAGAAGACTGCAGTGTGCTAAACAAGTTCAACACAGGAAGTGACCATAGATTGGTGAGATGTATGATGCACCTCAACACTAAACTCGGACGTGGCAAGCTCATAAGACAGACAACCTGTATTGACATAACCAACCTTAAGAAACACCATAATACCTTCAAGTTGGAACTGAAGAACAGATTCTCTGCTTTAGAAGACCTAACATCGGAAGAAGTGGGTATTTCTGAAGATAACAGAAAAGTAACGAAAGCTCTTATGGAATCAGCAGCAAAATTAGCTGGGTCGAAGAACAAGTTGCATGTTAATAAATTATCAGGAAAAACTAAAATGTTGATGCAAAAAAAAAAAAAGAGAGATGAGGACAACTAAAGAAGATGTGACTTTCAAAGTGGAATATATAGATCTATGCAAGACAGTACGAAAAAGTATCACTGAAGACGTATAGAATTTCAACTGTGAACTAGTGAGGAAAGCAATTGAAAACAACCAAAGCCTAAAGATAGCAAAGGGACATCTCAGTAAGGGGAAAAACAGATTATGGCACTGAGAAAAGAAGATGGTTCTGTAACAAGAAATAGAGGCTAAATTTTGACAAGAGTGAATGTTTCTACTTCAAATTATATGAAAGGGATGATACATGTACTCCAGACTTCATGAAAAGTACCAGTACCAGATTTATCCCAGTCCTCCCAACAGAAGTTGCACATGCAATCAAGAACATGAAGCTGGGGAAAGCTCCAGGAGAAGATGGAATTACTGTAGACATCGCACAAGAAGCAAGTGGAGAAATCGAAACAGTACTCGCCCAAATTTTCACTCGATGCCTTAATGAAGGGAATACTCCTGAGGACAGGAACAACGCTACAATGATCTTGCTACATAAAAATGTGGACATTGAGGATCTTAGGAACTACAGACCTATCAGACTCCGATCAGTGGTTTAAAAAATCTTCACTAAAGTTCTTGCACACAGCTTGAAGTCATCACTGGACATGGCTCAACCGAGAGAACAAGCTGGATTCAGGAGTGGCTACAGCACAATAGATCATATCCACGTACTGAGACAACTAATTGAAAGAGCGAGGGAACATGAACTTCCATTGTGCATGGCTTTTATCGATTATGAAAAAGCCTTTGATTCGGTGAAACCATCAGCAGTTACAATGGCTCTGAAATCCTGCGGTATTGAAGATGCGTACATTAATATTATTAATATCATCTATGAAAATACAAGTGGAACGATTCTGCTGTTTGAAAATACAACACACATAAAAATTGTAAAGGGAGTGAGAAAAGGTGACACCATATCTCCGAAGTTCTTTAATGCCACATTGGAAAATGTCTTTCAATTACTGAACTGGGAAAACAAAGATATAAAGATTAATGGAGATTATCTAACCCACCTTCGTTTGGCTGATGACGTAGTCATTTTTGCAACTACCCCATCAGAGCTGCAGGGTATGATACAGGAACTTGCTGACAAGAGTAAAGAAGTGGGATTAAAAATGAACTTTCAGAAGGCAAAAGTGATGCTCAATGTTTTACAAGAAATGAAGATTTATCGATTGGTGGAGAAAAGCTGGAGATAACAGACACGTACGTTTATCTTGGACAGCAGATATCAAGTGAGGGTCACATTGATGAAGAAATCAATCGGCGTACAAAATATGCCTGGAGAGCTTTTGGAAGAAACAGCATATTTTTCAAGAGCAATATGCCATTATGTCTTAAAAGAAAAGTGTTTGATCAATGCATCCTTCCAGTGCTTACGTATGGTGCAGAGACGTGGACCTTAACTAAATGAGACATACAAATGCTGCAGCAACTCAAAACAGCATGGAGATGTGCATGCTTGGTGTAACCAGGAGAGATTAGAAGAGGAACTCGTGGATCCGCAAAATGACAAGGGTGGAAGACATCATGATCAGAGTTAAATCCCTGAAATGGCAATGGACTGGACATACTGCCAGAAGGACTGACCATCGATGGACAGCCGAAATTTTAGATTCAATTCAAAAAAGACAGGAAAAGACCCAGAAGAAGACCACATGGAAGATGGATGGATGAAATTCGAAAGTATGCGAGAATGACATGGAATAGACTGGCACAAGACAGACCGTTTTGGAGGAAACTTAGGGAGACCTTCGTCCAACAGTGGATTGATAATTTTTGACAATGATGATGATATCATTTACATGAAGAAAGTTTCCAATTGAATGTTGTTTTAGTAATGAAAACCACCGCCGAATTTTTTTCTGTGTAGTTTCGTTTTTCCGAAAAAGGGTATTATTTGAACATACACGGTTTTACTTTCATCCACGACCATTGAGGCAATTGAATGATCCTTTGGAACTAAAAGATCGGTTCTTAACACAGTCATGGATATTCATGAACTGTTTGAACAAATATTTCATAATCTGTAGCATTAAGCACCCACTGGTAGCAAACAAAAATAACCCCTTGGAACGTTGCTTTCTCTGGGATTATTTTCCGCCTGACTATAATGTACGATGGCAACTTATGACCATCTTCTGCGCTTGCCGGCATCACATTTATTATTTGCTTTCACTGGCCACTGAGCTTGTCGGTACTACCTCTTCTCCTTTTGATTCAATTAACGGGACGTCGTATCTATATCTCCGATTCGCTCTCAATAAAATATTCGGTTTCATTTCTTATATCGGAGACATGCCTCTGAAATCTGATAAGCTTGCCTTTTTTGTCAGGATACTAATGCTGAGCGATGCAAATTGGTTTTCATGAAGCTAGAAAACTATCCACTGCATGCCCTGGGTTCTTGCTGCGGACATGCCACATGCAAAGCAAGATATCTGGCATTCGCTGGAGAATATTTGCTGTCGTCGAAACTCTCTCACTGCGAATGCGTTTCACACGGATTTTTAGTGATTTTCAATTCTGATTATCACCAGTTGACAAAACAGCAAATTATTTCCCAGTGAATTTTACTTTTAAACAAGGAATCTTGCTGATGAGGACACTTGTTCACCCACTTTTGTTATCTTCATACTCCCGATCTGCAATGCAGTTGTTGTATTCCTTGTGGAAAAACAAATCTCACTTCGAAGAATAATCTACTGTTTTACCTGTACGTTTTGCACCTATAAGTACAAGTTAACGGGAATAAAACAGTTAAGGCCGAACTTTTACTAGACATATATTTCACATGTCACTTGAGGACAATTCATAAAGGCACTCTCCCTCTACAAAAATAGAGGAGTTTTCACAATTCTTGTAGAAAACTCTCTGTCGGGTTTCAAGGGTTTGGAAATGTCCGGCACAGTGAGGAGTTTGCTCGACGACCTCAGCACCATGTTGGAATTCACACATCGAAACGCACAGCTAGACCACAAGGTTGATTTGATGAGGTTAACTGAAGTTATTTTTTTGAAGAGAGTTTTGTCTTCGGCGTTGGTGTGCCACTGTTCTCGGAGACATTGTCGTACGAGAGCTGTATTGTACTTTTAAGTGAATAAAGACCTGAATTCAGAAATTTGTGGCCCTCACCGAAATTTCTCTGCAAAACTCCACTTGACACATCTCTGAAATATTTTTCGACCAATTCTGTTAAATCAAGTTTCACCTTATGCTAGGCATTTACCCACTATACATCACCGTGAGCTATAAACTTTAAAATATGTGTTTAAAAACACAAAGAGTTATCTGCCTGAGGCCATTGGATGACCAATGTTTTCGAACAGAAAAATTAAATAACAAAGAAAGAAAAGCATTCTCTTTATATGCGAATAAATGCTCTAAGTACAAATAATACGTCTTTCTGGACGTTATTGATAATTTTCCCAATTGCAACCAATCATGTATCACCCTCGCTGACGTACGTAACTCTAACGTTCAGTGTGCAATACACTTAACACACTGAAAAGGATTTAGACATATACGAATCGTTGATAGCTGGAGTATGGGAAAACTCCTCATTTAAACAACTTTGAAAGAGGAGTTACTTTGGTCGTTCGAAACATAGCTGCAAGCATCGCAGAAACGACAAATTTTCTGAGCTATGCAGAAGCAAACTTATCGAGAGAATACAAAGGCTGGAGATCAAACACCGAAACAAGCAGTCAGCCGTTCTCTTACTGGAGAAACCGGCTTCTTCGTGTTCGAGTATATCGTCTGCTCAATACGATCTCACATTTTAAAAGACGAGGTAGATATCTTCCAGTCACGGCCGCTCTCTCGTGCTGATTGTCCGGAGAATTTCAGCATTCAAAACCCGCCGCATCGTGGCTCGAACTGACTGTAACTGTTGACAATCTCTTTGTTCGACTTTCGTTTCTGCTTAAAATTGAACATTTCATCAGCTGTGCTCAGCAGAGGGCTAAACCTGCACACCTTATTATTGGGAAATTGACGTCTTGTGATGAAATCAGGTTTTCCGTTACTGCACTTCGATCAACGGTCCATAATTTGACTCCAACTACAAGATTCGAAAGATTCCAGTAATCCAACCGATGCCAGATAAATTCCTGAATGCTGTAAGGATCAGTGCATTGTTCTGTTTTCGCGTAGAGCATTGCACTCAATACATATAAGCAGCATTTCAATGCATTTCTGGAATATTAAGATATGGAAGCTGATATTCCCTACTTCTGTAGAAAATAAGTATCTTACAGTATTTGCGTGTATCTTATTGGGAAAGAAAAACTGCGGAACATTCCCGCTTTTTCCCATAGGATGATACAACAGGGCAAGAGGTGGTCTACTAAAAAGTAAGATGTGTTGCACTGCAAATAGCAAAAATAAATGCTCAATATTTTCACTCTGTAGAGAACTTTTTTCTAAAACAGAAACAAAAGCGTTTTCCTTGGATATATGTTGCTTCCTTTAAATATTAATGAAAACCGATACTAAAATCTTATGGAACAATGTAATTATAAGATTTGTTCACTTGGCTTTGAGCCAAACTCTGAATAACTTCTTGAAAATTTTAACATGTGTACAGATCTCTTGCGAAAGGCATGTGAGAAAAAGCATGATGGAAAAATTGTTTCCCTTGTTTTAATGTTAAAACATTTGAAGAAAAAACCGAATTAGTCGTTTAAAAAATTCACGAACATGAGTTTCTTTAGGTTTCTGATACCTTCGGAAACATAACCAGGGAAACGTTTCGCAAAAATCTGAAATTTAACTCTTACCTGTAAAAATGCTATCATACTTACATAAAGTTTCGGGCATGCAAGAAAGCTCAACCCTACCTAAAATATTTCGTTTCCTCTTGAAGAGTTTTTCATATAACAGGTAAGAGCAATGAAGCTTGTAAAAACTGTATGGTAACAATGTCTTAAACAGAAATTCTAGCTTCTGTTCTTTTATATAATTATCTTTTTCAAATTAATATTGAACATATTATCTTGCAAATAACACAAAGAAACGATTTTAATGTAATAGAAGTCCATATGATCAAAATGTCTATCGCATTTGCAAAATATTTTGTCTAGTAGTTCTGTCATACATATAACTCTTGCCACGTATTTTACATTCTTTCATTATTATAAAAAAGCTAATAAGTCCTATGTTCTGCTATCTTTTCTGGTTGTATTTAACACACACTATTGCATTAGCTGTTCGTCAGAATTTAGGTTTCCTTAATCCAAAATGACAAACTGAAGTAAAACACTTCGAAATCTTCTAGAACACTGTAAATTTTTATCCCTGGTTAATATTTTTTTTCCGATTCCTAAAATTCGACTATACATGTTCATATTCTCATGCGAATACCTAAAATTAAGCATAAGCAGATCCTATCAGCATATTATGATGTTGACAGGTAAGGCTTTCTCACCCGACTTGCCGACCTAGATATTTGTGTGTGCCCATGGAGAACTATATGCTCTGAAACTTCGCAAGAGGTTGCAGCATTTTTTCACCAAAACAACGTAGCATATTTCCCATTAAGAAAAAATGCTGCATTCATCATGCAACTTACATAAGTTATTTAACCGTTTCTATATAATGACGATATAGGCACTGAAAGCTTATTGTTAAATTATTAACACCTCAAAGTTTCTATTTATTTATTAATTAATTTTAATTTTGTTGTTAGGAGAGCAGCTCCTTTGCGTGGATTTTTAGTAGTTTCACAAACACAGCTTTGATATTAGCTCTGTCTTCGGAGTCCCTCATTTCAGAAAACAGGTTCCGAGAAAGGGCAAAAAGTGCTGAATGATTCACTGTTGCTTCAACGCGTATCAAATTAGGCGAAAAAAGTGTTACTCCTGCTGATAGGCATACGATTTATTTGGACAATTGCAAATTATTCACAGACAGGACAGAAACATAATAATAATAAAGAAATACTATCCTTAGTTGTTTTAAAAAAGCGAAAACCTAAGCATTCCTAAAAGATGAGTAATATTGAATTTTGTCACAATATAATATAATATAATATAATATAATATAATATAATATAATATAATATAATATAATATAATATAATATAATTTAATATAATAAAATATAATATAATATAATATAATGTAATATAATATAATATAATATAATATAATATAATATAATATAATATAATATAATATAATATAATATAATATACAGTCTATAACCGGCTTACATTCCCTAAAAATATAACATTTACACTCGAATCAACGCATGGCGCACAGTGGCTACGCGAGATATTATGTTTGTCGTCGAATACGCCTCAATCGCCGCACTTGACGAGAAACTGTAGCTGACAGAGGATCCAAACGAGGGTCTTTCGACGAAGTGTACATTCAGCTTTGGACAGCCCTCATCGATACGGACTGTGAACCTCAGACTGCCTGCCGGCCATACTTACCTCTTCCATTATTTTCTGCACATCGTCGAGGGTTGCAGCGGTATCGTACCACACAACCGTTGCAAGTCGAATGTTCTGATTTCACATTCGACCCGAGTTTTTTTCTTTTTCGGTACAGGCTGTCGACAATTAATGGTCTGTAGACGTCGTGATCACCGGGATAACCTTGTTTCTATCTACAAGTGTCATGCGGATTATCTGCCTGATTTCAGTTTCGACAACCGTCCACTACTCATAAACATGTTGGGTACTTTTTGAGTACGAAAATACGTCGATGTGGTGATACAACCGTTTTGGTGGCATATATCCTTGGTACACCTGATGTCCAGTTTCAAAAGGGTAGCTCCTTCCCTTACACTTTCAGATTACCAATCCGTTCCCACATCGTGCTTAGGTGCAGCATTTGCCATGGCGATTTCAAAGCATTTCTTCAATGCTAAACGTGTGAGGTGAAATCTGCAGACGATTTAACCCTTGGTCGACCCTCTCGCAATGCAGATGATTTGTGCACAACCCATGACTAAGCATGGTCAACAATACTACACGACACTACCCACAGATTTTTCCAATCAATGCTATGATACTTTGCCGAATGATTAGCTGAATCATTCGGCAAAGTATCATAGCAGTAGAACTTATGGCCACATAAGGCCATAAGTTCTACTGAATAAGACCCCATTAGGCTTTAAGATCTACTGAATAAAGTCACATTGTACTGTCTCATCGTCCATCACATACATGCAATTTCCCTGAAATAAAATCATATCTTTGTAATCTACTTGTTTATATGCGTATTGTGATTTCTGTCTGACTTCATGAATTCTTTAAGGAGTGATATTTTCCATGTGGAGTGGTGTGCATTAATCTCCTCAAATAATTTCTAAGAAAAATGTTCTTGCAGCAAACTATTTAGAGGCTATGTAAATTTTATTTAAGTATGGTATTTGAATAAGTGCTTAAAACTGGGTGTTTGTACATAGCGTTCAGTAAGTTTCTGGAGAAAAAAACAGATTACAGAATTTCACACACAATTTGTTACCGCTGATGCGGCTTGACAAAATGTAGCTTAGAGCTATTAATTATTCCCCAGATTTAACCTAAATCGCAGAGTGGAATTGTGTAGTAAAAACGCGGGATTTTAAAGGTTTGTTTAATTTATTGGCATCATAGCTTTGTAGTGAAATTTAACATTTCTAAACGGTTTAAATGTACTTGTGTTTTCCATTTTATTACTGTAATTTGCCCTTTTACTATTATAATATGGTATTTCATTAACTTGCCAATGCGTTGTGACAATTTTCTAAAGTTTCCTTAAACAGCGTATCATATAAAACAAAACTCTGAACCAAAACTTGGTTAGTAAGAATTGTTTTGTGTATTACTGAGGCTTTGTTGCGTATTATCATAAACGAAATGAAAAGAATGTTGAATACCTGTATGTCCTCAGTCACTCCTAACGAGTTCACATTATTGAAAACGATGTAGATATGTTATACCAACTTCAGTCAATTGAGTATTTTAAACTTTCTTCACTTTCTGCGCACCAAAAGTCCCGTTTCTCCGTAGAAGCATTTGACGATCTCATTCCAGAAGGATTGTCGTCACGCCATAGTTATGACTCCGAGACAATTTTTTTTTCAATGATTAAAAACCATTTATATTTCAGCATTTGAGACACCAGGCAGCGCGGCTGTTTTTAAACTCATAGCTGCCGTCAGAAGGTAACCCATAATAAGCCCTTTATCCAACTCCGAAAGAATCTTTATTAGTCTTGATCAACACTACTGATGGTTACTGGGAAGCAGAAGTCTGAAGTATTTGCCTAGGTCACGTGGCGATTCATCAAACGACTATTTAAAATATACACTATGTTAATGACGTTTATATATATCTACATAAAGTTTTCTAATTAGGAGGTTGGTGTATGAAGAATAAAGGAAAACCAAATTGATTGCAGAAGACATGTGAGAGCGTAAGCAACGAAGGCAGCTACTGCCATTCATCATCATACATGCCTGCCATGAAATAAATATAAAAAACGAAAGAAAGGAAAATGGTTTTGTTTACTCTTAATAAAAAAACTTAAAAAGCTACACCAGCACCCGAAATGCGTAATCAGTTTCCAAAATATAAGAAACCATGCAACAAAACACATGCAAAAAATAAATTACTTCCAAATTGGCTGGGTAAGAAATAGAAACACGGAACACAATGAATATATCAAAAGTCACTGCGGTGTTGTAAATGAAAACGATGCCAATAAGTGAACTCACGCACAAACAAAGTGCCTGTAACACGAGGAAAGTTACTCGCGAACTGCGAAAGAACTAAAGATTAAAAGCCATTCCCAGTCTACAATGAATATTCTCTCATCGTGAAGAATTGGGGCTAAACATTTCAACCAATGGCATTATCGTTTCATTCCCATTCTTACGTTTCACCATAACATCTGACTGAAAGCTTAATGCTCACCACATAATTAATGACATTTATTAACACTCGATATAATAATTCTTATTGGAAATTCGGTTCCAAGCCACCGCTGCCGAAGACAATTTTGCAGCAATGAAAGATTGAATGTTCATTCACAGCGAGGAGACTGAACCGTTCAACATTCAGAGTTAAGATACATTTGCTTTTAAAGAAACGTCCCTGAATAGCCCGGTGCGCTGTACACAAGATGTACCGGAAATAAAATAACCCATACTTAAACATAAATAGTCCATACTGAAATGAGTTTTCCTTACGGAACCGGAAATAAGGAAATTGAACAGAATGGTGATGAAGAACTCCCCCAAGACTAAAGTAAATCATCGGTAAACAGCAGTTACACGGTTATAGGCTATGTTCTTTACAGTAAATTGACAAAATTTTCGTGGTGGACCTAAAACACGCAAATGAAGAGTGTCATAGGTCATATACAGAGTCATCATACAACTTTGTCTTAAATACAAGACGAAAGGGACCAACTTCAGCTAAGACAGAACGTTTTGTGAACATTGCTGGTGATCATGGATTAGCATTGCATCATTGAAAGGAACACTAAATGTCAAAATGGATATATTTAAAACCCTAAAAATGTAGGTTGGGTCGTCGATTTCTGTAACAAAACTTATAATGGAATTAATAGATTATGAATACCGATTTGGAGTTTGTAAACGATTAAACAAAGTAATATAACTAAATCCCTACTTTGCCAAAGATTTTGCCAGATCTATCTCTCTGAAGAGCACTCTCTATTTTCTGGAAAACAAAATATATCTTCCAGGTGCAGTTAAGAGACGTTTTTATTTATTGTTAGGCTCCAGGTATTTATTGTAATATTTTCAATTTCATATGACCGCTCTCTGTTTATTCATCCGGTATTTATGAGCATTGATACAGTAAAACAACGTTTTGTAGGCTACGTAGAGCACATTCCTGTTATTTATGTTAATTAGTTCTTCGTTTTAAAAGTTTAAACTCTGTCCTCAATACAACATGACACTTCATGGCAAACATTTCCCTATTTAGGAAAGTGGCATGAAAGCCATCATGAAATACTCGTCAGTACGGCCCTTCACATACTTATCATCTCACATTCTCAAAAGTTCAGACAATGTTTATTGTCTGTTACTGATGTAATGCATTCACATAAAACGCACCGGTTCGTGTTCCCTTTGCATATCTCTCTTTCATTTTCTTTTTTCGCTGTATTTTTTGATTCAGTTTTTGTGGATTCGAATTGATATTATTCTTCTCATTAATTACACAAAATAATTTTAAGATACGATGTTTTATAATCTAGAAAGATGAACGCATAAGGCTGTGTAAGCGTTGATTCTTCGGCGTGATGTCGTGAACTTTGGGTTATTGAAACTTTCGTCTCTTAGAACAGACATTATATAAATTGTGAGGCCCTAACCTCCCCAACAAAAAATTTAGATTTTCACTTTTTCACGAAAATCACATTTTGGTTTAAAAAAAAGAGACAAATGTTATGTAACAATGATGCTGTTTTTGTTTTTTATGTATATCACAACAATTAATCAATTTCCCCAGACATTAACCCTTCAGCTTTTGAAATTTGCACTTCATAATAACCACTTCAATCCTTTTTTGAGACACCGAGCAATTAAGCTCTCGATTTACTATCGAAGAACAAAGAGAACTACCCTTCCTTGTTGTAGAAGATTATTTTAATAATACTTTATGTTTCAGAAAAAATACCAGAAGCAAAATTTCAGAAGTAGACATCTTTAAAGTAAATTGTCTGTAATTATTACGTCACGTTTAACCTATAAAACTTATAACACATTCCTTAGGTCAACCACAGTTTGAATTGTTTGTTTTTGTTAGTCGTCATTCTTTTGATTTTTTTCAGTTTCTTACACGTACCTTTTTTCCTTTGATATCTCAAAGTTCCCCAAAGCAAGCAGACTATAAATTTTGAATTTTCTGGGAACCCTTGCTGGCCATTCATGTAACACCTATCAGAAAACTTGAAAATTTCATCGCCCTGGAGTGGGAATCGAACCCGCATCTCGGGATTTCCATTCGGGTATGCTAAGGTTTCACGAGAATTCAAACCGTTACACAGTTAGCATACTGGAACAGAACTCGAAACATAATACAACTATACTAACAGTGTTCGGGTGGCAAACTCGAACAGAATTCTGAAGATTCCAGCTGCAAGTCGATGACCAGTAAGTATTTTAAGCAAATTCAGAATTTATATCCCCTTTGTTTTGAATATTCTATCAATTTCCCATGTATCATGAAGAAAATCTTTTCCTTTACTGATTTATCTCAAAGTTACCTTCTTAAAGATAGTAATCCTGAATTGGCATTTGAAGTCCATGCTACTGGGTCATATAACATTTTTTGTGAATATCTTTAACGATTTGAAACAATGAAATTAATTAGCGAATATATTAAAACTTTCTTGGTAAATCTGTACCATATTGTTCGAGAAAAGATAAAGGAATTTGATGAGATTTCAGTTTTTGTCAGTCATCTGAGACAGCGAACGTAACATGCTGAGCGCACGTTTGCCGAAATTATTTTCCATAGAAAAGAGAAGTTCCAGCGAAAATCAGCGGGCACAGTGAAAAGAAAACGCAGAAAATAACCACATAGTGCCACGTCAGATATGTTATAATTTGTGGGCTCTTGTCATGGAACACATTAGATTCCGTAGTGTATCTGGAGAGGTCCTTAACCTCTGCGCGCTACCAGCATATGCTGGATGATGACTAATGCCCTTTTATACCCTTCACGCATCCTGCGACCGACCGTCTGCTTCACAGAACAACGCGCCAATCAATTGGGCCGCCACCACCGATGTATGGCACTAGAAACACTCATTCAAGTTTGGAACCACTTATTTACCCTTCAAGGTAACCAGTATAAACCCTGTGGGAGCCTTCCGCGATACCGTGTAGCAGAACATCAGATCAATGGATACTGAGAAGACGTAGCGGGCGGAGTAGTGGTGAATATTGTAACCTTCATGGTTGCAATTTCCTCAGGAAACCGTTTGGTATCTGGTGGAGCGGATGCCTTGGTGTGTTTTTCACGTTATATATTATCAAAACGCTATTAGGTAGGTATTTCTCGTGTTTTGTCTATTAGGTGTACAAAACAAGAAAAAGCTTCCTTCTTTACTTGTAAATGAATTCAACGATTAATGCGTTATTTCGTTTTCTAATTTAACAGATCTGTAAAGCTTCCCTCTAATTTAAACCTAAATTATTCCACAATTAACATTTCGCCAGCACTTGAAATTCATGAAAATGGGGGTCTTTTTTTTTTTTGCAAATGTTAGATCATTTTATTCTTAATAACCACAGTGTACTAAAATCATACAACACATTTATATTGCGTTCTATGTATCCGGGTGCTGTGCACATATCAAACCATTCTTCAGAATGAAAAGTTACGAATGTTCATTTAAATTTGTTTTAAATAGATTCCACAGAATCTAAACAAAATGATCAATGATTTTAATTGAAATATATGATGTTATCTCTGAAGTCACATGCGCGAATTAAATATTTGAAATATACTGACCGTACCGATCTTATATGATTTCCTTCGACGTGAAAGTCAAATGAAGAATTTAATAGCAGATAAACTATTATAAAGCGAAATTCATCGAAAATATTTTCATAAATAAGATGTAATTATCAGAACTCGAGGGATTTCTGATGGAAGGTCAATTCTAGAAATGTGACGTATAGGGTCGTATGATCAATTGTGCAGCGAAAGCCTGTACACATAGTTTTATTAGGAAAACCGGAGCTCCGGGGTAGGAAGATATAGATTGGAATCACACAGACGGCAAAGAAAGATTGTATTAGCGACAAAACAAAAAAGGTTTTCCTTGCCGTGATCATTGAAATATTTATTTATTTGTCTTTCTTCTGCAACACATACGAAAATAACAAATGAATACAAGGATTGTCCTGAGACACTTGAGTATATTTTCATGAAAAAATCAGCATATAAAATGTTTTGTAGAAAAAAGCCTACCTTGTTTATTGAGAAAGTGGTCATTTTCTTCGAAATACTGTCTAGTACACTGAAGACAAGTTATCCCAGGTTTCTCAGACTTTTTGAATGTCTTCCGGAATTCTTCTGAAATGCTGTTGATGCACTCCTGCGCAGCTCAAAATGTCTTCCCGTCGTTTCTGTTTCTTCGCATGAATAACAACTAGAAGTCATATATGGACAAGACTGGACCACATGCAAGTTGGGGCATTATTGTAGTTTTAATTTTCTCCAAATAAGAAACGACAGATTTGTATATAGACGAACGTACATTCGGCCGCACATGAAAAGAAATGGGAGGCCAATTTCAGCAAACTCGTTTCATGCCCAAATTCACCGTCCAAATTCTGTGATTTGATGATTTTGAGATGTGAACCATATCGTCTATATCTCTAATTGATACGTGTATGTCTTACGGTATAACAACACCTATTACACTGCCGGACAATTGCTAAGGACGGATGACATAAGCAACGATAGCAACCATAAAATGGAAAGCAGGAAAATGTGGAAATTAGCATAAGTGCGGGATACAGTAAGACGTGTTTTGCGTATGCAAATTTTGGATTGCCGAACTTGTTCGTGACGTCATAGCGCTGATAAGAGATATAAAGGATTTGACGCGTATTGACCGTTGTTGTTCAAACGCAAAGTTGAAAGGGAAAGAATCAATTGACGAACTTGCAATTTTCAGTATGTCTTCCCGACATCACCTAGATGATTTTACGCGTGGCCGTATTATTGGCAAGATTGAAGAAGGGCGAAAAATTACAGATGTTGCCAGGGAGTTCGACGTCAGCCACAGTGTTGTTTCAAGGCTTTGGAAATCATTTCAAACAAATGGAGAGTGTAGCAAACGTCACGGGGGAGGTCGTGTTCGCAGTACGACACCTGCAGAAGATCGGTACATAGTGCTATCAACAAAAAGACACCGGCGCAACACAGCTAGTGAGGTAGCAAATCAGTTTATGGCTGCTACTGGCAAGCAGATCTCCCGAAAAACTGTCGCCAGACGTTTGCATGAAGGAGGACTATACGCCCGCCGTCCTGCTGTGTGCATCCCATTGTCCAGACGTCACCGTACCTCCCGTTTGCAATGGTGCCATCAACATCGCAATTGGACTGATAACGACTGGTCTGCTGTCCTCTTCTCAGATAAGAGTAGATACAGTCTATCGTCTGATTGTCGACGACAACTGATCTGGCGTGATAGTGGTACTGCATATTGTCCAGCAAACATACAGGAAAGGGACCGATATCCGACATGTAGTGTCATGGTATGGGCTGGCATCATGATCAATGGCCGTACGTCCCTTTATGTGCTCCCAACTGGGACTATGACTGGCCAACGATACATTAATGATGTTCTGCTACCTCATGTTCGCATGCTCCGTGGTGCTGTCGGTGATAGATTCATTTTCATGGACGACAACGCAACATGTCATCGAACAGTCGCTGTCCAGGAGTGTCTTGAGAGCGAGGATATTCAACGCCACGTATGGCCAGCACGTTCTCCATATCTGAATCCCATTAAAAATGTGTGGGATGCTTTGGGGAGGAGTCTTGCTGGTCGCCAATGCCCTCCAATAAACAAAGACATCCTCATCCGTGCACTGACAGAGGATTGGGATAAATTACCCCAACAGCTGCTTGATAATGATGCGCAAAGCATGACACGGCGTGTGGAATCTTGCATCGCCCTCCATGGTGGCCATATCCCGTATTGACATCTTACGCTGGAACGCCTGCGGACGGTAATTGCATTTTTTTCACGTTTACGTATTCTAAACAAAATGGCCAGTTTGTCCCTTGAACACGTTCCAAAGCCTTCTGGATTTCAGAGCACAATAAATTGTCGTTCTTGTAATGTCCTGGCATTCTGACATTATTTTATTTCACTTGTCATCCAACCACACTTACTTTTTTATGCGCTTTGTAGCCGTTTATGATCCGTCCTTAGCAATTGTCCAGCAGTGTATATAGATGCTTACCTATGTACTTCCTGTCGTCTTAAGAATGCTGCCGGTGAGGTGCCTTGGTAATATTCTTTGAAGGTCTTCCTCAATGCGCGATTAAAACCGCCAACTCGAGACCACACATAAATTCTTTTTCCCTCTGTAAGTTGTTGATTTCCCTAGACATTCATCTTTAGGATCCTCTTGCATAGGACGCAAGGTTTCTCCGCCAGATTCTTACGTCGACAGCAAAATATAATGGCGCACCTTTGTTCCTCTTTCACATCCATTTTATCGAAAAATCACAGGCGTGAACACGTGTTAAGGGTTTACAAACCAGCACTTACTCAACTGCGCACTATCCACGAGTCATGCGTGATAAACAGGTGTTTCTGGTTGCTATGGTTACTACCACATCTGCCGTTTTCCCGAGAATCCTGAAAAGGCCCAACGAAGTGTTGCACATTTTTTGTAAAAACATTCTCAGTTGTTTGGAAATAAGTTATGTACTTCTGCAATAAAATGATCGTCGACTATTGTTTATTCTGTACCCGAAACCTGTTGGGGTATTTGATCTCCCATCTTTCTCAAAGCTGGAATAATGTGGCGTGTGAGTGAAGGGGACTGTTAAGCACTTATAAACATGTCAGCGTACTTTAGCAAGGGACAACTGCACTTCCGGTGTCGGAAGGTGACGGTTCAAATCATTTTGTCAGTAAAGCAATGATAAAAAACAATGTAGGTGTGATTTTAGAACTGTTGTTTTTAGGTAGATATTACCAAAAAAAATGAGCAGTATGTCTATCACATGAACCGCATTTTGAATACTATCAGTCCACATAATTCACAGTTCTTTTATTCCATAGATCTATACGAATCACCTTACGGAAATTCCAATGAGTAATCCATTGTGTTGGTATTTACTGTTTAAATTTCCCTTTTTGGATGAATGCAAGAAATTTATACAACATCGTTGTATATTCCTAAATAACGATATGATTGATAAATTCCAAAATCCGTCGCCCTTAAAAATTTACAGATTTGATTTGATGTAACTAAATCAAAATTTGTACACATTTCTCATTCTCTGAGTTATAATGTATGCGCTGATTTCGCGTACGATATTAAAGGCAGAAATATAAATATTTAAATTTGAAAAATAATCTAGAAATTATATTAGAATTTCCGAAAAATTAAGAAAAATCTTAAATTCGTAGATTTATTTGACATTTCCCGAAATGAAGGAAAACATCGCTATAATTCGCGGAAATAATCTCGGAAATTAGCGCTGCGAAACAATTACTTGCCTAATAACTCCCAATGAGGTAAAACAAATGTTTGTCTCCAGCTCTTTCATCCAACGTTCACGAGTATATATTAATCAAATGTACATCAAATGGTCTCATAAAATTGTTTGTCTAGTCGGCAACACAGATATGCGGAAATACTTCATTAGCCAGTGACTCAGTTTGATTATTCGTTCTTTTTGACGAATCGTTTGCTAACGACACATCACTAATCGGAAGCTCTGTTTCCTGGAAAATGTTACGTTCTCCATTTGGATGAGGATATTTGGTGCAACATCAAGCTGGGATTTCTTTTTTGTGAACGATGTTTTTGTGAATATAGGATGTGATCGCACAGAAATTTGCACTGAGCTGTGAGTTTATGTCGAACAGCATTAATGAATTCTGTCACGTTTTTGAGAAGTCAATTTATTGCTTGTTAGGTAACAACAAAACTTATGCCGGAGTGACTTCATTTTAAACGTTTCGTACAGAAGCACAGCAACAGGATCTTATAAGACTTTCATGAAGTAAGAATATTTCTCAAGAATGTTTTGGTCAAAATTCTGGTACAACCGCTTCGGAGGCGCAGCTGTTTAATGCCGGCTTCTGACTATCTGTCATACTTCAGTCCGAGTTCTAACCATGCTGAAGCATCGAGATAGTCAGTGTCTTGCGTCACTTGGACTCTCGTTACCTGGAACTGGTGGCACTAAATTAGGGACATACTACATGTTATAGCCTACTGTGTTGCTCACAGTTTCGTTTCCGCTCGGCACGTCCAAAAATGTAAATATTTTAGATACATCCGAAATTTTGGCAGAGAAATAAGAAATTCGCCTTATTTGGGAGCGGGCGGAGGTGGTTTAGGCGCCTGAGAAAATTATTTCTAATATAAAAAACACAAACGAAAGTACATTAAATTTAATTCAAAATCTTCAATTTGTTCCCTAGAAGAATAAGCTTTTTCTCAATTCTCCTTCTGTGCGCACTTCGCCTCAAGAACCGAAACATGAGATTACATCCGTAACGTGACGCTAAAGAAATTGAAAGCAAATAGGAAAGGAAAGCCTTGTGAGAATAAACGGAATGGCTGTAGCAGTGAGATTTCGAGCTGTTAGGAAAGCTCTGTCAAATATTGTTTGAAATATTTCCTAAAACTGTCTTAAAAAAAGCACACTTCCATCTAAAGAAATAAAACATGTTAATAGGAAAGAATAGTGGTTCCTTCATCCATAAATAACTATGAGCGATTGGGGAATAGAGAAAGTAATAGAGACACAACTCCTACTAAAAACAAATGCATAACAAATAATAAGAATCAGAAGTAACAGTAATCTAGAACCTGTCTGCATCCATGCAGAGCAATGCACGGAAAGTTTAAATGATTTCTTTAACACTACTGCTAGCAAACACTTATAACGCTCAACAGTAAAGTCAAAAACAATAGTGATTATCAGTAGTCATACATTAGTAAAAATATTTAGAAATGATGGAGATATGGTCGGCACTGATTTCGCTAAAAAATTATCTAGAATTTTATAGAGGCATGAAGGTTTTCTGTAATGTTTCTTTCATCATACGTTTGGCATGCAAGTAAATCCAGTGTTTGTGTAATTCAATTAGTTGTATTCTGGTTTCCGCTAATACTTACAGAAAAGCGTATAACATTCAGTATTTTATAAAGAAATTAAATTATTTCTCATAATTATTTCATTATATACTTTATTAAATGAAGATATTACTGAAACTCAATTTGTAAAGAATTTTAAGTCCTAAGTTTGGCAATGTTTCATGCACATTTCATTTTGAACCGAAAACAACTCTTATTTCTAAAATATGAGACATTTCGCAAGAAAATATGTATGCTCCGCTAATTTAAATGCGAACGCTACCATAAACGTTACGGTCATGTTGTAATTTGTGAAGAAAATCCTATGTATTAAGGTTGGCACTTGAAACAGAAGAAGGTCTTTCCTTAGTCTATTAAACACAAGCAATATTTCCGATGATTGCAAAAGGTGGCAGTATTCAGTGTGGTCTGCTTTTTACAATAAAAGTCGGTTTCTTAATGACTTTGTGCGGTGAACTTTAATGACGTGCTTAATTTTCCTTTGACAACATGTCTTTCGTGAGCAGTTATATATTTTGTAATATTTTGAGTGAACTTCGTTTGTCGCGTTCTTAAGTGAATATCAAAAGATTATCATCGTAACTTAGAGAAAGTTGTGAGTGTCGCAATAAATCTGAGAGGTTCTTCTTTCGTCTGCAGTAATCATTTGATATTGCTTCTGTCAAACGGAAATGCCTTTGCATTTTTAAGCACATATGTATCTCTATATCCAGAATTTGAAAAATATTACTTATCTATATAACAGCGTACAACCATGCAAGCATTATATTACACGACACTGAGTTTTGAAATTTCAGATGTAAATGGAGCATTTCGGCTTAAACTAGTGGTTCCACAGAGACGCTTGAAGATAGAAATAAATTAATTATCACACAACGCAATTATATAGCATTTGCCAATAAGCTGTAGGTAGCATGTAAAACGACGATCAGAAAGTCACTGAAGTCAAAGAAAGATAAAGTGATTCACAACATAAAATGCACACTTTTACCAAATCCAGTTTTTTTTTGCTTTTTTTATTGAATGTTTAACGACCATCGTGAACAAATCAATCGCCATTAAGAAGTCACCCGGCCCTAATTTAGGGCCACTGGTTTCAGGGAAGGGAGAGAGCAAGCGCCGGAAGACAAACACAACATCCATACCTCACCGCGATTCGAACCCTGACCCATCTCGGACAACGAGCAGAAGCCATCGTTTAGACCGCTGCGCCTCCGGTTCGCGCAAATCCTGTAATAGTGACAACGGAAAAATTCGGTTATACACTTCCTGAGAACTCACACATTCCGTTAGGTTTGGCGCAGAAGATTTCTTGACAGAGATAGCAGTGTTTTTAAACGCTATGTAAAGTGTAAGCACGCAGGTTTGACCTAGCTCAAAGTCTGCGCTATTTGCTAATTCAGAAGGCAGACCGGCTCTGAGTGCTTTCTCGGCGCCTATTATGAATGAACGCCTGCTGGGTTTTTTAATCGGAACACATTTCCATATTTTATTAAATTATTGTTAAGTGTTTTACACTCTTTCCACGAGTAATACTAGATGCCAGCACTATCCATTGCTGTCAAGAGCTAAAAATAATAACAAATGGATGAAACCAAAAATTATAGAAAATACATTTTAAAGGAGGATCTGCAAATGAAAAATGTAGAAGATGTGGTATGTGCAGTGAGACCACTTAACACATCTGCGGGGGCAAACATTGATTATATCCAGTAACATAGTAATTTGACTAACGTATTAAGATGATACCTCAACAATTGCTGCAAGATACAGATCTGTCAGTGTCAGGAGTACCATACTATAAATATCAACCCACTGAGGTACTAGATGATAAACAATGCAAAATGTATTGGGACGGTGAAAATAAAACAGACGTAACCATCTCTGTTAATCTTCCAGACATAATGATGTATGACAAAAGGCAAAAGGAAACAGTCAGAATCTACGTTTAAGTACAGTTGGACCATAATATTTAGAATACCAATGCAACAAAAATCAACGAGTGCGTGTAACTGGCTGCAGAGATTAAACAGATGAGGAAGCTGGAGACAATTTACGTACGCCCACAGATTATCTCTGCAACTGGTGAAATTTTTCAGACACTTATAACTTAGCTTGATGTTTTAAGTCTAAAACACCTAAGTTCCAAAATCCAAGAAGCAGTAATTCTCGATACTTGCCACATCGTACGACAATTTTTAAACCATGAACGACTATGTCTTTATTTAACTTAATGTCCATACTGACAAGTGGACCATACTACAGATATCATTGATGTAGATGAAAAAAATAAATAAAATAAATAATAACAACCAGGAAAAGATGTCTCATGCAAAATACTTTTATGCAACTGAAATTGGGGAATGTAGAATATATAATCCCCACTACATATAGTAAAAAAATTCAAACCGAGTAACGATAGATCTCACGTGATATTTGTGAGACTCCAGCCTTTCAGTTTTCAATTTTTAATGTGACAGCGATAGCACGAACAGGTTTCCTTTTCAGTACCTTCCTAAGCGATCACGCTCATTTACGTTGTGTAGCTCCTGGTACTGTTATTTTGTGGATGTCGATGCAGAACGTGTTCTGGTTATTCTAGATCCAGTGCGAGCATTCGTGTTACCTCAGTGATTTGCAGGGTAAGTTCGGTTTTATACATTCCCAACACTGTTTTTACACCGAAAAGTATGAGAACACTTGTTAGATGCCCAGAATATCATTGAATATATAGAAAAACTTATTATTATTGCAGTAAACGCTTCAACGTCTTATGTCTGGAACACATTTTAGTTGTACCGTGGATTTCCATACAAATACAACTGTGACATATATAACACATATTTAAACACGCCAGTTTGCAAGTGATACTTCGATTACCTGTCATTTTACTTTTAGTTTAGTAAGCAAGTGTTGCTAGAACTCCTTTTACCATTTTTTTGTATAAATGTGCAAATACATGTGTAGCTTTGTTATGTAAATTTTAATTACCTTGACTGTATTCATCTATGTTGCAAATATTCAAGATTTGTATTGAAAATGTTTAAAAATACCAAAATACTGGTTTTATTACTAAGCAATTGATCAAATATAATTAAACGTTACATCAAGTGTAAAAACGAGTGTCATACGTGGTGCGAACATTGGTGTAAAAAACCCAAACGCGATCTCTGCTGGATTAAATGATATAGATTTAATCCATTCCCGTATCATTTTCTGGAGTAACTGAAAAATGTTATGCATTATGAAGACTATGCAGACATTGTTTTGTATTGAAAACTTCATATGGTCGACTTCACAGTGGAAAACAGCAGAGGCCCCAGTTTTCTTTCCCCCTTCTTATACACTGTGTGGCCACTTTATTATGACCACCCCCTCAGTACATCTTTGGGCCACCTTTTGCCTTTAATACAGCGTCAATTCTTCGTGGCATGGACTCCACGATATGTTGATAGGTAGTTTAAGGAATCTGAGACCATGCTTGATGAATAGCACTTTCCAGGAATGTGGGATTGCAGGGTTATGGATCCAGCTGTCTGATGGCTCGTTCAACTTCATCCCACAAATTCTCAATTTGGAGGTTGTGGGGGCCCCCTAAGCAAAGTAAACTCACCGGCATGTTCCTGAAACCAATCATTTACAATACGAGCACTATGGCACGACGCATTATCTTGTTGAAATTAGCCATCGCCATTGGGATAAAGCATCCACATGACAGGATGCACTTGGTCCGCAACGATGTTTAGATATGATGTGCCAGTCAGACGTTGATCAAGACGAATTAAAGGGCCCAAAGCATGCCAGGAAAACATTTCCCAAACCATAACGTTACTTCCACCAGCTTGAAGGGTTGTTACAATGCATTTGGAACCCATGCTTTAGTGCTGTTTCCGCCAAATTTCCACTCGGCATCGGCATGGTGCAACTGAAAACGTGATTCATCGGATCACATAATTTGTTTTCAATTATCGACTGTCCAATGTTTGTCTCCTGTGCGAACTGGAGACGTTTTATCTTGTTAACTGCAGACAGCAAATGTGTTCGAACAGGTTTTCGGCTGCCATATCCCATCCGATGCAGTGTACGGCGAACAGTGCGTACAGAGATCACTTGACGGGAGTCTTAATTAAGATGGTATGTAATATGCTGCACTGTTGCCCTTATGTTGTCTGTTACCAGTCTGTACACTCTCCGTTCCGCCCGAGCAGTCGCTAGTCGATGGCGACCACACGTTGCATGTAGATATCTAGTTTTTTGGCTGCCAGTCCAGTCTTTAAACACTTTAACAAGAGCTGCTCTGGAACATTTCACGAATGCGGTGGTTTCGGTGATAGTCGCTCCATAGTACCGAGCTCATATAATCATCCTACGTTAAAAGCCCGTCAAACCGCAATTTTTTTCTATCCCGTTACCCAAAAATCACTTCTACTACTGTCATAAGCACCAAACTTTCCCTTTTTATACTAGCCTCGACCACTGGCGGCAACTGCGTGCAGCCAAAGTTCATTTGCTTAAAACTGTCAGATGGTCATAACAAAATGGCCACTCAGTGTATAAAGATCGCAAAACGCCAGGTATTGGAGTGAGGTGAGCAAGAACAGAGAGGGGCCGATTTGAGAGCCTTAATTCTTTCTTCAGATCTGATGATCGTTAAGATAAATGCACCGATCTTGAGTACCTCAGCACCCTCTATGTTGCAAAAATGTTTTTTCCTTTTTTGGCCAAAAATGTTCATATTATTATCGCCTTAAATGTGTCCGCGACTTAAACTCACGAAGTACACGAATATCATATGCAACGTTTACAGAAATTTCAGGTGCGGCGCGGTGAGGCTTTCTACTCTACATTCGAAATTGAAAGGAAAATATTATTTCTTTATAAAGAGAACATTAATTTTGCACGAACAAATGGCAGTTCGGCATATTTATATAAAAAATGAGAGTTTTGAATCCACACTTCGAGTTACAAAATATTTTAGATGGCAATAAAAGTAAAGAAATATATTTTTAGTTCAACAAAACTTTATCATAGTAATAGAACTGTAATATCCAAGAAGCTGAAGTTGGCAATTATTTTCAGGAGAGAATGCAAGGCATGTATAGCACAAAAGAACACCTTTTAGATTTTATTGTACTTATATTCAAGTTCTCGATCTCCAAGATCCTATGTTCAAATCATACAAAGGAAGCCGTTACATTTCACAAAGGGAACTTACACTCACGTCTTTCTCTAAGTTACGACGAAACTCTTTGCATCTTTACTACAGAACAGTAAAACAAAGTTTAATTAAAAACTCTGAGAAGTAATCAAAATATAAAAAATTAAAAATTAATGACTTCCCACGTAAACTACGTATGGTCCTCAGGAAATGCTTCATGGCATTAGGTTTCAATACACAAAGTAATGGAGAAATAACCGACTTTGATGAGGAGAAAGTAGCCCATAATTAACAGTGTCAGCTATTGAAGTCATCAGAAGGTTTTCTTGTGCTTTATTGACTTCTGAAAGTGTAAAAGAACTACTCTCGTTTTATGTGCCAATCTTAATACATACAATTGTTCTTCAATACATACAACAGAATCACAAGTTTAGGAAAGCATACACAATTAACTTAGCAGCGGATGAATATTTTCTTGTAAAATTTCTAATGATGTGGAAATAAAATAGTGGTTTTCGTTTTTAATGAAGAAATGTTCATGAAATATTGCGCAACATAGGACAAGGTAAAATGAATCTTGTTAAAGAGTTTTCAGTAATTTCCTTATACAAATTTTATAAATAAAACCATTAATCTAAGGTTGTGCAATACACTGTTTAAACCACTGTTTTGACACGCTTTCTACAACATACCTGTGGAAGGCACAGCAAAATAATGGAAATACATGAAAGTGTGTCTCCACCAGCATGTCCACTTCTAGCTATCTTACTGGCACAATTTTCACCGGAGAAGCATTTATAATGTGCGTTTCAGAATTTAAGAAACGTTCAAACACAATTTTATACCAAACCAACATTAAAGCAAGGGATGAGGTAACTTATTTATGAGATCGACAAATGAAAAATAAAGCAAAACATTTTAGAGGGCGAAAAAAAAATTTCATTTATTTTTCTTCAAATATTTTTTAAAAGACTGCTAAACACACAATAGATTGAATGAATAAATGTAAATATATTAAGATGAAAAACAATCATACTTTCCTACTATTGTAATAGAAAATATAACATGACAAGGACTACGTTTGTTTGGAAGTACCCTGTCTGTATTTCGGTGATTATAGGGAAATTGAAAGCCGCAAACCAGAAAGCTGCACTCTCTTATCATTGTTTCTATCCTAGAGAAACCCGAGCAACGTCCCTTCTTTACTGCATCCAAACTTTCTACCGCTGCATCCGAATGCCGCTGACATGGAACTCTGACCTCGAAAAGCCAGCAAGGCTACAGTAACCAAGTCCCAACAAGGAAATATATTTTTCACGTTCATACATCATCACCGCTGTCAGTTGATCGCAGTGTCGCAGCCTTCACACTCGTATCCCCCCATTCATCAGTGGGCAACTTCTCATTCGACCCTGTTGGTCTCATTTTGGAGATTTTTTCAGTACGTGTCGTAAGCAAATAGGAAAGGGCATTTATGAAGGTAAAATGTATTGTATCTTGAGAATGTACCCAGAAATTAATGAGGAACATTTCAGAATAGAACAAGACATGTTTTCTAGATTAAAAAGATAAGTCAAACCTAAGATAAGCAACACTTTTAAATCATTTACTACCGCCCCGGTGGCGCAGTGGTCCAAGCGATGGCCTCTGATCATTCGTCCGACAAGGGCCCGAGTTCGAATCCCAGTGAGGCATGGATGTTGTGTTTGTCTTACGGCACTGACTCTCTCCCTGCCCTGGAACCAGTGACCCTAAATTAGGGACTGGCAATTAATTATAACCCATTGAGATGCTTATGGTGATCGTTAAAACTCTAATAAAAAAATATCTCCCGAGCCGTATTGAACACACCGAGCCGTATTGTATGTAGTTTGCGCATACTTGCTTTAAGAAGAATTTGACCGCGAAAATATTTTCCTGTCAAATAGTCGTTTTGCGAATTTAAAAACAAAGTTGAAAATCACAGTGCGGAAAAGTTCTCAAATGTGTTTCAGCATTTCAAGAACAGTTTTGTAATTGTATCTTTCCCTTTTCCTAATGGTTTCCAATTATATTTTTGAAGCTCTTCCTTGCAGGATATGTCGTACTGTAGAGGTGAAGCACATGTGGAAACGACAAAGTAGTAGCGATTAATTCTGTCGGTGTTTCGTAATGGCAAATCTTTCCGCTCCGTAGCTGGGGTATACGTGTTTGAACTCCTTCACCGGCAAATTTGTGAATTTCACATTTTCTCCCGATTCTGGAAAATCGATCGATTGGCCTTCGTTTTCTTTATAAAACAAATATGTGATATTTGTTCCACACATCGTCTGGAATTAATTCGAAATTCCTTTGCAAAAAAAAAAAATAAGAGGGAGATTATTCGATGTAATACTGTGATGAAAGACGTGTCAAGACGAGAAATTTGCAACGATAGATTTCCCCGGTGTAGTTTAGTCGGTTTAGTCAACAGGCTCCGCAGTGAGGTGGCGTGCTTTCGATTCCCATCACCGACAAATTTGAGAATTTCACACTGTTTCTAACATGTATTAATTTCATAACATTCTGTCTAACAGCAATTATATAATTTGGGCGCAACAAAATGCATTTAAGCTTTTCAGATGAAATAAACTGGAAAATTTTCAAAATGTACGGAAGCCCCGAATATCAGTAACTGCCATTTTGGCAACTGCTTCTCAAGGCCCCATTGCAGGTGCGATGGCAGAAGTAACACTTTGATGCGATCAATTAATAACAAATAAGACTTTAGTTGATATGGTTTTTACATTATTTTAAGAAATCTATGAAAAGGAAGGAGCATGGAGATAGAATTTAAAGATTAGGTGGAAAAAACTTCCCAGTGTCTAAATGTCTAGATCACTTAATGAATAATTTAGGAAAGGTCTTATTAAATGTTAAACATAAATCTATATTTAGTGTTAATTGACAGCTGGGTAAAAAGCATTAAAGGCCTAATAGGAAACGAATGAACGCAAAATAAGCGTTTTAGGAACTAACATTCAGAAGATTGCGTATTACTTCAAAACAAAAATTTCGGATGTAAATACCAAGAAGAAAATGCTAATATAGTCGGTACACTGATAGACTACATATTTCGAAAAGGGCGTGATTAGAAACGACGCTCCATGCTATTAAACAATAGCGCTGCGGTAAGCTGATTACTTTATCCTTCGCTGCAAAATGTCTAGCTCTACAGAGACTAATGGGCATCGCTGAAATTAATAGATATTAAAGGAGTTACGATAACATCCCTACAGAACGAGCAGGACATCTCGGTCCGGGATGGATCAGCAGACGGATAGGTACCTCCCTCCACAACTAACAGATCATAACCGACAACCGACCACCGCCAGCCATCTTCCCGATGGGCAAGTTACTGTTAAATTTTGCAACTAGGAAGTGTGTCCGCGAACGCAAAGTTTTTTTTTTGTGTTTTTAGGGGCCGGGCGTTCTATTTATTTCTTAAGGAACAAGAGTACAGATCACGTTTTTGGTACCCTTTTTCACTTGCAATTTACATAGGTCTCTATTAGACTCACAAATGCAGTGATGCTAATGACCCGTGTGTAGCAAATATAAAACGGTAAGTAATAACATATAGAGAATAAAGAATTGAACTTCACACTCTTCCACAATGTGACAGTATATTTGTGCGTTAAATTTCTAGGAAAATGAAATTGAGATTTCTGCAAAGTGTTTTATTTGAATGATACCGATTCGGGGAATACACATATAAAATCCATATTTTGCAATCTCACAATTTTTTTGAGAAATATGATAGATTCGCAGCCACCGTTAAAAGGATATGTCAACTAACCTGCAGTATTCTTTATACCTTACAGCTAAGCAAGATTTACATCGTCACATCATGATGCGGCGTGTTGCGCGGCATGCATTTTTGAACGGGATCTCATTTGTAAAAAACACAATGGCGGCTCTCATTACACTCAAAGATTATTTTGAGTTATTACATAAAACTCCTTCTTGATATTAATATAGCAAGTAAATCAGCATTAGTGTTTTTAAAGTCGTTTTAGAAGATTAAAATGTCTGATTGAAGTCCATTTTGCTTTCGTTGATCCATTCTTACTGCCAAGAAATGCGACTGCCTCAATTGGAAAACAATTGCCACGTGACGTTTTAAATTACCGCGTTAACTCTGACAAAAGCATTGTCTGTACATGAAAATCGCATATTTTTTTCATTTTTACTTTTTTGGGGGAAAATTTCAAATTTAAATCCACCATTGGCGAAGTTTTTCATTTTGTTTTGGACTTTAATAATTGTCGTAGATACAATATTAATTAGTTGCACCTAGATATTTGATTATCTCCTATGTCGATACCTTTTCCAATTTCAATGTTTACTAAAAAGGGAAAAATCACAGATTTTCTTTGAATTTTTTTCTACTCTTATTCCGAAATAGGAATGTTTGTCCAAAAAGTTTTAACATCTGATCTCAGAGAAAACCGAAATCATATTTCGTAAAAGCATTTCATTTCTTTAATTTTAGCATTAATGGAACTTCAACAAATTTGGAAAGGTATATTTAAATTTTAACAAAATTTGCGAAGTGTAAAATGAGAGGCAATAAAAGAGATAACCATAAAATCACTATTGAAAACAGAAAATATCACAGCACGATAGGAACCTGCTGGAAAGGAATAAATGAGACGGAGGTTTTAAGTCTTAGTTATATTTTTCTGCTTCATTGCAGTGTTTCAAGCCAAAAGCATTTGAAAAACTTTAGCTATTTTTATGTTTTTCGTCGTATATGCAAACAGCAGGAAGTTAGCCTAAGCATTTAAACGAAAACGAAGTCCGCACATTGGTTGTCTTGCACGCTTTGGAATCTCTTAAGCAGAGATTTTTCTACTTCAACACTTAGGCTTTTCATTTCTGCTACTCAGAAAAATTTCAGAACGATTTCCGTTATTTTTGCAGTTGTTGCTTTAATATCACTAACCTCAGGGAATTAAAAGAAAAAAAAATCAGTGTTCAACAGTTTTTCTTTACAACTTAAGAAATAAAATCCTTCCTGAAATTACCAGTGCGCGGAACAAATTTTTAAATATTACTGAAATATGTATTTAATTTGGGGCTACGGTTGAGTTAAATTTAAATAAATTCATACTGAGGTCATCCCAGATACCTTGAAGAATACAGAAAAAGAAAACACATAAACCTATTTTATTATTTTTAAAATTTTGATATATTAATCATTCTATTTATATTTTACTATTTTTATTTATTTTTATATTACAAATAAAGTGTTAGTGGAATTTTTGTATTCTATGAATCTTAAAAAATCCTAATCACAGCGTTTTTTTAAAAACATGGATTAAAAACGTAACTTGGGATACATTTCTACTTTTTGTTTAAATTGTGTAACTACTATGGACGGGCGAATTATTTTATAAGGAATTTCAAACATAAAAATATACACAGTATCTCAGTTCATCGCTAATATTGCTAAATGAGGTACAATTGAACCTGATGAGATGGATAAATTATGAAGTAGAAATAACATTGAGAGAAATTAAAGGAAAACGTTTAGCCAATTCTGTTGTCAACAAGAGAACAGATCCCACTGCAACCCTTCAAACGTGTGTCCAAATTCTAGGCGATCCTCTGATATATCAACAGTTTCTGTTTCTTTATTGGGTAACAAAAGCTCAATTTCAAGAATACCTGCATTGCTGCATACCAAGGTTCTTAGACATCACTTAGGTTAGGTCCATTAGCAATCTAAGCTCTCTTTGCCTCTTTTTTGACCTCATTGTAGAGAGTGTTTTACAAACATTTGAACACGTCGTGGAGTATGTTCAAAAACAATAACAATATTAAAGTCACGAAGATATTTTTTTAACCAAAATAAGCAAACCATACTTATAGTGGTATAGTGAGACTTATTAATTTTGCTAAATGTATATTTTGATTTTTAGTTAGATTTTTAGGATTTGAATATCCTACAGTAACATATTGTAATTAAAAAAATAGTTATCTTGTCAAGTTTCGTTAAGAAAGATCGGAACTTGTTGAGGTCTTTGCTTTAAGCAGACTTAACTCTATTCAATTAAACTGATTACATACATTATTATTCTTCTAGAACAACTACTCTAAAGGTGGGTACATGTAACTTAAGGGGGTAAATGCAACTGTTATCTAGGGTACGTTATTAGTTAGCAGCCATACTGAGTAGCATAGTAAACAGATTTTTATATCAACAAAATTAAAAATATGAATTTACGGCTAGTGTTGGTGCAGCGAGTCACCAAGTTAATGCGTAGAAGGGTGGTACCCTCATCCTCTACCACCACGGAAACATTGCCGATAAAGGCTTGGGCTACCCAGTGTCGAGCTTCCTCGCTATATCACAATTCTGAGGGTCAACGTTTGGACACTTTTATTCGATGCACTGGACAGTATTCCGAAAAGGATGACCACTTCCTTGATATTTAAGAGACGCATATTTTTTCTATTCAAACATTCTCAGTTGTTTTGAGAAATCCTTGTTCATAATTATAGGTCAGCTCTGTATATATAGGCTAGTAGAATTATAGGTCAGTAGAAGTGATTTTTGGGTGACGAGATGGGTAAAAAAATGTGATTTGACGGACTTTCAACGTGGGATGATTGTAGGAGCTCAGAGCCATGGTGCGATTATGACTGAAACAGTCTCATTCGTGAAATGTTCCAGAGCAGCTGTTGTTAAGGTGTTTAAAGACTAGACTGTCAGCCAAAGCTGGGCCTCTACGTGTAACGTGTGGTCGTAATCGGCTAGTGACTGCTCGGGCGGAACGGATAGTGTCCAGAGTGGTAACATACAACAGAAGGGCAATAGTGCAGCAAATTACAGACCATCTTAATCAAGGATCCCCTTAAAATGATGTCTGCACGCACTGTTCGCTGTACACTGCATCGGATGGGATATGGCAGCCGAAGGCCTCTTCGAACACTATTGCTGTCTGTAGTTAACAAGAGAAAACGTCTCCAGTTTGCACAGCAGCACAAGGATTGGACAGTCGATAATTGGAAGCAAATTATGTGGTCCGATGAATCACGTTTTCAGTTGTACCATGCCGATGGCCGAGTGAGAATTTGGCGGAAACAGTGCGAAAGCATGGACCCCACATGCATTGCTACAACCATTCTAAATGGTGGAGGCAACGTTATGGTTTGGGAATGTTTTCCTGGCATGCTTTGGGCCCTTTAATTCGTGTTGATCAGCGTCACACTGGCACATCATATCTAAACATCGTTGCGGACCACGTGCATCCTGTTATGTGGATGGTTTATCTCAATGGCGATGGCTACCTTCAACAAGGTGATGCGTCCTGCCATAGTGCTCGTATTGTACAGGATTGGTTTCAGGAACATGCAGGTGAGTTTACTTTGCTTAGGTGGCCCCACAATATCCAGATATCAACCACATTGAGAATTTGTGGGATGAAGTTGAACGAGCCATCAGACAGCTGGGTCCACAACCTGCAATCTCACACTCCTGGAAAGTGCTATTCATCAAGCATGGTCTCAGATTCCACAAACCACCTATCAACATCTCGTGGAGTCCATGCCACGAAGAATCAACACAGTATTAAAGGCAAAAGGTGGCCCAACGAAGTACTGAGAGGGTGGTCATAATAAAGTGGCCACTCAGTGTATATGTATCTCAGAAGACTCGTATTTCAAATACAATAATCCCTTATCAAATTTGGAGATTTTATTTCAATAAAAGGGAAATACTGTCCTTTTCCGAATTGAGGCATATTGCTCAGTCGCTGAGCTCAGTCTCAAGAAAAAGTAAAATATGATAACTAGACTTTCACAAGACAATGTGTTAAACCAAATTATTTCAGTTGAATGCACAAATTAAGACGCCAGTTGTCAATTGAGGTGTTTAACGAGATCGGCAATGGAAGAAATTGATTTCATAAGAGATAAGAGAGATAGTTTACACAAAAAGATACCATCCAGTTATATATTCTACTTACCATGTTTACTTAAGCACACAGAATTAAATCACTTCCTACTTTCAAAGGTTATACCATAAATCTTATCAGGCGGACTTTGAATAATTTCATGTCATCAAAACATGTGACGTAGCCATTTGGATAATCTTCACTTGTGCCAGCCATTTGGATAATCTTCAGGTGTTTAACGAGATCGGCAATGGAAGAAATTGATTTCATAAGAGATAAGAGAGATAGTTTACACAAAAAGATACCATCCAGTTATACATTCTACTTACCATGTTTACTTAAGCACACAGAATTAAATCACTTCCTACTTTCAAAGGTTATACCATAAATCTTATCAGGCGGACTTTGAATAATTTCATGTCATCAAAACATGTGACGTAGCCATTTGGATAATCTTCACTTGTGCTTCCTGGTTTTTTGGACCAGCTAGATATCCTATGCAACACTAAGAAGTCGAAATTACCTTAACGCGGTGGATAACAAAAGCACGAAGTGAAACATTTTATTAATTGGTACTATTTCAAAGAAAATACGCCGTTCCTCAGTTATTCTCTAGATGTACATCAATTTCATTGTTCATATTTTTGACTCCAGATGTTTAAGGGCGTATCTGGCATCACCGTCAGAAACGCACGTGGTGATATCGTATTTTATTTATTTATTTAATGTATAAAATGTATAGCTTACAAATTTCCGTAACCTCCCTGATGGCGCGTTGGTCAAACCGCTTGCATATGATAATTGCTTCGAGTTGAAATTTCGGTGAAGCATGTATGTTGTATTTGTCTTACGGCACTGGCTCTTTCCCTTCCTGGAACCAGTGAGTTTTCCCAAATTAGGGACGTGGGACTGCTTATATGCTTATAGTCCACTGAGTTTCTAACGGTTGTCGTTAAACGTCCAGTCAAAAACAAATAAATAAATAAATAAATAAATAAGTAAATAAATGTATGCATAAAGATACAATTGAAAATTTTTGTTGTGTAGAGCAGGCATGGTTCATAAATGAAGGTTGTTTGCTACAATTGGCAATTTCGCAAATCCTCGATGTTTTGTGGACGTAAAACTCTTTCGGGAAAATAAAATTTTATAAATCTGCGAGTATGAATGCGATTATTTTTCACGAAATGGGTAAAGCAACCAGATCAGGTGTTCTTTCAGCAAGAAATTAAGGTATTCTTGAATTTAGAAAACTATAGCTCGTACTATAAAATATCACTGCTTTGAAAGAGTTTCTTTGTTCCATTCTCCGAATGCCAAATCTTAGCTCCAACAATGTGCCAATGGACGATAAAATACACGAAAAGGTATTAACGAAGATAAATGTTTTGTCGTGTACTTCGTTGTATTGATCAGAATATTGCTATCATTTTTATTCTATTTCAGTCATTGGCTTTGTTATAAAATGCTTCTGCATGTTTTTGTCGTTAAAAAGCCACCGTTAAAACCCTTTCCTGCAGGCAGGATTATTGGATGGAACAATACGTACATGGTTTGCTTTCGAGCATTCCTACATGGTGTGATATTTTCTCAGTCAGGCAGTGTATTATTATTTTGTTCGTAAATTATTCCACCGACGCAGGTCGTTTGTATCAAAGAAATATCACAAAAGCTCTTAAATCATTGCAAGAAGGTCGTCGTGGTGAGATGAATCTCGTTTCCTGTTGCACCATGTGGACGGTCAGGTACTTGTGCGTCCGTTACTTAGAGAAGTGTTGGTAGCAGTGTGCACCGTGGGACGAAAACCAGCAGGTGTAAGATGTGTAGTGCTTTGAGCAATGTTTTGCTCGAAAATCCTGTGTCCTGTCACTCATGTGAAGAAAATTATGTCGTCTACCACCTACCAAAACATCATTGCAGATTAGATACATCCTTTTATTTCAACAGCGTTCCACTCCAGTAATTCCTCCTTTCAAAAGGACAATATGCAGTGCCCAAATACCAAGATTGTTGGAGAATGTTTCACGGAGCAAGAAGAAATTTCCCTGTATTGACCTAGCCTCCAAGTTCTCTAAACAGCAATCCAATTGAGAAAATCCTATCTTCGAAGGATCAACCTCATGATTTAGAAGACTTAAAAGAAAGGATCTGCTACTAACGTGTTCGTACCAGATACCACAAGAAATCTTGCAGCGACCGTGATTCTCCGGGTAAGTTCTGCTTTCTCGGCTCGTGGGAGACAAATAATCACATTAGGCTGCTGATCAAATGTTTTGACATGTCCTGTATAATAACCATGAGAAGAAAAACTGAAAATAATTTAAATAGCAGTGAATATTCTCTTTAAGAAAAAGCAAAACACGCGGGCTACAAGTCCTTTCTTTACAAATTAAAATGCATAAATATTCGTGAAGGTTTTCTTTCAATGCGTTTTAAAAGTCTTCACTTTACTTACTGGTTCAAAGCAAAAAACGTTGCTCAGAAAAATATCAGGAAAATGAATTAAATATAAAATTTCTGAAAATGTTTTACATCAGTATTAACCATTAGCAATAAATTATAGCGCCTGCTTAGTTGCAGTAGCACAATGGAAAATAGCACTTCAGGCTGTCTTTTTACAAAGTGTACAATGCAATGACATTTTTATTGCAAACGTTTTGGTAGACATTTTTTTCCGGTGATGTGAAGATTGGAGGTATCTCCAAATTCTATATTTTTGATGATTTGGATTTAAAATAATAAATATTCCTATTGCAAGAGGCTTGTTTTTCTTTATTTTTAATTTCTATATATTACAGGCTCCTTTTTTGAAGCTTTCGCTACAGGCTCCCTTATTTCCTTGACCGTTTCTACCTCTCCCTTTGCTGTTTGTGATTGACCGCTGTACAGGTAAGTATGTAGGGCAGTTTACAAGTTACACACTTGAAGGAAAACCATATATTTCTTCGAACTCTAATTTTTTCCTCATTACATATTTTTCTACTTTACTATCAGGACATCCTGTTTCCGCTTCTGAATAACTTTTTTTATTTCCACTCTGAAAAAGGGTGCAGCGCGCTGCAGGTGAGTGGAATATGAGCTTTTTTAAGAATTCTTCGATTCGATTCGAACATTTTATACAGGCAGAAGAAGACAATATTTGAAAAACACCGCACAGCTTCCTAAGAAATGAAACCAAATCAGATGTGTATGAACAAAACAAAAAAACTGTTTCTTGAAGGGGTGCAGAGCTCCTTAAGGAATAAAACTAAACCAGAGATTTATGAGCAACTGGGTAGACTCGCAAAAGCCAATCCTTTGATAACGAAAACTGCGCAGCCACACGAACACGTTTGCCTATAAACATGCATGATATGACTTATGCTAGATATACTCATTAAAATAAACAAGCACATCATATATGTTAATAATACAGCGACAGTGGTCAGGTCTTTGAAAAAAGCACTGTCCCTGTAGCTCGTTAAAAAACGTTTTACTGAGTTTAAAATTGGGTTGTGTTGACAGTTCTGTAAAACGCGTTCACTTACACTCAGAACTAAAAAGGTTATTAAAATATCCCAGAAGAAATGTCCACTCTAATTCAGAAAACTGATTCTTGAAATCGAAAAATGGCGAATAACTGTAACGCCTATTTAGAACATCCACTTGAGAGACCAATATATTAACGTTGAGGGCAAACTCTCTCTTACAAGAGTTACTGGTATTAGAAGGCTTTAGGCTCTAGTGTATGACTTCATTCATGGTAGCATATACGTCATGAGGAAAGTGAGACGTTGGTGAGGAGTCCTGTACGATATTCCCATCCTTTTGAAGCTGCAGATGTGGTTGACGGGGCGTGGAAATTCGCCCGTTGGGAGCTACATTTGTGTTTGGTTCCTGTGTGCTCTGTTCCTTCTTTACGGCCCGCAAAGAGATAACGGTGTAGTTAATCTTAACTAGGCCGCCCCGGTGGCGCAGTGGTCTAAGGCGCTGGCCTGTGATCATTCGTCCGTACGGGGTCCGGGTTCGAATCCCGGTCAGGCATGGATGTTGTGTTTGTCTTACGGCACTGGCTCTGTCCCTTCCCTGGAACCACTGACCCTAAATTAGGGACGGGCGACTGCTTATAGCCCATTGAGTTGCTCACGGTGGTCGTTAAACCTCCAATCAAAAAAAAAATCTTAACTAGTATTTTTGTAATCATCTTTAGCATACGGTGACCTTAATCTCGTAGCATGCTATTGGAAAGGACTGTTTGACAGCAGCCATTGTTTTCCTAAAATCCTCTGCACAATGAATTATTTATATAATTATTATATTCAATTTCATTCACAGTCGGCTTTTGGAAAAAGATCTGCAACGTTCCTTTATTGTTCATAAGCTTCATCTGTATTTATTAAATTTTTGTGAAAAAGCAGCGGCTAAATAATTATATATATAACGTAAGCCAAACTTCCGAATAAAAACCACCTCCTAAAAACGTCACTATTTTCCGGTTCGAGCGGTGACCGTTATTCGAAGGCTTTTACGTTATATTTTTCGGGTCTACATTCACAGGCTCAGGAAACATTTGGGTAAATTGGCGAGGCACAGGCTTTATGAAAACTATATTTAGGATTTAATACCGAGTTGCTTCTTTTATAGAAAGGTTATTTACATGTTCTTCTAAGCAACCTTATTTTAACAATGACACTTTGTATATCAGGTTTCTGTGAGAGTTTGTTGCCAATAATATTTACCAGACGTTTGGATTGTGTGACCCATAAAACTATCCCTTCCACATTCTGTTAACAAACGTCTAGCAAAGTGGTTGCTAGTTTTTATACACAGGGTTTTCAAAACTAAAGGAACAAACTTTAAGGGTGATAGAATGCACCGCAACAAGCACTTTTCGTCAAAGAAAGCATGGTCGCAATTTAGGCGATTAGGCGCTGGAGGGTGCTTTCCGTTGCCCCACACACTCCGTTTCTGGCAACGCAAAGACAGAAATGGCACAACAAATCACAACAAAGCTTTATTGCAGACAAAATGAAAAACAAATCGTGACATAACAAAAGTTCGTCAAATTTGCAAACATTAGTAAGTAAATACTGAAATTAATTACAATTACAAAAGCTGCTCAAAAGGGCGACCTGCACCACTCCTGATACACGATACCCATCGTCGACGTAAAGATGCTCGTATGTTGTGGAAAATACCAAGCATTTGCCGGCCAGCTGAAGCAGCGACTGAAGGTCTGGAGACTAGCTCCTCATTGGAATTTATGGGAGTGTCGTACATTACGGATTTAACATATCCCCATAAAAAGAAATATAGAGGGGACAGATCTGGTGATCTTCGGGTCCCAGCGGAGGACACACCTCGGCCAATCCATTGGCCTGGAAATGTGGCATATCAGTAATAACGCACCTGAATATTGAAATGAGCTTGGGCTCCATCATACTGGAATCACATGTTACGGCGGACTGCTGCTGGTACATGCTAGATCAATTCAGGCAAGATTTGTTAAACGAAAAAAGGCACCTCCTCCCATCCATAAGTTCCGGTAAAAGATATGGGCAAATCAAATAGTCGTGAACGATACTCGCCAAAACATTTACTGAAAAGCGTAACTGGTACGAATGTTAACGTGTTGCCTGGGGATTATCGATGGCCCACAGATGCACATTGTTGGCATTCAATGCGCCTTTACGGGTGAACGTTGCTTCATTCGTGAATAGCACGTGTGCCGGAAACTCCAGACCCGCTGCATTCTTCTGTGGGAACCAGCGTGCGAATTCAACGCTTGCAGGGAAATCTGCAGGTGCGAAAGCGTGAACTCTCTGAGCATGGTATCGATGTAATCGTTCATCAAGTAGTTTACGCCACTCTGTGGTATAGGGTACACCTGTCCTACGGCCTACAGGTCTCGTGCTGTTGTTAGAATAATCTTCTTCCTGACGTAGAAACTCTTCTGCTGTGTCCGGCAACCTCACACTTCTTCCACGACCTGTTTAATGCATGGCGGTAATGAAGGATACCTTTTCGAAGAGTTGGCGGTGAAGCAATAAAACATTCAGTGATCGGGCACACACCTGTTTGGGAGGCACTGTCGGTAAAGCCTTTGTGGTTCCCTTTCATGCCCGTTAGGAAGATCGTAGACGAAATGCATGTCCACCTTCTCCTCGTTCCTATACTTTTCCAGCATTCGAAAACCACCGCTTTTGTACGAGAACCTTAAAGCGCCCTCTGTATTTGCGTTGCAAAAGACGGCGCGTGAGGGGAAACGGAAAGCGCCTTCCAGCGCCAACCCGCGTAACTTGCGAAAATGCATTCCTTAAAAAAGTGCTTGTTTCTGTGTGTTCCATTTATTTTGAAACACCCTGTATATATATTGGAACGAGAGCCTTCAGTATTTTAATGCATAAATTATGTTAATAAGGTAATTTATTATCTCGCTTTGATCTTGAGGCTAGGACATCAAGCTTACCTACAGTTGTTGAAACTGTGCTTAATGATTGACGAAGTTCCGTTGAAAACACATGTCTTAAGATCATAGCTGGTTCTACTAAAAAATACCCTTAACGCATGAAACAGATTGACAAAAGTAGGGCGTATTAAATCAAAGTAAAAGTTCGTCAGGAAAAACGTTATATTAAAATACTTTCCCCACAATAATTGGGCGGCATTAGTTGTAATCTCATAGTCTCGGGTACAGTTTGTTATGTAGAGAATTTCCAAGGGAAATACTAACTGCTGAGAATGTCTTATCTCGTTGCGTCCTCTGTGATTCGGAATGTGAATAGATTTGTTGATAAAAAACATAATAAGTTATTTGATTTGTTGAATGTCATCTTCCCAAAACGTTATTTTTCTCACTTTCAGGTAAATTCATTTATTTCAATCATATTTTAACAGTGGTCGCAGAACTTTCAATCGCCCCATAAAAAACAGGTGGAGGAACATTAGAAAGTATTTGTCATGGTTGTTAAATGCATTTCAACCCAGGTTATCATATTAAGTAAAAAAAATGTTGGAATAAGAGCAATACAATATGCGCTGGTAAACGTTCATAAAGAATAACAAGTGAACATGCTTCTATAGGAATGCACTCGCATGATGTCATGTGCTTATCCTAACAGAAAAATATAACATATTGTGTTTAAACTTTAATTGAGAAATTCTGATTTCAGTACTTTCAAATTTACTTATAAAATATAGGAAACAGACGTACATGCAATTTTCCAATTCACAACGTGTCCAACACGATAAATTATTTCCGTGCCAGAACAAGACCATGCACTCATGATCCTGAAGTTTTTCAATATATATCCACTCAAGGAATTTCAGGTGAACTTGAGCATGTAAAATTTCGAAAAAGAATTAAAGCATCAGTTTATTTAAAATAATTTAGTATGCAAATATATCCGAAAATATACTAGTAGCAATTTCGTAATTTGAAACAGCTGAGAAAGTGTGAGATATATTTCTAATTTTTCAGTATCCAGACGCAGGCAATTTTCCAAAACTCTATGTGTTATACAGTAATACACGGCAAAATACGTGTTAGAGACAGATCTGTTTAGAGAGAATTTTCAGCTTAAAATACTTTACTATAGGGCACTCCTGCGCCTCCCGCCTTCAGAAGAGCAAGAATGAAATTTTCATCGAATTTTAAATTAAATAATGATGAAACTGACAAGGCATATCATTATTATTCGCAAATGTGTATAACAATTCGTTTTAAATAAAAAAGCATGCACTTTTTTGTCATCGCACGCACTTTTACCACCATTCTGCTCTGTGTTTGAAGAGGAATTTGGGAACCTTACATTTTGTTCCTTTTTTAACTAAGGAATTAGGAATCCCTGCACACATTTTTCCTGATGGAACCATTCCGATATAGGATTGATCTCTTTGCGTGTTTACCGCCTTCCCAAATGAAGCCCACAAAGGATAGGTCAGTGGTAATCGACGAAATGACGGGTAATTTCATAGAGCAACTTGTGCAGTTGGCGCGTAATCAATGAAGAGCCGATCATGTCACAACCAGTCGATGTACCTGCTCTTTAATTTGTCGCTATCGTAGTTGTAAGCCTTACGTAAATCTGTTAGCGCCTTCGATTGATACTGGGTTATTTTTTACAGTTCTTTTGGAATGTTTACCCCAGTTATTAATATGTCAGTATCTTATGCATTACATTCGATTTACCCCGACGTCTTGTCTCTCTCCTTCTCAATGGATGAAACAGTTTCACCCAAGCTTTGAACAAAAAGAAAGAAAATTTACACCTATTACATTCAAAATATGGACGGTATTACTTATATTTGAAGGGAGATGCACAAAAACAATCTAAGAACCACTTAGTGTGCAAGCGAGCCAATTACAAAATGCCTTTGGAAATGTCTAAACGGGATTTGGAAACAAATTAAAGCGACCTAATGTTCGACAGAAGCAGAATGCGAAAATATTCCTTATAAATTTGCAAAACGTAATGAACAGGTTTAAAACGGAAACGTCTGAAACAATGAAACAAGCTGAGAGGTAAAGCCTTTTATTTCCTTAGTCAATATTTTACGACTGCAATTATTAAATCAAATCTTATCATGTAATAACTTCATACCGTTCATTTATATTTCAAACACATAGATTCTGATCTCCTTTCTTAGTATTCTAAGTGATACATTGTGTAACGATTTGTAAATATCTTATTAATCTAATTCTTTCTATACTTTACTGTAATTTTTGGGATGCAAGAAATAGCATTAATGTGTTTGCATGTCTAGATAAACATTTTCATTCAAGAATGATTTGTGGGTAATGACAGCAATACTACAAAACTTGTGTGGTGTTTCAGAGATCTAGCCAATGCCGTTAAGAAGTACTACACATCGTTAGAACCGTAATGTCACTTTAACAGCATGTTGTTACAAGTCCAAAACAACCTGGCAAGTGCCTTTAAAATTCTCAACTGCCTATTTGGACTACAGCATCAAAGTAAATTATAAATCGTAGGCTTAATGCGATTGGCCATTATGGCATGAGGCACATTGCTTGTGTCTAGATATCCACGCCTCACAGAAGAGCTCGTTTGAACTGGTGCAAGCAATATCATTCCTGTAGCCCAGACAAATAGGCAGGTGCTCCCTATAAAGACGAGTCGCGACTTAGTACTCGTTAGTCAGTAATTTGAAACTTTAAAATGTTTTTGGAGACAGACATAAAACGTAAGTGATTGGGATACCTCTTCACAGCTGACGGTGGTTATCAGGAAAATTAGGCGTTCTAGGTCGTTCGAAGGAATACCGTATGTAGAAAAGTCTTCGACACCTCTTCTGCAACAAAATTGTAACATTCCAGTAGATCACGTGTCCCAAATTTCCTTTAATACTGCAAATAAGTTCCTCAGATGTCGGATATCGTCTACTCGTCAGACATGGCCACGCGTGTTGAGATTAATGATTTCCGATGGTGTGTTATTATTGGATGCAATATCAGCAACCTGTCAGTGCATGCGATTACAGAACAATTGTAAAATCCATGGTCAACTGTTCTAAACATTATTAGTAAATGTAAACGTGATGGTCTTACGACTGTCAAGAAACGTTTATTGAGACCAAGTAAATTGACGGAAAGGGACAAGAAAACTCTGAAGCGGGTTGTCCGTGGGTACCGTCATTGCTCTGCATGAATCACCCTCAAATAATTCCATGATTCAACAGAGGTTAGTGTTTACATTCAGACGCTTCGTTAGGAGCTGCACAAGTTAAATTTCCATGGCCGAGATGTCGCATACAATATGTTAATAACTCGTAAGAAAGTGAGTAAGTGACTTACTGCGGTGCAAAATACATTATCCATGGACCCTAGGCCGGTTTAAACCAGTTGTATGAGTGACGAATCACGCTACGACGTTTTTAACTCCCATGGTCTTTGCTGGGTATGACGTATGTCAGGTGAGCGCTGTCTACCCGAATGTGGTATCCACTGGGTTAACTTTTGTGCTGGCATTGCCATAGTCATGGAATGTTTCTCGTAGTACGGTCTAGGACAACGGGTTGTTTTGTATAGAAACATGAACACCGCGAAACTCCGGATATTCCAGACAACTAAACGCTGTCTACACTTCACAAGTTCCTGTGGACGAGTCATCCTTGTTTCAACAATAAAATGCGCTGTGCCGTCGAGCACGTTATATTTTCAAATCGTTTGAGGATATGTTTGTACAGAATTGGGAGTGGCTAGCTCAAAACCAAACCTCAATGCTACAAAGTTCCTATGGAATGAATTTGAACGTTAGATTCGGGCCTGAATGACACGTCCAACGTCTGTGCCTAAACTGACTAATCCCTTGCGGGAGGAATGGAACAGTGTTCCTGATACTACTTACCATAATCACATGAAAAATGTGCCAAAGACAGTGCAAAATATGATTGTGGCCAAAGAAACACCAAATCTTTATTGAATATGTAGCTAAACGATTGACCGGAGGTCCTGAGATTTAGCGGGCATGCCCATCGTGTCGATATACTCACTCTCGAGGTATAAGTACACTTACCGAGTCCTATGGGGGAGGGATTATTCTCCATAAAAATAAACTGGTTGTCAACTGCTACCATTAAAACTGTAGATTGGGCTCTAGGGTGTTATCTTTGTAGCGTGGAATACAAGAACGTGCTCAGGATGATGAACTCCGTTGTCGGCATAAGGTCTGCGTAACGTTTATGTACCTTATTAAGGAGAAATATGGACAAATCCCCTCTACTAAAGGAGGTGGGTTTGATGCCATCCCTTTACAATATCCGGACGGCTGCACGCGATACTACATCGCAATGGTTTAGGGTTCATCTGAATCTAGACTAAACGAACGTAAAAGAAACCCAAATGATGGAAAGCTAACCACTGCCCTGTCCGAATAGGTCAAGATCAAATCAGCTGATCCCATGTGGGATAACGTAAAGAGATAAGCTTTCCGCTCTACGCCAAAATCTACCGCCATTCACGAATCCTTTCAGATCATTACCTATAACGAAGTAAATTTCTCCGTCATTTTTAGTCTACGCCGGGATTCGAACCCGGATCCCCTCATTCTGGAATAAGGCACTCTACCAATTGAGCTACGCGGACGTTTTATTCTGATTCCTATCTGCCTTTATGTCGTGTGCGTCCTTCTGGCAGGTACGTCACATCATCTCCCCCTTATTTTTTTTTTTTTTTTTTTTGAAGTGCTGGAGAAAGGATTCTCTTATTTTTCCTATCTCGCGGTGTGGAAAATAACATCACACCAATGTGAGATTTTGAACGGTCGGGTCATCCGGATAGTACGGGCGCCATTATAACGAAGTAAATTTCTCCGTCATTTTTAGTCTACGCCGGGATTCGAACCCGGATCCCCTCATTCCGGAATAAGGCACTCTACCAATTGAGCTACGCGGACGTTTTATTCTGTATCCTATCTGCCTTTATGTCGTGTGCGTCCTTCTGGCAGGTACGTCACATACCAACAGTGAGTCTCACAATGATAGCGTCTCTCTAAAATTGCTAGGAGTTTTGAAGTATTTCTTCAAATAATACTGCATTTAATTCAAATGTAACGTGTGCCCAACGAACATGACACCTCGTATCTGTGAATGAATGAACACATTGGCATCTATTCATTTACCGTTTAGTCCAGCCCCTGTGATCAACTGCTGCAGTGTTCTGTTATTCAGTTTGTTACCTTACTTGAAAAAAGATATTGTTGATGTGCGATATCTCGGAAACTTTGATATCTATTCTACACCAATAAAATCAGATTACTAGTTTCGTTATCGCTTTTTTGAGTATAGTTGATGTACAATTTTAGTTAATAATTAATATTATTTTAATATTTAAAAACACTCCAAGAAAGAGAAAACACAACAGATGTATATTTGACTGAAAGTGGAATTAACCATTCATTATGTTATTACATTTGAGTACAACATTTCATGTAGGCCTGTTAGCTAGATAACAATCGAACTTTTGGAGTCAACATATTGTCTTTAGAATATGTAGTCTTTATTTTGGAAGCATGAATATTCTTTTCTTGGATTGTAATATTTTTGAAAAATGTTGAAAAAGCTAAATATATAAAATATATTCCTTTTTACCAAGTGACGGATTTCGAATCCAGTTGAATTACGAAGCAGATTTTTTTCCTGTGCGGTAAACTGAATTCTGAAAACCCATTGACAACATTCTAAGGCAGGTGAGTTGCTAAATAACACACCAAAAGTGTGGCTAAGGAGGATTTTTGTTTGTTCTCTTCATATTGATACTTACGGTTGCGTTGTTATGTTTTTATAGCATTTGCAAGTAGTGATGGATTGTGATACGTCCCTACGTCACTACGACACTTTACGTAACTACATCATAAATTGGAAGGCTTCAAATTCATGATGCTTGACGGTTGAATCCCTTTTTTCATAAAGCTTAGCTTCTATAAATAGAAAATCATGTTTAATTATATGGCAGTAATTAGCTTTACAAACTTTTTCAAGTCACCATTTCAATTGTTGCAGCGCTATATTATTCAATTTGCAGTGTGCTGCCTATCTTTTCTTTTTTAAAGCCATCTGGTTGATGTGCTAAAGCTGGGAAACCTTTGATCTTATTCAACGCCAAGAAATTCGGATAAACATAATAGTTATAATTTTTCAAATGTACTTATTATTTCCCACCACACGACAACAGGATATCTGTTTCTCCCTCGCCAGTCAACTGCGGATAAATAGAAAACGAATTAGAGGAATGCTAGGTATTCCTTAAAACAATGATTTAATAAGTTTTCAGAAAAAACGGGTTTCCGATTGTTATTTTTAATTTCTTCTTTTAGAATGTTAGATATTATGAGGTGGGATAAAGCAAAAAGGAAAATTATAATTTTCGAAATACTTTAATCAGATATTTAAAGACGCAAAAATGACGGAGCTCTAAGACCCTGGATTACTCCAGTTTCAAAGCATCAGTGCTAAGATAATTAGTTTCGACGTCCTTAGAGACAACATACACTGTTTGCTATGAATGTATTAATTTTCCCTAATAAGAATTTTTGACTTACTGAAATAACAACGGTTACTTTTTTTTGGCAACCATGGCAAAGATGCATTCATCTATAAATGTCTAAGAAATATACCACTCAGAAAGAAGAAACCCGTCAAAATTATCCTAAATTTCTTTCAGCTAAGACGTTAGATGGTATCGCTGCAGTGACTTAATGCAAACCATAGTTTTAATGATGTGTTATATTGGGCCTAAGCACCGGAAGGCTTCTACGGTACTTCTTCATATTTTGGCGAATATTTTAATATTAGGCAGAGCTCTCCGAATCAGGGAAATGCACATTTCATTCTGTACTCCCAAACGCAAAAGCGACATCGACTGCTAAAATGAACAATTTATTTCCTAAAAGCTTTGAATATTCATTTTCAGACACTAATACAAACCGTTTATAAAGAAGTAGTGGAGGGCAAATTTTTGCCCAATCCAACAACCTCGAATTCACTACGGTAGTTTCTTCATATTTTACTCATCCCAGGCTTACGACTTCAGCACTTTTTCTCTGTTACAAATTTAGCCCTGGTGTTAGCTCTGGGGAATATTAAAAAACTTACCTTATGTTTACTTAAAAAAAATGTTTGTAAATTTTTCAGTTCATTTTTCTTCTAGTAATATATTGGAATAAAAATATAAATAAGATAATTTGCCAATGACACTTTGTGGGATCACTTGACTTTAATTTTTTGCTTATAGTGTTTTTTTCCATTATTAAGTTAATATTAATTTAAAGTAATGGTTAATTTCAGTGTTCACTTGACATTAATTCCGTAGACACCTTTTTCTTAACCCTTCAACAACAAAGACCCAAAATCGTGTATCACTGTTAATACCATAATGCCCAAAACTGCCTGTTGTTTCACTTCTTTTGTTTAATAACAACAATAATGACTCAGGGTGACTCCTGCTGATCCCTCGTAAGTCGAGAAAATTTCACAAACAAGTAAAGATAGGAAATCTGACTCACTCTAGACAGGCGTTTCCGGCGAATAAGGCCGTTTATACGTACGGGCGTTTTGGGCGTCATGGTCGTTAAAGGGTTAAAGAGTATGGTTGCGTTAATGGAAGTATGGGTACACATTATGCAGAAAACAAATACGTTGGGGGCTCACTATTACGAATATTCTACAAAAATGATTAAAACGTATTAAAGCAATTCAAGATCATTTTTCTTATAAATAACATGAAACTTTACGTGCTGACTAAAAAACCAATTAGCCTCATCTCCTAATCAAATAATAAACAAAAAAAATATTAGTTTTGCCACTGCGGGAGTGTGAAACCTTCATATGTTGGACCACGTTACTTCAAGCGCGAAGTTTTACTTTACCGTAATTTTAGAATTCAAGATTTTATTTTCATACATATGTGCTTTGCTTTCTTTACCAAAAATACGAAGATATATATATATTTGCATAAACTGTATGCTAGTCAATTATACCTTTCTGTGCAAAATTACCTCGATTGCCTTTCTGACTCTTGGCGCAGATATTTTGATTTACTAGAACAATTTTACATCCGACGCAGAAATTTCGTTTCGACAACTTTCTTATGCTTAGGACAAAGTCATTATTTTTTTTCACAAACCATTAGATTTCGAGTTAAAAAAGACTACCCACCAGCCGTGTGTACATTTCTATTTTTGGGTACAATAATTTATACACTTTGAATACCCGGGCAGCTAAATTTCCCATATAATCTTTGAAACCTTGAGCAATTATTATCGCTTAGATAAAGAGGTATCACGGAAATAATATCCAGAATATACTTTGCAATTGGGCGATAAAACATGCGCAGTTTAGGGAAAAAATGTGCATTAATCGGATATTAATTTCTGTCATGATGGACTTTACTAGACACAAGCTAAAATTCCCTACTTCAAGTTTCAGTTGAACTAGAACTTGCACAGCAATTTTGATATTAATTATAATTCCCCCAACACAAAATAAAATAGTTTGATAAATATTAAAATTGATATTAGCAAATTAAGAAATCTAAAATTTGAATCATTCTTCTTTCACAATGTTAGCCTAAAATTTTACACCATTCTAGAAAACTTTTTGTTTCTCTTGTTTTTACGTAATTCTTGAATGTTACTAAATCCAGTTGTCAAATATACACACGAGTTTTCGAAATGAAATGTTTCACAAAATCTTTCACACGGGTCTTTTTTCTGTGTTTAAAATATTTCTCAAAACTTTTCAGAAATTAATCAGCATATGAAACTTGCCTGGACAGCTTTTGGAAGATACAGCATAATTTAAAACAGCAATATGCCATTATGTCTTAAAAGAAAAGTGTTGGATCAATGCATCCTTCCAGTGCTTACGTATCGTGCAGAGACGTGGACCATAATTAAAAGAGGCATACAAAGGCTGCAGTCAACTCAAAGAAGCATTGAGAGGTGCATGCTTGGTGTAACCAGGAGAGATAAGAAGAGGGACTCGTAAAACAGAAAAATGACAAGGGTGGAAAATTTCATGATCAGAGTAAAATCCCCGAAATGGCAATGTGCTGTACATTTTACCAAAATGACAGACCATCGATAGACAGTCGAAATTTTAGATTGCATTCCAAGGGACAGGAAGAAACCTAGAAGAAGACCACATGGGAGATGGGTGGATGAAATTCGAAACTATGTGAGAGTAACATGAAGGAGAATGGCACAATACTGACCGTTGTGGAAGAGGCTTGGAGAGACATTCGTCCAGCAATGGATTGATAATGTTTGACAATGATGATGATTTTACTAGCATTTAATATTGTTTCCTACGCAATTTTCTAAACGTTAATGACGACGTTTTAAAATTACAGTAATCTCAAAACAAATTTTATATGTTCACACTAACCTTGAATGAAAGGTACACGTCTGTAGAGATACCACGGAATTTGAGCTCAGGGCACCAGCGATAGCTCCGCATTTCGCAATGTGTAAATGTGCAAATACAGTGTTGGTAAAAAGTGAGAATTCAGAAAGGACTGCTGCTATTAGCGTAAAACTTACACGATATACACTCATTGTAATGAAAACTCGCGCACCAAGGAAAAACGGTGCTATTAACACTAACCCGGTGAATACCTAAAGGGAGGGGAGACATGCAAATGATTAAATTTCCATGCGATTCCGCATTCCCTTGCGTCCAAGACATGCGCTGCAATCACAATCGTTGGAGCTTATAAGGCGCCGCGAAGGGGACTCCACATGCGTGCTGAAGTGCACGCCAAAAAGTCATTTGAGATTCCTGAGCGATAGACATGCAGAGGAGCCGCATGTCTATCGCTCATGTTTGCATAATTTGCGTAACTTACTGTATGCCAAATTTTCGAGTAGATGTTGGTACAAGTAATGTTTTCGTTAGTTTAGGGAGTGTTGCTTTAGCAAATGCCCTGAACCGTCAATACAGTACCTGAAACACGCTACAATCATTAATATAACAGATTAACGCTGTTGCTTTAACGAAATCGGAATGATAAATTTCCGTCTTTCAATGAATTCCTAAAATATCAATAGAGTGCTTAAAATTGACATGTGATATGTTTATAATATGCACATTACCTATTTTTAATTCCGTTTACGTTGCATATGTAAGATTTTTCTCTCTCGTTTTCGATTTAAAGGTAACTAGAATGAAAATATCTGTATATCACTTAGCCCAGGAGTTCGGGAACTGCATGTAGTACATCCTTAGGACTAAAAACTATGTGCAAGAAACCTTCACACATGTAACTCACTCGACGAAACTCCGTAGTGATTTTTAAGAACTTTTAATAAAAGTTATACCACTTCACAATCCGAGAGATCTTCCGGGACACCTTGTTCTCGTCTTCAGACAGATTGTCTCAGTCCGGGGCGTCCCCTATATATACACACACTGAAGTTACAGCAATGACGCATGTCCCAAATAAGCATGCGCACACAGTTTTACTCCCCCTACCAATGTTCTCAGACTAGGTAGAGACCTAAAATATTAAAAAAATTATAATAATTGTAAACACACGAACATCACCCTCTCAATTGAATGCCATCATTTTTCAACACAGACACACACAAATACCAATCAAACACCTGCTACAGAATACACATACTACAAATTCAAGCAATACAAACTATAAAATTAAAACGTACAAAAATCAAAAGTTAATATTGATGCTGCGTACTGGAACAAGTTGTTTCCAGGTCTCCGGTATATCACACACGTAATTATCATTACACACTGAATCCCTGTTAGCATAAATGCTCAAACTCTCAGCTAACAATAATGACGGAATGTCATATTGTGAAGACAGTATACTTACATGACTCCAATCTGGATAATATAATCCATCTCGATTCAGGCGTACTAATGCTGCATTCCCTGCTCCATTCTTAACAGCATATTTATGTTCCAACAAACGAAATTGTAAAGCACGCTTTCTGGAACCAATGTATTGTTTGGGTTGCACGGAATCGTCCACGGGTGGAAGAGGTATACTGTAAACACCATGACTTTCCTGTATACCTGCATTGTCACTATCTTTCTTTATCAAAGCAAGGATATTTGTTGTTTTCACGACAACATGCAAACCAAATCGTCTACATAAGTTGTTTATCATTGTCCCTGGGGCTGAGAAACAATTAATGGAACTCACAAATCTGTGCAGTGGTTGACTGCGTTGCAACGTACAAAAACTCAAAAGTTAATATGGTTGACTGCGTTGCAACGTACAAAAGTTCAAAGGGCGATTACGCATTCTTCAAGTGTACGACTTCGTCTTATAGATCTTAAAAAGATTAAAGAAATAGTTACCCTCTTTGGTTATAAGACTAATATTGTGGACCCCCTATTTTCCAGTTTAAAGGGAAAACTGAGTTTTATGTTGCAACGCAGTCAACCATCTCACAGATTTTTGGGTTCCTTTAATTATTTCCCAGCCCCAGTTACAGTGATGAAGAACTTATGTAGACGATTCGGTTTGGATGTTGGCGTGAAAACAACAAATATCCGTACTTTGATAAAGAAAGAAAGAGACAATGCAGGTATACAGGAAAGTCATGGTGTTTACAGTATTCCCCTTCCACCCGCCGACGATTCCGTGCAACCCAAACAATACATTGGTTCCAGAAAGCGTGCGTTACAATTTCGTTTGTTGAAACATAAATATGCTGTTAAGAATGGAGCAGGGAACACAGCATTAGTACGCCTGAATCGAGAAGGATTATATTATCCTGATTGGAGTCATGTAAGTATACTGTCTTCACAACCTGACATTCCGACATTATTGTCAACTGAGAGTTTGAGCATTTATGCTAACAGGGACTCAGTGTGTAATTATAATTACCCTTGTGATATACCGGAGCCCTGGAAACAATTGTTCCAGTACGCAGCACCAATATTAATTTTTTATTTTTTGTACTTTTTAATTTTATTGTTTGAATTGTTTGAATTTGTAGTTAGTGTAATCTGTAGCAGGTGTTTGATTGATGTTTGTGTGTGTCTGTGTTGTAAAATGATGGCATTCAATTGAGTGGTTGATGTACGTGTGTTTTACCAGCACGTAAACTTCAGTTCATTCTTTATATCCTTAGGAATCACTGAATTACACAGAAAAATATTATTTTCGCGAAAAAACAACATACCAGCATCAGAAATATTTGTTGAATTTATGGTTATCCCGTGGATAAGTTTGCTCTTTTCCACCAGAGTGCTGTTAGACTGATAAAAAAAACGTTTAAATATGGATATCGACCCATCGCACCCGAAGGAAAACCCTGTTCATTTCATTTCTTTATTTTTCTTCAACCAACATTCTGTAAGTGATTGAAAGATTTGAAATCTTGACTTTTTTTTGTTCAATTTCTAATTTAATATCCTTTTCAGTTTTAGGGTGACACTGGTTTTCAAGAAGAAAGAAGATACGAAATATCACGCCAGGTGACATGTACCCTAAACTGTCATGTAGGCTTTGTAAAATGAATTTCCTACCTTTCTTTCTACATATATCGCAATTCGAGACTTTTGCTCATTCCCTTCGGGAGCATATCGTCCAAAATATTAGATTCCCCGCACCGGTGGCGTAGTGGTCTAAGCTCTGGCTTTTTACCATTCATACAAGATGTGTCTGGTTAGAATCCCGATGGATCCTAATTGTTGTTTTCGTCTTACAGCATTGGCTTCTCCATTCCCCGAAAATGGCCGAATCATAAACGGACAACTGCTTACAGCCCATCAATTTGATCACAGTGGTCGTCAAAATCTCCCAAAGAAGAAGAAAAAAGATTAGCTTCAAAGTTTTTCGGTGCTTAGCTTTATGAAAATTTGGAGAGGTAGGAAAAATTATTGTCAAAAAAAGTTTTCAACATTACAGCAAATTTTCACCCGAGAAACTTTGCCAAAATATTATCGATACTTAACGATTATTGTTTTTCGACTATTGAAAGCTATCGGTAGTTCTCCATTTCTGCCCGCTAGAAGGCCTACTTTCTCCTCAAAAAGGTGGAGTTTAGAATTCCGGAATTAATTTCCTCTTACTTGAATTTTGATGTCTCTGAAAAGCTCAGAAAAATAGCTTGAATTTGGGTACTTATAACAAGTAATCTTTGATTTTACCAGAACATGTCCCACTTACTTTTTAATATCCACGAGCTTTCTCGTATAAGTGCTGTAATATACAAAAAGCTGAAATTAATAAGGAAGAAAACATTTAAAATTAGAAACTGGGTAAATTTTTATACCGAAGTTTTACTGAACCCTAATAAGAAAGCAAAATCCCTCTAGGACACCTCGAGCAGCTTCAAAATTTCCACTTATTTTGTTTATAGAATCATGTTGTTAGGTATTTTGTTTCAAATTTAAGCTCCAATGTTTCTTACATAAACATAACAAGTTAGAAAAATCATGCACTGCATTGATTATAATACGCTTTCAAACATACCAGAAATCATTACTCAAGTTATTACTCAAGTTATGAGAACAATGGCTGAGGAATAAATCTCGGTTCTGTGCCCTGACCTTTAATCCCATTTCGATTATATTTCACAGAACCGGTTTGGTATACCTCCGAAATAACATAATAACATTTTGTCGCAATCAAAGCATTTTTACGTAAGTTATGATGCATAGGGCTATGGAATAGATCCTGCTCCTGTGTCCTAACCGTTGACCCCATTTCGCGCATTTTCAATAGAACTTGTCCCCAGCCAAGACCGTAAAACATACTAACATTTCATCCAAATCGAAGCCTTTTTATGTAAATTATGACGCACAATGGCGATGGAAGTGATTCCGCTTCTGTGTCCTGACCTTTGAACCCATTTCTCCCATTTTCAATAAGGTTTGTCGCCAGGTGGTCCCCTACAACATACTAAAAGTTCATCGAAATCGAACCTTTTTTACGTTAGTTATGACGCATAAAAGCAGTGGAATGAATCCCGCTCCTATGTACTGACCTTTGACCCCATTTAGTTCACTTTAAATAGGGTTCCTTCCCAGGTGATCCCCTACCTGGTACTAAAATTTCATCAAAATCGAACGATTGTTACGCGAGTTATCGTGCGGACGGTCATACGCACACAACGCGTGACGTAATGAGGCAGATGGGAATCGCGACCATCTGCTTGCCGCAAGAATGTGACGTCATAAATCTTTAATAGGTTCCACACACAATTCGTGACGTAATGAGACAGATGGCGTGACCGCGCGCCAACATTCTTAAAGGCGAGAATATGACGTCATAAGATTTCTAAGCATTGGTAACAATAATGGAACAACGCCATCACAAAAAACTTTATAATTCGGGGTGGTTATTTAACCCACTAAACGAATTCTCCTAAAGTCGAGATCAAGCTAAATCGATTTCTAGTACCAGAAAACGGTAGGTTAACGACTTTCTTCAAAATTCTTAGAGCCGTTTTCAATATAATACACTGCTGGACAATTGCTAAGGACGGATCATAAACGGCTATATAGCGCATAAAAAAGTAAGTGTGGTTGGATGCCAAGTGAAATAAAATAATGTAAGAATGCCAGGACATTACAAGAAAGACAATTTATTGTGCTCTGAAATCCAGAAGGCTTTGGAACGTGTTCAAGGGACAAACAGGCCATTTTGTGCAGAATACTTAAACGTGAAAAAAATGCAATTACTGTCCGCAGGCGTTCCGGCGTAAGATGCCAATACGGGATATGGCCACCATGGAGGGGGATGCATGATTCCACACGTCGTGTCATGCTTTGCACAACATTATCAAGCAGCTGTTGGGGTAATTTATCCCATTCCTCTGTCAGTGCACGGATGAGGGTGTCCTTGTTTATTGGAGGGCATTGGCGACCAGCAAGACTCCTCCCCAAAGCATCCCACTCATTTTCAATGGGATTCAGATCTGGAGAACGTGCTGGCCATACAAGGCGTTGAATATCCTCGCTCTCAAGGCACTCCTGGACAGCCACTGTTCGATGACATGTTGCGTTGTCGTCCATGAAAATGAATATATCCCCGACAGCACCACGGAACATGCGAACATGAGGTAGCAGAACATCATTAATGTATCGTTGGCCAGTCATAGTCCCAGTTGGAAGCACATACAGGGACGTACAGCCATTGATCATGATGCCAGCCCATACCATGACACTACATGTCGGATATCGGTCCCTTTCCTGTATGTTTGCTGGACAATATGCAGTACCACTATCACGCCAGATCAGTTGTTGTCGACAATCAGACGATAGACTGTATCTACTCTCATCTGAGATAAGGACAGCAGACCAGTCGTTATCAGTCCAATTGCGATGTTGATGGCACCATTGCAAACGGGCGATACGGTGACGTCTGGACAATGGGATGCACACAACAGGACGGCGGGCGTATAGTCCTTCTTCATGCAAACGTCTGGCGACAGGTTTTCGGGAGATCCGCTTGCCAGTAGCAGCCATAAACTGATTTCCTACCTCACTAGCTGTGCTGCGGCGGTGTCATTTTGTTGATAGCACTATGTACCGATCTTCTGTAGGTGTCGTACTGCGAACACGACCTCCCCCGTGACGGTTGATACACTCTCCATTTGTTTGAAATGATTTCCAAAGTCTTGAAACAACACTGTGGCTGACATTGAACCTCCTGGCAACATCTGTTATTTTTCGCCCTTGTTCAATGTTGCCAATAATACGGCCACGCGTAAAATCATCTAGGTGATGTCGGGAAGACATACTGAAAATTGCAAGTTCGTCAATTGATTCTTTCCCTTTCAATTGTGCGTTTGAGCAACAACGGTCAATACGCGTCAAATCCTTTATATCTCTTATCAGTGCTATGACGTCACGAACAAGTTCGGCAATCCAAAATTTGCATACGCACAACACGTCTTACTGTATCCCGCACTTATGCTAATTTCCACATTTTCCTGCCTTCCATTTTATGGTTGCTATCGTTGCTATTGTCATCCGTCCTTAGCAATTGTCCGGCAGTGTATGTACATACATACATACAAGAATTTTTTTGATTGGAGGTTTAACGACCACCGTGAGCAACTCAATGGGATATAAGCAGTCGCCCGTCCCTAATTTAGGGTCACTGGTTCCAGGGAAGGGAGAGAGCCAGTGCCGTAAGACAAACACAACATCCATGCCTCACCGGGATTCGAGCCCGGACCCCGTTCGGACGAATGATCAGAGGCCATCGCTTAGACCACTGCGACACCCATACAAGAATTGCTACTTTAAGGTGGACGTCAAGTAATTTTGCTTCCTATACTTCCAATGGAAAAACTTCTGTACACATTTTCTTCAAAATTATTGCGTTCCCAAGGATGAAAATTTGAAATACGATTAAAATGTCTTCATTTTATAACTTGCAATACTTAATATTTTCTGAAATATAACCATACTTATGCAATTCAACATTTGTTTGTCTACTGACGTCATGAAAATACAGGTCGCGCCATCTTTTTTCTGGACAATTAATTCGTCCACAAGGATAAAAATTTGAACATCGATTAAAATAGCTTCCTTTCATAACTTGGAATACTTAATATTTTATAAACCGTAACCGTAATTATGCAAGATAACATTTATTTGTCCACTGACGTCATCAAAGTAAGGTCGCGCCATCTTTTCTCTGGTTTCAACACCACCAAAGTAAAAGTGATTGATTTTTAATATAATTATGGTTATGTTTTAGAAAATATTAAGTTTTCCAAGTTATAATATGAAGTTATTTTAATCGATGTTCAAATTTTCATCCTTGGGAACACATTAATTGTAAAGGAAATGTGTACAAAAGTTTTTCCATTGGAAGTATAAGAAGCAAAATTACTTGAAGTCCACCTTAATAATATGGAATAAGAGCAATGGAATGGGTCGCAATCCTATGTCCTGACCTTTGACCATGTTTCGTCCATTTTCAATAGTGTTCGTAACCAGGTGGTCCCCTACTACATACTGAAAGTTCATCGAAATCGAACCATTTTTACGCACGTTATGACGCATAAGGGCAATGGAATGCATCCCTATCTTATGTCCTGACCTTTGACCCCTCTTCACCCATTTTGAATAGGGTTTGTCCCCAGGTGGTCTTTTACCACATAGTAAACTTTCATTGAAATCGAACCATATTTACGCAAGTTATGTCGCATAAGGGCAACGGAATGATCCCGCTCCTACGTGGTGACCTTTGACCCCATTTATCCCATTTTCAATAGGGTTCGTCCCTAGGTGGTCCCCTACCACATAGTAAACTTTCATTGAAATCGAAACATATTTACGCAAGTTATGACACATAAGGTCAATGGAATGATTCGACTCCTACGCCGTGACCTTTGATCCCATTTGTCCCATTTTCAATAGGGTTCGTCCCCCGGTGGTCCCCAACCACATACTAAAATTTCATCGAAATCGAACCATTTTTACGCCAGATATCGTGCGGACAGATGGACGGACGGACAAAGATGGAGCATATACGCTTCTTCAACCTACGGTTGGAAAGCGTAAAAAAGAAATCGAGAAAGCCGATAATATTCCAGAAATAAATTCGAACAGCTCTTCATTCTTTTAAAATCGCACAGCTATTAAAAAATCTCGCGTCATCTTCAAATACATTATTTTAGTTTAAGTGCATGCATTCTACTGCTCAAAGTCCTTTATTGTGTTCATGAAAGTTAAGGTCACAATATAAGCCGTATTTGTAATGTGTGATGATTTCCGTAAAATGTTTTAAGGACAAATTTTGGATAAAATGTATAAATCCGTCTTTTCTATTTACCACAATACTTTAAGCTGCACAGGTGAACTGCTTAAACCTTAATACACCAAAATACTTACTTTTCACAGGAGGTATTATTGTGCTCATCATTTTTGTAATCCCTATCGTTAAAGTGTTGTGTATTTTAACCGTGGACATGTGGTGCTTTTTGCCTGTATCACAATTTTAACTAGCAGCTGTATTCTCGTCAATTTGGCGTACTAATTTGATGGCTTTCATTAGTTCATGGACATATAATCACTTTCGAACTGGAAGACAATTTATTCTTTGAGTCATACATTTAATCATAACACTTCGTTTGACAAAATTTGCTAGAAAAATAGAAATTTCATTGTGCTAAGTGGTTGAAATTATGTGATGGTTAGGTATTAGTTTATTTGCGTAAGCACCTAAGGGTGCGAAAAGACGTTTACAATTTTGTAGTTTGTTAAAACGTATAGCCAAAGTAAATACATGCTATCCGGAAGCTGCATAAAACTACTGTTTCCAGCTGCACCATTTGTTTTTCTTCAACTTATGGAAACCAATGCCAAATTCTCATTCCAATAAAGCATTCTGCACAAGAAATCGTTAAAATTGAAATAAAACTATTGCAAGAGTAACCGAGCTTTCTATTGGCCATTGGTAAAATAAAGATAGGATTTTACAGTACTCTTTGTTTCCTACCCGCAATGCTAATGACACATCACGTCTTATGGTTTCTCATATGAAACGGCGCGTCACACACCTTAAAGAAGATCATTTAATTCTGATTGGAAACTCTTAAACTGAGTTTCTCAAATTAATATAATATTTTATCTGAAGAAATTACCGAAAATAATCTTGTCGTAAATTTTGTGTTTTACATAATATACATAAGAACGTTTTCTAAAGGTAATGACAATGTATGTAAGAATTGTTAAGATTATTATCCACATACTATAAAGACTGAAATAATAACCTGATTTGGAAGTTCTGTGGAATTATTTACGCTATGCAACAATTCACCGCTTACCGACCTCTGGCAGGCAAAGCTACTTAAAAGTTATTGATGAATACAGAACGCGATTTTTCACCGGAAGGTTCTACCGCAAAGCACACATGCCAGAACATAATGTTACTCTTTACAATCTTTAAAGAACAATCAAAACTGAAGGATATTAAAAAATACATAGAGCAACACATCTGCAGTAAGTTGAAAATCAACCAAATACTTACTATGAATAGATTTATGTACAACAGTTTTCTCGACCTTTTTGCATTTGTGACCCCCTTTTCCATATCAGTTTTTATTGCGGTTCCCCTTCCAATCCTCTTACTCTGACGCTGCGAAAACACTACACTTGTTACTTGGGTTAGGTAGTTATTGCTCTCTAAACAATGTAATTGCGTAATTGCAGTATAATTTTTACATTACACAACTTATTTAGTATTGATCTGTTTAAAATATATATTCAAATCTATTGTGCATAGATCGTCGTCCGCGTCGTAAAATATTCATCGCTGCAAATGTCTGATCATCATTACCCGGCTACTGTATCCTGAATACCCGAAACCTCCCAAGAGTAGTCCCGAATGTTCTAAAAATCTTTCTACGAATATAAATAAGGCTAGAAATGACAATGCGTGTGCAGTAACATCATAACACTCACAAGTGTCGATATTGATATTAAATGTTATAATATCCACAATAAATCTGGTACACAGTGTAAAAAGAAACAATTTTCGAGGGTAGAAACTGTTGGGAGAACAGAAAAAGAGTTCAGCTCTGAAAAGGAATTAAAAGTTAGCGCTGAGATAGTTGATCCGGTCAAGGTCACCAGCCAAACGTGAGAACTGTCCCATGATGTATCTGGACCATAGGAGAACCTAAGTGTATGAGAAAAAGACGAAGTTGGTTCGCTAAGATTATTCGTAGGTGTGCGTGCTGTGTGTGTATTGTCATCATAAGTAAAGTTTATGGGGGATTTTTATGAAACTCCTTATAAACTACGAGCTTTGAGCTGCAAACATGAACTAACACAATAATTGTGAGAAATGTGTAACTACTTTATCATTAAATGATTTTTTCGTTGAAAATTGTATCCAATAACTTACGTGTGAGGAAAGGTGAGTTAGAAAATCTGTTTCTTTACATAAATATTGAAGAGTTGTTTATAATTGAATTTATCTCTGCGTACTGAGGCTGCTAGGGTTTATTCCAACAGAAATGTGTATACATTTTTAAAATGCACGTAAGCGGTGATCTGACGATTGTGAAGCATCAGATTTAATTATTTCCGTAATGTCGTTTGAATGGTAGGTTTCTATTTATTCTCTTCATATCACACCTTCCGTAAAAAAAAAGTTAAATTTTTATATTATGACTTTGTCCGTTCGTCTCTTCTTTTGTCAATCAGACAGTCAGCCTGTAGACTTCACCTCTTTTCAGCAATGTGTTCAATTTAAAAATGTTGCTTGCATCGGGAAGTGGTGACGGAAGAATGAAAATTCCTGGTCTATGGTCATTTTCATATTTTAATTGAATTTTCTTGTTTTAGCTGTTGAAGACTTTTCCTCTACTGATTTTTTTTAAGGTAGTAAGAGGTGCGGAAAAATGAACACTTGTATCGATTCCGAAAATCGTGCTACACAAATGCTATTTTACATTAATTATAGTGAAGCTGTGTGTCGCAAATTAGGGGGAAATATTATCATCTACAAAAAAAATCAAAACATAAAAAAATAAAAGAATGCGCTGAAATGAGCATAACTTCTTGGTACTATGATATCAAATAATGTATTTATAAAGTTCTAGGTCTCTAAGATAACACCGGTTAAAAAAATAAAAGGTTTGCAGAAAGCTATTTTAAACAATGCTATTTTTAGGATGTACAATGCCATGATTTTCTGTAAGACATCCATTTGTCTCACCAAATCCTCATCGTTTTTATTTGGGAAATAATTCCTTTATTCCTATTCGTGCTGGAAATATGTGTATTGTTTTTTACAGAACATTTATGTATTATGTATTTCAGAAAAGTTAACTTTAGAACTCCTGAATGTCGAACTTTATGACTGTGTGAGGTTAAAATTGTAAAGTAAAGCAAATCTCATTTTCTCTTCGAACCGATGGTTGGTTATAAATTTTAGAAACTGAAAAAATAAAAAAATGGAGCTCGGAATCAGATTCTAACGGTGTGTCAAAAAATTGAAGTTACTACGATTTATTTACTTAATTCAAGACGGTACTAAAACTGCTTGATATAACATGATGTATGATATCTCGTAAACTAAATCGTATGACATAATGAGAATCTGAAAAAAAACGTGGAAACAATTTCTCACGTAAATTCTGTTATTCGCATTTTCTAATACTAAGCTAACAAGTGTATCTGGTGGAGTACATTTTATAATCATGCCTATGAAACTGAAATTGCATGGTTTTTCAAAAAATAAAGCTTTAAAAGTTGAGGAAGTAGATTTCTAAGTTACAGATGGGAATATATTCCATGTACAACAAATATCAAAAGGCGTTTTAAAATAATAAATTAATCGCCAGTTAAAATTTACCAAGTTTGTATATAGAATAAATTGTACACATTTCAATATGATTATTTCATTTCGTCTAATGAAAGTGCAAAATGAATATACATTTCCAATATTTTCTTATGGATCAGAGACATGGAATTAAAAACAATAATACTGGTAGGCTACCTGGAACTCGAAGAAGCGCACAGAGAGGTATGTTTACCATAACGGATAAATATTGGAGACAGAAATCATGGATCACGAAAACTGACACGAGTTATTGATAACCAGATAATAAAGTTGGGCAAGTGGCAATAGCCTAGACATGCTTCTAGACGAGCAGTTCGCCGGTGGACAACTGAGGTAATACGCTGCATACAAAGAATGGAAATGAACCTTGGAAAATATCACGTCGAAGGTAGGTGGATGAAATATGAAAGAAGCTGACTTGTGGGTCATCGAAGAAAACTGCACAGGGCAGGATGTTGCGGAATAAGCATACTGTTATCACTGAAATCTGATAAAGTGTTTCCGAATACGGGCACTGAATTGAAAGAATGTCGTTTAAGACATGTGACGTTATGGTTTCTCTTGGCCAATCCGAGGCATTTTCCCATTCTCTCTTAAATCAGCTATTATCTTTTATAATTTACGTCTTTCGGACGAAGCTGGAACCTCAGAATGTAATCAAAACTGAAACAGAACCTAAACTTTTGCAATCTTCATAACATAACAAAGGGCACCCTGTCAGTAAGAGATCGACTGACTCTAGTGCAACGAAGCCAAGTAAGAACACAGGCAGACAGTTCGCACCATTCATCTTGCACTATCAGGGCAGGACTATGTCATTGTCCACCCCTGGCATTAGACACGCTTGCGGTTTACCCTATTATTTGGTCAACTACTAAAACTCCTAGTTTTAAAAGAAACCTTATTTCAAATCCGAGCCCTTGCAATATTTTACTGACTCAAATCACTCATATGATTAACACAGATATTACTGATATGATTAAAACTTCTTAAATGGCAGAAAGACTTCAAAGTTCTTTTTAAAGACACAGGATTTTTACTCTAAAAAGCACACTTCAAACATATTTTTGTTTTATGTAAATCTTTATTCTGTTAATTCACTGCAAAACTGAAAGAAAACTCACTTATTGTGGAACGAATAGCTTTGTAAACTCAAGAGTTGTATGAAGATTTTTATAATTCTACTGAACAACAACGTAAAATAAAAAAATTATATGTATCCTCAAAAGTAAATATATAGGAACTTTTGAGCACCAGTGCCTACATATACCACATATAAAAAAATGCATTTTACTGAAAAAAAGTTGCATAGGCATAAACGGTGCCATCATAGCCCAACAGGATGTTTACTATTTAAACGAAGAAAACCGAAGTTAGTCAGCTAATGTTTAGTAAGACATGCTTGCTGTTATTGATATCATCCCCTCAGGAACCTGTTATCGCTAGATCTGCACTGTCCCACGAAGGACACGTTAACTTGAATCTGTTACAGATGACCCTAGAGTCCACTCGTTCGCATTATTCAGTAACATTAATCGAATCACATTATTTTTGTTTTTTTCTTGCCCGACTTCCCCCTTTTTTTCAAATGACTCTTAAAATGGAATCAATTTTTAGGAGTAACCAAAAATATTTTTTTAACTTTTTAAATGAAAAGTGACATTATGTTTCTTAAGTATGCAGCATAATAACGTTTTAGGTATGGAAAGAAGGAAACTGAACTGAACTTCGCAGCTACAGAAAGAAAATTATCATAACTGTTGTGAGTTTTAAAGACGTGGAAATATTAAATTAAATAGAACACCAACTCCCAATTGCTCAGTACGCAGTAGAAAATATACTTCTCAGCTATTCTCCATTCGTGGTAAAGAAATGTATGCTTAACAGTAAAAATAGAACAGATGAATGATTTCATGCAAGCAATAATAAACTTTTATACAGACCTGAGTTGTGGCAGTAAAAAATTATATTTAATGATAATATGAAAGGATGACAAGAAGATTATTCATTTGATGAAAGTACATCTGCAAGTTGATGCGCTATTAGTGGAACTGAAGATCAATCGAACACACGCCATGTTTACTGGCCATAAAAACACTTCAGTTCATCACGCACAAAACTCTTTGTAAGTAGACAGAATCTATGTAGAAACAGCATAAAGCGTTCTATAGTTTACAGATATTAAACATCTTGCAAATTAGTTCTCGTTCCAATAAAAAAGGAGTAGTTCTATTTTATAGAACATTGACGAAACGTCACAGACACCCTTTCTCACGCAAGCAAAGAAGGCAATAACAACAACACTGTTTTTAGAAGAAGGCTCAAGTCTCGACTTCACCTACGTCACAGATCACGTGAGAGTAAGATGCACGCGTCGTGAAGTTTCAAGGTTGGCTACGTGTAGTTACGTCACAGAGTTGCATCTGGCACATGGCAATTCATTTTGGAGCGTTTTTAAGATTCCCGTCTGACGATCTGCGTTTTATTTATTTTGTTTATCGCTGAGAGGCTTTCAATTTTGGCTCTAGGCAGTGGTTTATTAAAGAGATCAGCTAACATCTCACTAGTATGACAATACTTTAATGTCATGGTAGCTGATTTTAGGTTTTTGATGAAATTATATTTAACATCAATGTGCTTGGTTCTAGCACTCGTTCCTTCATTCATCACCAATTTGATGCATGGCATGTTGTCCTCGAACATGGTGGTTGGACTTTCTTGCTGGTAATGAAGATTTTCCAGCAGTTGTCTTAACCAAATTAGTTGTTGCGATGCTTGAGCAAGAGCGATGTATTCGGCTTCTTTTGAAGACAATGCAATACAATTTTGCTTCTTACTTGCCCATGAGATGAAACTATTCCCTAGTTTATATATATGCCCACTTGTTGATTTTCTATCTTTTGTGTCACTTGCCCAATCTTCATCTACATAGCCTGTCAAAATTAGCTCTTCCTTAGCACTAAGTAATAGCTTCATGTTAGATGTGGCTTTAAGATATTGCAATACCTTTTGTAGAGCTTTCCAGTCGTTAATTGTAGGGCTTTCTACTCTTCTGCCTAAAATTCCAACGGATGTAGCTATGTCAGGTCTAGTAACTGTAGATGTATACAGAAGAGCTCCCACTGCTTTCCTATATATTCTATTGTCAGCAAATTCATCTCCTTCTTTATTATTATTACGATAGAAGTCTGTACTCAAAGGCATGTAACTCTTTTTCTGTTCAGATTCATCAAATCTTTTGATGATTTCTTCAATCTTGGCTGATTGATTTATTAAATACCTTCCATCCTTTTTTCTACCTATTTGTATTCCTAGGTAATGAATCACATGTCCTAAGTCTTTTATGTCAAAGATCTTAGCAAACATTTCTATATTTTTCTCCATGTCTTCTTTAAAATCACATGCAACTAGAATGTCATCCACATAAACAATTATATAGGAAATGCTGTCTTCATACTTGCTAACAAAACTGCAATGATCAGCTTTACTTTGACTATATCCATTATTCTATAATACTTCTGAGATTGTTTTGTTCCATATTCTAGCAGATTGTTTAAGACATTAGAGACTTTTATTTAATTTGCAAACTTTGTTTCTATGCTTAGGATCCTCATATCCTTCGGGCTGAATCATATAAATTCCTTCATCTAACTTGCCATAAAGATAGGCAGTTTTGATATCAATATGATTGACATACATCTTTCGATGAGCAGCAACTTTTAGATGGGTACGAATGGTGCTATGTTTCACCACTGGAGAATACTTTGCTTCATAGTCTTGACCAGGTTTCTGATTGTAACCTTTTGCTACTAAATGGGCTTTATATCTGTTTATAGTACCACTTGCATGATACTTTATCTTAAAAATCCATCTGGATCCTATGGCTTTCTTTTGTTTTAGGAAGGTCCACTAGTTCCAAGTGTTATTTTGATGAAGTTATTTCATTTCTTCATGTGTTGCCTTTACCCAATGTTGTTTTTCTACGTCTGGAAGTTTTTGCATTTCTTTCCAGGTTTTGGGTTCAGTTTTAAACTCAGTCTTGGCTATGTATGCCAGTCTAGTTGGTGGTTTCCCTTTGGTTGATCTCGTGGATCTTCTTGGCTGTGTGACAACGCTTTCACTTTCTTCTATTTTACCAGACGAGTCTGATTGTTGAGGCGTGTTTTTCCATCTTTAGAATAACATTATTATTTGGTTCTTTCTCTCTATCGTTATCACATCCAGCGATTTGTTGCTCACAGAATTTTACACTTCTTGTGGAGATTACTCTTTTTGTTCCAGTTAGAAGGACTGTGTATCCATTTATTCTTTCAGAATAGCCTAATAAAATTCCACTCTGTGAATTATCATCTAACTTTCTTCTACGTTGTTTGGGTACATAGCAGTACACTTTACATCTAAACACTTTAATGTGCCCAATATAAGGCTCACGACCATTCCATAATACAAATGGAGTTTTCGCTGTTGCTCTGGTAGGCAATCTGTTTTGAAGATATGCAGCTGTGCATAGGGCTTCTCCCCAATAACTATTATCCAGTCCCGCATCTAAGAGCATGGCTTTGCACATCTCCTGCAGATAGCGATTTTTGCGCTCTGCAACTCCGTTTTGGGGTGCTGAATATGGAACGCTTGTTTGGTGATCGATGCCTTCCTTGGCTAGAACTTTTTCGAATTCTAAGCTGGTATATTCACCTCCATTATCTGTGCGAATAGTTCTAGGCTTTTTGTCAAATTTGTTGCTCACAGAAGAAATGTATTCCTTAAATTTAGCTAGAGCTTCATTCTTGCGGGACAGCAAATAAACATATGTAAAACGCGAAAAATCATCGATAAAAGTAATGAAATAGCATTTTCCTTCTGGCGTGGTTGATGGCATAGCACCACATATGTCTGAGTGTACCAGTTTTAATACTTCAGTAGATCTATGTTCACTCATTTTTGGATATGGTTTCTCTGCTTGTTTGCTCTTAATACATTCTTCACAACTATCAATAGCTTTACAACCAGATAGTTGTATACCTTTCACCAGACCAAGTTTTTCCATTTCTTTTATGCTATTTGTATTATTATGACCTAGACGTCTGGGCCATAAATTAATACAGTTTTAATTTCTGCATTCCGTAGCTGTCTTAGCCACTTTATTTACAGTTATTGTCTGCAAATTATACAAACCATTTTTCTCTAGTATGCCTGTAGCAATGATTTGGTCTTTATTCTGTATAATGCATTTGTTACCTTTAAAAATAACCTCATGATCCTTACTACAGATGCTCTTTACAGAAAGTAAATTACTCTCAAGTTGTGGCACATACAAGACATCTCTAAGCTCTAAATCATGCATCTTCCCTGTTTCAATTTTATAGTGAAGAAAACCAGTCCCTGTACCTTTAGATCCAATTTCTGAACCATTTGCAGTAGTTATAACATCTACTTTACTAGTGTCTAACGATGCAAAAAAATTTCGGTCTTTGGTCATGTGGCTTGTGCTCCAGAATCAATAGACCAAACATAATAGGTGTCGGTTTTATTTATTTCAGTTTTTAACAGGAATTTCTTATTTTGTTGTGCATTAGAGATATTTTTATTTTTCTTGTTACCAGGTACTTCATGTTTGGTTTGATTAATTACTATATCACTCTTGTGGGACTTAGCATTTTTGTGCTCCTTATTTTTATTCTTATTCCAATGCCAGCACTCATTTTTCAAATGAATAGGTTTCGTGCAAAAACTGCAAAATGTGTGCTCTTTATTTTTATATTTGTTGGCTTGGTTTTTGACTTTAAGGACTTTGCTTGATGATGCGTTGTTTTCATTCGACCTTTCCATTCCTGAATTATACTCATCAATTAATTTATTCTTAATAAGCTCAAGGGTTAATTCATTTTCTGGTCTTGCTTCAAGGGCAGTTACCAATGTATCATAGCTACTGGGTAAACTACAAAATATAATAGCAGTAATGTGCGAATCCTTTATTTCTTCCCCTATTGCCCTGAGGTTGTTATTGATTTCTAGTACTTTGTTTATGTGTTGCTGGATTGTTTCATGTCCGTCGTACCTTACGCTGTAGAGTTTTCTCAGCAGAAACAATTTACTTGTTAAATTTGTACGCTCATAAAAACTTTTCAAAGCATTCCACATATCAACAGCTGATGCTTCATTTCTAACATGAATAATTTGATCATCTTTTACCGATAAAGAAATTATAGCCTGTGCCTGAGCATCTTGTTTACGCCATGCATCAGTTCTTTCTTCTTTAGTAACTTCACGAGAAATTAAGTGCCATAAATCTTCCTTAATAAAATACATCCGTATTTTATATTTTCACAGGTCATAATTTGTTTCACTCATTTCTTCAAATGACAAAAACGAATTCGTTTCAGAGTTCATTATTTACAATGTTCTTATTTTTTGTTAGCAAATCCAAATTTCTTTTCCATATTTTACCATGAATGAGATTTCAGTCTTCTAATCTTGTTATCAGTCTCATAATCTGTTGTGATTTTTAGAGAGGTGGAAATATTAAATTAAATAGAACACCAACTCCCCAATTGCTCAGTACGCAGTAGAAAAAATACTTCTCAGCTATTCTTCATTCGTGGTAAAGAAATGTATGCTTAACAGTAAAAATTGAACAGATGACTTCCTGCAAGCAATAATAAACTTTTATACAGACATGAGTTGTGGCAGTAAAAAATTGTATTTAATGATAATATAAAAGGACGACAAGAAGATTATTCATTTGATGAAAGTACATCTGCAAGTTGATACACTATTAGTGGAACTGAAAATCAATCGAACACACGCCATGTTTACTGGCCATAAAAACACTTCAGTCCACCACGCACACACAAAACTCTTTGTAAGTAGACAGAATCTATGTAGAAACAGCATAAAGCGTTCTATAATTTACAGATATTAAACATCTTGAAAAATAGTTCTCGTTCCAATAAAAAAAGAGTAGTTCTATTTTACAGAACATACAGACGGAACGTCACAAACACTCTTTCGCACGCAAGCAAAGAAGGCAACAACCACAACACTATTTTTAAAATAAGGCTCAAATCTCGACTTCACCTACGTCACAGATCACGTGAGAGCAAGGTGCACGCGTTGTGACGTTTCAAGGTTGGCTACGTGTAGTTGCGTGTGGCACATGGCATTTCATTTTGGAGCGTTTTTAAGATTCCCGTCTGACGATCTGGTTTTTTTTTTGTTTTGTTTATCGCTGAGAGGCTGCGATTCAAACAATAACCAACCTTAAAAAACACAATAATACCTTCAAGTTGAAACTGAAGAACAAATTTTGTGCTTTAGAAGGCCTAACATCGGAAGAATTTAATATTTCAGAAATTAACATAAAAGTAACCAAAGCTCTTATGTAAACAGTAACAAAATCAGCTGGGTCTAAGAAGAAGTTGCATGTGAAGAAATTATCTGAAAAAAAACAAAATGTTGATGCAAAAAAGAAGAGAGATGAGGACAACTGAAGAAGATGTGACTTCCAAAGTGAAATATATAGAGCTATGCAAGACAGTACGTAAAAGTATCACTGAAGACGTAAGAAACGCAACTGTGAACTAGTGAAGAAAGCAATTGAAAAGAACCAAAGCCTAAAGAGAGCAAATTGACATCTCAGTAAGGAAAGAAAACAGATTATGGCACTGAGAAAAGAAGATGGTTCTGTAACAAGAAATAGAGGCGAAATTTTGACAAGAGTGAAAGATTTCTACTCCAAATTATATGAAAGGGATAATACATGTACTCCAGACATCATGAAAGGTACCAGTACCAGAGTTCTTTCAGTCCTTCCAGCAGAAGTTGCTCATGCAATCAAGAACAAGAAGCGGGGAAAAGCCCCAGAAAAAGATGGAATTGCTATAGACATCATAGAAGAAGCAAGTGGAAAAACTGAAACAGTATTCGCCCAAACTTTCACTCGATGTCTTAATGAAGGGAATATTCCTGAGGATTGGAACAACGCTACAAAGATCTTGCTACATAAAAAAGGTGACATTGAGGATCTCAGGAACTGCAGTCCTATCAGCCTCCTATCGGTGGTTTATAAAATCTTCACTAAAGTTCTTTCACACCGCTTGAAGGTAACACTGGACATGGCTCAACCGAGAGAAGAAGCTGTATCAAGGAGTGTCTACAGCATTATAGATCACACCCACGTACTGAGAGAACTAATTGAAATAACGAGGGAATATGAAATGCCATTATGCATGGCATTTATTGATTATGAAAAGGCCTTTGATTCGGTGAAACTATCAGCATTTACAACGGCTTTGAAATATTGCGGTATTGAAGATGCATACATTAATATTATTAATGACATCTATGAAAATGCAAGTGCAAAGATTCTGCTGTTTGAAAATACAGCACACATAAAAATTGGAAAGGGGGTGAGACAAGCTGACACCATTCTCACAAGCTTTTCAATGCGACATTGGAAAATGTCTTTCAATCACTGAACTGGGAAAACAAAGTGGATAAAGGTTAATGAAGATTATCTAACTCACCTTCGTTTTGCTGTAGATGTAGTCATTTTCGCCACTACCCCATCAGAGCTGCAGAGTATATTCCAGGAACTGGCTGACAAGAGTAAATAATAGGGATTAAAAATGAACTTTCAGAAGACAAAAGTGATGTAAAATGCTTTTACAAAAAATGACGATTTATCGATGGATGGAGAAAAGCTGGAGATAACAGATACCTACGTTTATATTGAACAGTAGATATCAAGTGAGGGTGACATTGATGAAGAAATTGATCGGCGTATGAAAGTTGCCTGGAGAGCTTTTGGAAGAAACAGCATAATTTTCAAGAGCAATATGCCATTATGTCTTAAGAGAAAAATGTTTGATAAATGCATCCTTCCAGTGCTTACGTATGATGCAGAGACGTGGACTTTAACTAAAAGAGACATACAAAGGCTGCAGACAACTCGAAGGAGCATGTAGAGGTGCATGCTTGGTGTAACCAGGAGAGATAAGAAGAGGAACTCGTGGATCCGAAAAATGACAAGAGGGGAAGACGAATGATCAGAATTAAATTGCGGAAATGGCGATAGGCTGGACATACTGCCAGAAGGACAGACTGTCGATGGACAGACGAAAATTTAGATTGGATTCCAATGGACAGGAAAAGACCCAGAAGAAGACCACATGGGAGATGGGTGGATGAAATTCGAAAGTATGCGAGAGTAAAATGGAGGAGACTGGACTAAGACAGACCGTTGTGGAAAAAACTTGGGGATACTTTCGTCCCGCAGTGGATTGATAATGGTTGACGATGATGATGATGATGATGATCATCATCATCATCACAACTATTATCAAACCACTGCTGGACGAAGAACTCCCCAGGTTTCTTCCACAACGGTCTATCTTCTGCCTGTCTGATCCATGTTACTCCCACATAATTTCGAATTCCAACCACTAAATATATATATATAAAATGATGAAACATTTCTTTTTATGCAAAAAGTATTTTTGATAAAGTTGCAAAGGAAAAAATTTTGATCCGCAATTATGCAATTCAAATTTTAATGTTCGCAGATTGATGTTTGTCATATGATATTATGATTTCAGCTCTTGTGAGCTTAAAAAATGATTTTTGTTTTTTAGCATAGAAATCAAATCCAAACGTTTTTGACGTTTCGGTAGTCTTTGAGGTTTTGGCCATTGTAGATTTGATCACTCAAGCAGCTCTTATAGCGTAGAATATCCGTTTCCTTAATAAGTATAAAGATTTACCATGCTTTCGCTCTCGACTGAGAGGTTTTTCAAATTTATGCTAGACATAAAATTATTTGATCACTTGATTTTGCAGAGCCGGTTATCTTAATTCACAGCAGTATCATATCCTAATAAAGACAATCCATGGTTGTTATACAGAAAAAAATTCCACTACGATTTACATATAAAATGTTACAATTAACCTTTACAATTATTTGATATGCTTCCGTGTATCTCTTTAGTCAAAATAAACTGTCGTTTGTGCTTCTGACAAGTACAAATTTCATTAAACACAAATTTTTTAAATATTGTTGAAACTGTATATCAGATGAAATTCTACAATTATTTAGTCTAAAATATTCCATTGTGATCATTGCATTATAGTTATAAATTCCTTAGTTGATATTTTGATCCTAATACGACTAGAAACGAAACTACTTGTCATATATTTCCTTCGTCAGACCCATATCTTCTTATCATGTTTTTTGTCAATTCTCAGCCCAAGTGGAACTTCCTGTTTTTTGGACTATTATGTTTATTGATATAGTTTATTTAAAAAAGAAGATACACAATTCGTTAATATTGGTGTGGAGACACTGCTTATTTCAATCAGCAAATAAATTCCTTATTCTAGTTTGTGCAGATAAGAACTCTACACGTACAACAGTTAGAAGCACTTATTCTCTAATAAATTGTTAAAATAAGCAATTTCATAGTTGATTTCACAGTGAAAAGTAGTGTCGGTTTCATGAATATCACAGCCTTACATTACTTCTCTGTTGCATTCGAAATAATTATTTTAGGCGTCGCATCTTCAGCAGAAGAAGGTAAAAATCCTTCAACGCATAGAAATGAAAATCATCAATCCTTCACCTGTTAATGGTCATACGTGTGTACCAATTTGTCTCCTGCGGCTGTATTAGATTACGTAGGCGCGTAAATATTCTGACTTAATTGAGCCATATTGGTATGTAAATCTTTTATTTTATGGCAACTTATTATGCATTAAATCGTAATAAAAACGAAATACAAATGGTGAAAAGTTTTAGTCATGAGTAGGTAGGATAGATTTGAAAAAAAATTGTGGCTCCCATTTTATCGAAATACACAGTAAGTATTGTCACTTTAAGTTGCAGCGATATAAGATGGTTCCAAACTTTTGAAATCAAACAAGATGATCTGTTGGAATTCGCTAAAGTTGTTCTTCAGTTATTTGTACTATATTTGAAAATAAAAAGACTACAAATGTAAATCCACATGTATGGTATTGTTCTTCACTATGAGAAGTCAGCAAAATTTTGTAATACAAAGAGAATTTTTTTAATTGTATATTATGGCATGAATTTAATATAATGTTATTTGTATTGCAAGCCTATTTGGGAGTAAAAGTCAACATACCGAACAACGGATCTCCCCTAATAGCTGACAGAACGCGAAATTACAGTGAACAATTATTCAGATAATTTACAGTATATAATTTCATTTTTAAGAAGCGTATCCTTCCTTTTTCAAAATAAATATTTAATGCAATAAAAGAACAATCCGATTCGTTTATTTTATATAAATATATATTTCCTAATAAAATACCGCTCAATAAAAGGTTTTAGATGGTATTTGAAAAATGCCGCAAGCAAAGGAAATACTAGGGTAATGTGAAATTTATTAAATCTATCATTCTGTGTTCAGATGCTTTTTGATTGTTTCTTTGGGTTTTTAGCGACCACCGTGATCACAATAATGAGCTTTAAAAAGTCGCCCGTCATTAAGTTAGCGCAACTGATTCTAGGGAAACGTCGGAGCAACTGCGTGAGACGAACACAATATTCATATTTCACCGGGTTCGGAACAAGGTCTCATCTCGAACGAATATTTAAAAGCTCTTATTTAGAATATTTCGCCACCGGGGAGTAATTTCCATGGTCACATATACCCCCCCCCCCCTGATCGACCACCTGTATTAGTCTGCACGATCGCCGATATCTGGATGTTTTGTTGCTTATTCTGACTTTCGCAGTAACCATTGATATGTTTGGGCTCGAAGAGCTTAACAGAAGAGTCATATGGAAGATGCTCGAACTGCCACACCTGGTCATATATATCAAGCTACTGTCAAAGTTTTTCATATCAGTCGTTTTTCTCATTTCAATCTTCTTATTACAAGTCGGAAGCGCAATGACCTCCAAACTACAGGGTATTATGATTTTGGTATTGTATCTGGTTTAGTGCTCTATTAAATGACATCTAATGAAAACCATCCAAATACAATGAACCTGAGCACCAATCAGGTACTAATATTTGATTCCTTTTTATCCACATGATCTGAATACTTGTGGATTGCCTGGTGGCACAGCCTGAATCATAAGCCTCATGATCTTTCGTCAGAGATGGATGCAGGTTCAAATGCCTACAGATGCATTGGTGATGTGTTTATTTTACCCACCTCACTGGCTCTCTCCTTTTCTGTAACCATTGATCCCAAACAAGGGACGGATGTCTGCTTATTTACCTAGGACTTGCTGATAGAGGAATTTGTGTCCCGAAATAGCGGAAAAAAACCTGGCTCCTTGAATATTCCCCAACGGAAACAAATATACTGATTGTGGAAGAGTTTCTTCAGCGACCAACTTTATCTCATCCACGGAAATCGGACCTTACACGTTCGATAATACATTCATTCCTGCTCTTCATTACGGCGCCGCCATTACTCCAAATTTACCGAGTCATTACTTTCACACCTTACTTGCTCATTAAAGCGTCTTTACTTTGCTTCAGTACCAGTCGAATTGTCACAGGGAGTACACTGATTTTGTCTGCAATCGAGAATATATGTGCCGAAGAAAGCGTGTTTAGCTATCGATAATTTTATCTTGAGAACGAAACTTCGCGTTATACCCACTTATTGGATGAGGGAATGGCAAAAACAGCGTAAAAAGTATTCACATGTCGTCTTTTTGAAAGAAATAACTGCAAAGCAAGTGGATAAGTGAAAACAAGAACTATTACCATATCAATGACGAAACATTTAGTAAAAAACTGTAAATAACTGACCGTTTTAAAACAGAAAAGACACTGTTGTGAGAGTTTGATCTTTTGTATTTATTTCCCTCTTCACATCAGGACGATTTGCCCATGCTTTCATTTTACGATAATTGTTTACCAGCTTATCTTGAGCTACATTTGTTTTTCGTATATGATGTATGTAAAGAACTTCACAGCCTGGAAGAGTTTCATATGTTTTATTGAGGTTCGAATAACTTAGTCTTTTCTTCAATCATTTACTTCTTTAAGGGCCTGGTTTGCATCAACATCGCACTCGGGGTGCTCACTGCTCACAGTGATACAACCTTCTATCTCTGCTCCACAATTTCAACTGAGTAATGCCGGAGTTATGACGCGAGCGCGCTCACACGATAAGTACTACTGATAGATCCCGTCCAACCGAATGCTACGCTCCGATATCAGAATATCCGGTCCGGGTCGTTACCTCATTATTACTTGTCGTCATTCCATCTCTGAGGACCTTACCCATTCAATAATATAATAATTTCTTTCAAATAATGACGGTATTATCTAACATGTAAAGTACGCTGAAGAACCTAGGCAGCTAAATTAATTCAGGTGGCAATTAACTTCGACCATGAGAGTTTAAACTCACTCTTCTTGAAAACAACCAATGTGAAATAAGATCACAGGAATAGGAATTTGAGTTGTTAAAATTTTTCTCAATAATATACTCATCAGTTTCGCGTTGTAAGAATTTTTTATGCGTAAAACCAACTTTTATCTTTCAAATTCCTTCATATTGGCCTATAATTTCCCCAACCGCAAGAAAGAACCTAATGAAAAATCAAAGGCTACACCGAAGACTTAAAATATTATGGCCTGCCCATTTCTTCCACAATTGAAGCAGATACAATTTAAGTTCGGCGCACATGAATGTCGTGAAAAGGGATAAATCCACTTTATACGTTGTTCTGTTGATTTATACACTCGCACCACCTTATACTTCCGTAGCTGTTCATAAAATCGTCTATGCCTGCCCTAGGAACAATTAATTAACGAACTGTGCGGCTTCTGATTTTCGCAATTTGTATGGAACTTCGACGTTCCCTTTCATGCAAATGCACTCAGCCAAAAACATTCAAAATAAGGAAGTGCTTAATTTTTTATATAGTTATCTGATTTGTTGAACTACTAGAACCAGTGACAATGTTTTAAGATAAGCGCATCATTTTTGTATATACAATGCCATATGAACCTTACACCTCGCTTAACCCTCTAAGCGGCAGGTACTCTGAATGTGGAAATGTCAATTTTCGTCTGTATGTGTCTTGTAACGAACTCCATTGCAATATTGCAAATGAAATCAGAATAATATCAACAACTCTGTATACACACACACACAAATAAAAAAATGAAGGATTGTGAATCATTAATCTTCTCATTATGAGGCATTTGTGGTTCCTGACTTTCTTCTGGCAAAACGACGCGCTGTTATTGTTTGATTTTCCATTTGGAAATTGCAACTGGAATTTTAATCTAACACTATGTGACATAATAGAGTATTTTGCTGAAAATTATTAAATAAACATCTGAGATACCGGACATGTGATGCAATGGACTAAGCGCGGTCTTCTGCCAATTCGTTTAAGATGGGTCCCTGCTTGACTCCGGTGAGACGTGGTTGCAGTCCTTCACTTAAGGCACTCGCTCTCTCTTTTTCCTGGAACGAATATCCCTAAATTATTACAGATGGGCAATTGCTTATTGCCCATCGAGGTGCTCATGGAAGTCATTTAACACCAGTTACACAGAAAATTCTAAAAGCGGCCCCGGTGGCACAGTGCTCTAAGCGTTAGCATCTGATCGTTTTATTGGAAGTGATCCGGGTTGAAATACCGGGGAGGCATGGATGTTGTGTTTGGCTTACGGGACTGGCTCTCTCCTTCCCTGGAACCAGTGAACCTAAATTAGGGACGGACGATTACTTATGGCCCAATGATTTGCTCACGGTGTTTGTTAAACCTTCAAAAAGAAAAACAAAAGAATTCTAAAAACAAAACTCCGAACATACTGTTCCGGAATTCTCCTTACTGAGGACGATTTTTTTATTGGACGTTTAACGACACCGCACGCAACTCAATGGGTTATAAGCAGTCGCGCAATCCTAATTTGTGGTCACTGGTTCCAGGGAAGAGAGAGAGAGAGAGAGCCAATGCCGTAAGATAAACACAATATCCATGCCTCACGAGATCAGAACCCGGACCTCTTTCAGACGAGTGATTAGAGGCCATCGCTTTACACCAATGCCCGCAACTCAATGGGCTATAAGCAGTCGCGGAACCCTAATTTATGGTCACTGGTTCAAGGGAAGAGATAGTGAGAGGGTCAGTGCCGTAAGACAAACGCTCTGTCCATGCCTCACCGGGATTCGAACCCTTACCACTTTCAGAAGAATGATCAGAGGCCGTCGCTTACAACACTACCCTCAACTCAATGGGCTATAAGCAGTCGCTCAATCCTAATTTATGGTCACTAGTTCCAGGGAAGAGAGAGAGAGAGAGAGAGTCAGTGCCGTAAGACAAACGCAATATCCATGCCTCATCGGTATTCGAACCCGGACCCCTTTCAGAAGAACGATCAGAGGCCATCGCTTACACCACTGTCCGCAACTCAATGGGCTGTAAGCAGTCGCGCAACTCTAATTTATGGTCACTGATTCCATGGAAGAGAGCGACACCTGGGCGGCACATGATTTTCAAGCGAATTTAGTATATTGCAAGTAGTAATTTTGAAATGGTGTCACATTCCGTCAACTACACTGCTGGCCACCCAAAATGCAACACCAAGAAAGATACGAGATAGCAAACCCAGATTTACTGGGAACATAAAAACAGATACAAAGAAGAAACGATTGAGCTTACAGGCCGGTGCGACATGCGGAACACGCAGCCATCAATAGTTCGTGTGGCTTCCATAGCTGGAAATAACGACCGCTACACGCCGCGGCATCGAACGAAAGAGGATTTTAATGTGGGATAGGGGTATGTCGATCCAGGCTCCTTCCACACATTGCCACAGTTCATCAGGCGAAGCCGCGGGTGGTGCTTGCCCGGCTGTTCGGTTGCCGATCAGCGACCAGACGTGTTCGATAGGTGACATATCAGGAGAACAGGCAGGCCACGGCAGCAGTGACTCCTGGTGGGCCGTGAAGAATGGTTGCACGATGCGTGCCACGTGCGGGCGCCCATTGTCCTGTTGAAACGTGGCCGCTGGCATGTCCTTAGGGTAAGGGAGGACTACAGGCTCAAAAACGTCGGAGATGTAGCGGTGGCTGTTCAGTGTACCGGCTATGCGTGCCAGAGGGGTGCAGGTGTCATATCCAATTGCGCCCCAAACCATAACGCCAGGCGACGGACCGGCATGGTGATGCATATTGCAGGCGTCATGCAGTCTCTCGCCGCGGTGCCACTACACGCGGATGCGACCATCGTGGTGTTGCAGGCAGAAGCGGGATTCGTCGGAGAAGAAAATGTCGTGCCATTCCATTATCCAGCAGCGGCGTTCAACGGCCTACTGCCGCTGCACTCGCCTGTGGTGTAACGTCATTGGTAATCGGAGCAATGGGCGCCGTGCGACAAGTCCCCGCTCATGCACATGACGTCGAACCGTACGTGCTGACACAGGTTTTTGCGCAACACACCCAAATTCCTGCGCTAACGTTCGTGATGTGGCGGTGCGAGCCGTCAATGCCCGCCGCACAACACGCCGGTTATCTCCTTCGGTGGTGTGCCGCGGCTGCTACAATCGCTCGCGTCGGTACATCCGGCCCTCCTGCAACCAACGAATCCATACTCGCCTCACTGTGGCTGGATGTCGTCCCACACGGGCGATGATGTCTCGGTACAATAAACCGCTGTCGCGGTAAGCCACTATTCGTCCTCTGTCGAACTCCGAGACGTGCTGGAATGACTGCCGTATTCTACGACGAGGCACCAGGAAGCTTCCCACGAACACGTCCGGCAGCACAACACACTTCCACTACTTAACCCACGCCTTGTGTGCACCCTTATAGTATTTTTCGGTGGTGTGCCTGGCGCACATGATTTGCATATGCCCTGCAATGCTAATCGTTTGCATGTCCTCTCGCGGGAGACGCATGCTGCGAATTTCAGGCCAATCGGATGTTTCCTTTTTTATGTTGCATTTTGGGTGGCCAGCAGTGTATTTGGTGAATGAAAAAGGTGAAGCTCAGTGTAATATTTTATCGGTGTAATGTTATATATTTTTATCTGTGTAAATAATATCCCTGTAATATTTTTAATCAGGCGATTCCCAGAACAAAATACTAAATATTGATTCATCTGACATTAATTTGCAATTGGCTCTGTCTACTTGCAAAAGTTATGATAAAATTTCTTCACAAATCAAAAGAAATACATTTATTAAAAACCCAAGGTATTCTTGACGAGAAAGACGAAGCTCAAATTCTATTAAAATTAAATATTACAATCACTACTTCTCTTAGTACGTTATAGGAAGGAAGTTTTTAACTTCTAAGCATAAATTCGATTGTCTTTGGATTTCAAGGCAATATGTACCTTCACACATATGGAGCTCATCACACATAAGGATACTCATCAGGAGAAAAACAAATTCTGATATTTTCTGGTGACAAACTATGGGTAAATGATAAATGGACGAAACTGAAAAATGTTTTGATTCCTAGTTTCATTTTCGATATAGACGCACGAGCGTAACGGGAAAATATTGAGTGTTTCAAAATTCACTTAAGTTATATTATCTCAATAAAAAAGAACTTTCATAAATGTGTTCCGATTGTAATCCCTTAAACATATTGCAGGGCATTTCTGAAAAGCAAACCTAAGTAGGGAATTCACTAAAGAAGGTAATATTGGTTAAACAACTTTTTCAGAAATAAGCTTATTCTTCAACAAAATGCTTTATTTCTATTTGCTGCAATTTTTTTCTGTTAAAACGTTAAGTAGTTTATCATATCTTGAAGCACAGTGTGTCATTTCAAAATGTCTTTTTGCCTTCTCTTTTTACGTTTTAATAACGTTTAAGGCTGACATTCGTATCCACAGTTTTATTTTCATTAATTTCAAACAGTACATGGTCTGCGTTAAACTACATTGAACTCACAGTGGACGGCCTTAGTTAAAACTGCTTGAATTAAAAATCTTTCAAAAGAAAAAAACAACAACTTTGCAATTGAGATTCAACTACGATAGAATGCAAGTAAAATATTTTAGTGGTGCCCCTCTGAATTGGCATACCATTTCAAAATGAGACATAAATGTTCGTATCTTAAAGGCTTAAATTGCGCAGAGTAAATGATCCACGCCTGCCGGAAAAAAACGAATTCAGGAATTGAGTTTCCGTGAAAACCTTTTATCACATGTAATGCCTTTTCAATCTTGTTTTTATCATTTGCCCTCTACTTGCTGTTATTCATTAAACATAACATTTTGAAACACATAGCTTTTCAAGTAATCTTTAAGTATGTATGCCGTTTTAATAACCAGGAAGTGTACACCAACTATACTCAAAATAGTATAAATTTACCAGTAATCCGAACGTATTAGTTTACAATACAAATAACATTTTCCAAGGTGTGTGCTTTTGCTTTCTACTTTCTTTCAAAACACGTCTGGTGGATGTGCGAAAGCTCCGAAACAATTATTTATATTCTACGAGAATAAATTCCGATTTATAGTAGAGTTAAATTTTTTTGAATGTCCATGCCTTCTTTTCTTTAGAGATTCCTGGGTTTTGATCCGAATTTTAAAATCTGAGGAGATCACTATGAAAGTATAAAAACATAGGTGATGGAAATAAAGACACGTGTAGCTTGTACCCTAATACGAAAGTCATGGGATTTGTGGACAGCATCAGATTGTGAGAGCGCAGAAAGTAAATGATATTTTTTAACTGTCCTACCCTTATCATTCGACTTAAAGGTCTCGCTCATATGATTTTGTATTAACATCTCATTATAGAAGTGGTTGAAACGTGTAATATTGAAAATTTTGTTGGAAATAATGCTACAACTATACAATAAGCTACATTCTTCCAACTAAATAAGTTTTTTCTTGATTTCATTAATACAGAAACTGTTTTATGTCATGAATACCGATGTACCATCACCTTAAAGCATATTCCCACTCTAGATATACTCCAGTGGACAGGAGGAACATTACTTTAACTTGCTGAAAAAAAGACAACATCCAATGCACAATTTGACTAATCCAATACTGATTTGCACACGTGTACGGTAATGTACTTGAAAACACAGAACCAACATTTCCAATATGATTACTTACCAACCCGTTGGCTTAGATGCATTTTACCGTACTTCCAGTACTTCAGCTTTTTTAAAGAAAATTAATTAATTAACACTCAACTAACACGTTATAAACTGAATGTAGTAAAACTCTAATTTTCTTTTATAATTTCTAATATTTAAAATCAATATTAAGATGTTGGAAATTGAAATTCGTTTTTTTAGATGTTTCATATGTAACCAATCGTACGTATTACTCGCGTTTAGAACTCCGAATGCATTTTCTGGCTTTCTTTTACCTTATTGTAAAATATGCCATGAGATACCTTCATAAATTTTGGTTTGAAACATAATTGAAGGTGTCAAACATCAAGTCCTATGTAAATGAAATATTTCACACGGAAATCGACCCTTCTTATTTTTTAAACATTATAAATATCTCAAATTGTATCAAATATTCAATTAAGCTGAAGAAAGAGATGTAAGTGGTTTTCTATTTGAAGTGTGATCTTTTAAAAGGTTATTGATTGGATAATCCATAGCAAGAAGCTAAGAAAAGAAGGTGGATAAACATCATAACGCATTTTTTTGTTTCACACAATTACGCATGATTTACTACTTATGCATCATTTCACTTGCTGTTGTCTGAACACCTTCAGAAACACTTTTAAAGAAGGAAACCGAAAATCTGTACAAATCAAAAATAGTTTGTCTTTTTAAAATGTATATATTTCTTCTTTGCACGTTGGTACAAAGTTCAGAGTTCCTGACATTCGTAATAAATATTAGACTTTCCGTTTGTCTTAGAATTTCAAAAGCTGCTAAACACTGAGTCTGTTGTAACGCTCTGGAGTGCTTTTAAATAGCGTAACGCAAAAGTGTTTTAGTATTGTGACGCTTTTTAAACACCCTGTGTCCAAGTTTTGCCGTTTCAGTAATTCGTGTAGACATTAGTTTAGTATATAAAATCCCCTGTTTTACTGGAAGTTATTTTAATATGCTTTATTCCAGAACAAGTTCTAGAAACACCATAAACGTGAGGAAATAGCAAATACCGTTTTTTTCTCCATACCACATTTACTACACTCAAATTCCTTAAGTAAAGTATTAAAAAAATTAAATTTTTTATTTCTCGCAAGTTAGTTGTTATTAAGCCGTTTAATCGGTGCTACAGTCTAAAAACAAATTGACACATTTATATTTTGTTAAGCCGATAGCTGTCTAAACTGAATTTGAATAAAAACTAGAAATAATGACGCACTGAGGCTGTCACCATTGATGTCAATGTCGTAACATCCGTTTGATTTTCTTCTACCGGCAAAACTTCCATATTCTCCCAAACAATGCCAACGTACTTAAATGCTCTCGAATTATCTTTAACGAAGCAATGAAACTTGTACTTTTATAATTAGTTTGTTGCCTGGATACTTCTTGGGAAGTTATTGCTTTTAGTATGTTCTCCAAAAGAAAAATCTTACGAATTGCATCTAATGGAAATAACGTATCGATTGGTCAAGCTTTTTCAAATCGGCAATTATTCTTTTGATGAAGACAAAGAGATAATTATATTTCATAGTATGTAGTGAATCAAAGTGAAAAATATAATGGATAAATGTTATTTGACTATCTGTGCGTAACGTTTGCTACTTCATATCATTAAAATGTGAAATAACTATCCTTACGTTTTCTCTGATGCATATCCTCAAGTAAAGTCACAGCTCCGATAGTTTATTTGGTTTGCTTTTCTTCATCTGCCAAACAGTTGGTGCTTTTTCACAATGAGAAAAATCACACATGATGCCCTGACCATTGCACACCCTTATTTACATTATCCATCATCAACATATGCTAAAGAATATTGAAGTACTATGCAATTAAAATTGTTGTTGCTCTTTCAAGTTAAATCAAGGAGAAATCAAAGATTCAACACATTAGACATTTGAAAAAAATACAAAATATGCAAATAACAAACTTTCCTGTCAGTAGACTATTTAAAACAGAATATCTAGTTTATATTATTACAAATGTTTTAGCAACAGAACTGTTATCGCATTGTTAACTCTGTGCTCGTGCCTTCGGTCAGGTGCAAGAAATCTGAAGTAGATCGATGCACCTGTAACTAACAGAAATTTCCGACGGAATTGCATGATTCTCTTCTTTCTTTGAGAATTCGCGTGACATTTCGTTATTGTCCGAGTTATTGAAAACGTTGCATAATCGGCAATATAATTTGGCATATAGAAACCGCATATACAACACCCCTTTTTAACCCCACGAAGGTGGGTAAACAATCTCCTCTTCTTTGTAAAAAGAAATCATTTTTCATATCCTGTGATAATATTTCATATCCTATGAATGTGGCTCCGCATTTCGCGGTGAAGTTTATTAAAAATGTAAAACCGATAAAAGAACGCAACACCTAATCATTTTGGCCCAGCTTAAACAGATTGTGTATCCTTCAGTAGTAAAATCGTATTGGCATTTTGTATATGTTAAATTAATGTTTTGAAACTTTCTGTTTCTGTGTATGAACAGATAAATAAAATGTATTGAATTTTCCGAAGTTCTCATTTATGTTATTCTCATCTCATGACCAAGTTACCTAACAAGAAGATCCAATATGGAAATGGGTGGCTTGCATCGGTACCTTGATGGAATTACACTGGGAGCTTTGGTTGTTTAAGCTTTTCGAACAGGTTTCCTTTTACCTGGAAAATCTGCTTCGACAGAGTGTCAACAAACTATACCTTGGAAAATGAAACTAAACCTCATTACAGTTTTACTTTAGGAGATTTCCAATTCGTGCAGAAATAGTCCAAAGTAATCGAGGTAGTTGCCTTCAATTCACGATCTTTAAAAACAAGAGTCAGTCACAATACAAATTTAAATTCGTTGGCTGAATTCAAAGATTTTATTGCATAAGAACTTTCGGGTTTCCCTAGAACCCATCATCAGATACAGGAGAAGGAATAAATTTAAATAAAGTGTTACGCGAACATAATATAGATATCAGATATGAATATGACAAAATGTCCCGTGGCATCAAATTGTCAAACGACGAGGCATGTATCATGAAATAAAGAAAATAGAATGCAGGTATACATAGATTACTGCATTGTAAAAATAAAGGAAGGTTAGTAGTTATAAATTGTGTTGTTCTCATCAGGAGACACAACAAAGAGCATTACAGCAGAAATCGAGATTAAGTGATTTCGTCCTCAGTTTGCCTCGTATTCGGTACTGTAAATAGTTTCCAGATTGTAGGTACAGATACTGGAACATTGTCATTACAGCATAAATGTCTCTGAGTAGCAATTACAAGGCTCTCAGTAAACAGCAATGAAGAGACAGCACTAGGTGTTACGATGATGGAAGCATCAATCCAAATTGGATAGTGCAGGCCATCGCACACGAGTCGAGACAATGCAGACTTTTTAAGTACATTCTTTACGGCGTATTTACGTTCATTCAGTCTTGTTGCTAGCGTGCGTTTTATAGATCCTATATATTTACTATCTGGAGTGTCATCATCAATACTTTTTAAGGGAATGCTGTAAACGCCAAATTTGTTTAGCTTTGTTACCTGGTCTGGATCTTTTTTAATTAACTGGAAAATGTTTGAAGTACGTATTCCGAATTTCAGGTGAAAGTTTCTACAAATGGCTTTGAGAACCGGTGTAATGGTTGAATAATAATCTATGGAATCTATATATCTATGAGGTTGTTGTTCCTTTTGGAGAGTAGATGAGTTTTCTTGGTGTAGCTTCTTAAGACCTTTTTTTATGATAATTTATCGCCAAACTGAGGGCGCCCTAATGGGATCACCACTATCTCCGATTCTAGCGGACTTTGCATATACTTAAGAATTTCCAATAATCATTTATGACTGACAGACATTTTCAAGATATTGAGTCCTTAAATATTAGGATGAGCAGAAATAATCTGGAAACTTCATAATCATAGTAGACCACAGCGTTTTAATTTTTCGAAGCTCTCTAGCACTGGCGTGGACATAATGTACATTATTATTTAAGATATGTACATTATTAAGCTTAACTACAAAACAAGAAATAGATTACCGCTTCTCCTAATACAGCCTAAAACCCAGCTATTAAAACAAACTTGAATTACTCTGGACCGGATTATTAGAATTCATTACTTGTACACTTAACAATATTCAATGACCAAAATCACTTAAAACATTTAAGAATCACTTAATGAGTAGCAAATAAAATATACTTTCCTTAATTAAATCAAACCACCAATACTAATAAATTACTAAAAACACAAAGTCAGTTCTACATTTATTATTCTGAATTGGATTCATCTACTAAGGCCATACTCGCTTGTCTTACAATTTGAAGGAATGAAAGGCTTGTCAGGATTTCTAAGAGTCCTTTTCCCTTGTTCCCTTTGCTGTTCAATTAATAGCCTTTGTATGCATAATTTATTGTAACTTAATATTGTCATGTAACAGCATAAATAAATAAAATTATTAATAATGTTTTTGAGGCATCTCAGTGCATAAAGCCGAGAAAGCCGTTTTGCATGGTCATCTCAGATCCGCTTATGTACGGCCATCTCAGTCGTTGCAGATACCATAAAACTGATTTTGGCTTTTTTGAAAAGTCTGATGTATTTTCAATATTACACTGAAAAATTATGTTATCAAGAGGCATAATTTATCAGATGAAATCTAAAAGTATTACAATCAACAATTAATAATCTTGTTTCATTCTGTTTTCCTATTCCTTCTCGTTACTCGCTCAGCCATTTAAATGCAGAGGGAGTGGTGTTCAAAACTAACGGAAAAAATACGACGTGTGAGTTCACGAATTTGTTCAATACGAGACAACAGGTTGTAAAGATTCTTCGGAGAAACAAGAATGTTAAGTTTACCTACTCAGACATCACTCTGCTGATTACTATGGAAATATGCCCGGCGACTTTGATTTTGGTTTAAGCACGGGTGTTTTTGAAGCATGGTTTGAATTCTTAGTGTAAGAATGGCTCCTCACCATTTCTTAAGAGACCCTTTACGGTGGAGACTGATCGGAATATTGAAACCATGGCAATCGCAAGCTGAGGTAGCACGACGGTTGAATCTGTCGATCTAAATGGTTTTCAATCTCTGAAGGCTGATCCAGGAAATAGGAAAGATAACCAGAGGACCAGAAGAACGTCATTTACGAGCCGCAAAACGTCAAAATGATTGGTATTTGGCTCTAACAGCACGCGGAGATAGTGGGTCCAAAGCCAGCCATCTCCTGCAGGAGCTTTCTTCTTCTACAGGAACTGCGATATCTTGTAAGCAGTTGACAGTAAGCGCCACTAAGAATTATGTATGCACGAATTCCAATGGCCTGTATACTAGACCCAGCATCACACGGAAACGGTCGTTTGAACCGCGCCCGACATTAAGACTGGACTCAATATTAATGGGCCTACGTTCTCTTCAATGACGAGTAATTGGATAGCTTAAACATGAATTCTCGAAGTGTGTATATTTCGGAAAAGGCGGGGACGCCCTAATCGTTCCCTTAACATCAGTGATACTTGCAACCAGGGTGTTGGAAGACTCCTGGTTAGGGCAGTAAGCATGTTAGATGGTGGCCCCCCGACTGCTGCGCGATACAAGGATGTCATCCTAGAACACTATGCACAGCTTTTCAGGAGAGCTGATGGCTGCCTGTTCCCCTTTTGTGGACGACAACGCCCCGTTCACACTATCCAGGTATTTTGACGAAAATCGTCGAGTACCTGGAGAGTGCGGATATTCACAGGACGGAGTGGCCGACATAAACTGAGGTGCCAGAAAAACTGATACAGACGAGTATATGCAAAATACATAGCAACGTCGCCTATGCGCGTACACGGTTGCTTCCGCCAGTGCGTATCTAAAGCGATAGACATCCTTACTAACTGTTTTCGGTATGACAATGGCAAGTAAACACGATTTAAGAGATTTTCAACGTTGTGTCATAGTTGGCGCTCGTGAGATGGGCCATAGTATTTCGGAAGTAGAAACGAAGTTCGGATTTTCCCGGACGACAATTTTTTTTTTGGATTGGAGGTTTAACGACCACCGTGAGCAGCTCAAATGGGCTATAAGCAGTCGCTCGTCCCAAATTTAGGGTCACTGTTTCCAGGGAAGGGAGAGAGCCAGTGCCGTAAGATAAACACAACATCTATGTCTGACCGGGATTCGAACCCGGACCCCTTACGGACGAATGTTCAGAGGCCAGCGCCTTGGACCACTGCGCCACCGGGGCGGCGGACGACCATTGCAAAGGCGTACCGTAAATACAAGAATACCAGCGAAACCTCCAACTTACGATACCAATGTTGCCGTAAAAAGACATTGGTTGAACGTGATCACCGTCGGGTGTCATGAATCGTTTCACGCCATAAGCGTGCAACACGCTTGTAGGTATCATCGAAATTCAATGTTGGAGCCTCAACAAGCATCAGCGTGCGGACTGTACAAAGTGCTTTGCATGATTTGTGCTTTGGGAGCCAACGCCCAACTCTAGTCCCCTTGATAGGTGCAGGACACAGAGTTATGCGCTTCGCTTGGGCACGGAAACACCGCCACTGGACACTTGATGACTGGAAACAAGTAGCCTGGTCTGACGAGTCGCGTTTCCAACTGTATCGGGCAGATGGAAGGATCCGTGTGTGGCGCAAAGTCCATGAAGCCATGGATCCTGCCTGTCAACAGGGAACTGTACTGACTGGTGGGGGCCCGTAACGGTATGGAGTGCGTTTATCCGAACTTCACTGGGACCTCTGGTACGTCAAAAAAACGTCTGTGACCGGCCAACGCTATGTGCGCACTCTTCCGGACGAGGTACACCTGTTCATGTCCTGCATTTATGCTGATGGGTTGGGCCTGCTCCAACAGGACAATGCACCTCCACACAAATGTCGGGACGCCACATTATAGCTAGAGGAGCACTCATATGGGTTTAGGGTGTTGCCATTGCCTCCCAAGTCCCCAAATCTGAACATGATAGAACAGATTTGGGATGCCATGCAACGCGTTATCGAACACATGTATCCGAGACCACGGAATACACCCGAATTGTGAAACTCCCTGCAGGAAATATGATTTGCATTGCCTACAGGATATTTTTAGAAGCTAGTGGAGTCCATGCCCCTTCCTATTTCTGCAGTCCTACGCTCCCATAGGGGACCTACCAAGTATTAGACTGGTGTACCAGTTTTTCTGGCAATTCAGTATATATGTTATGTCCTGGAAATGCAACTGCAAGCCCACAGGTCACTCCGTTAAGTAAACAGTCGAATGAGCTGTAAAATAGGAAACTCATTTCTACCGGTTGAATTCGTGCTTTCGTCCAATTCCAACGAGAAAACTTCACATGCTAGTACATCGCTTTCATTGTTCTCTAAACATTCAACGCTACTACTATACTAGTAACAGTCTTTCTAGTAATAACCAGTCCTTGTACCTTACTGGTAACAGTCTTTTGAGACAAGCTTACCTTTTCGAATTCATCAGCTTTGTTTGATATACAACTTCAGCTGCTGCCTCAAAGCACTCCTTCACAAATACTTCATAGAAAATGGTTTCCAATGTTCCGCAATATTTTGAGAATTGATATAACTTCCTTAGGCCTAATTTTCAGTGTACTCTGGTACTTTCTTAAGTCTGATTGTTACAATTTTAAAGATATTTTGAGAACTTTCTGTTTAGTCTATGTATACTTGATCATGGAGACACTGCGAACTTAATTGCTTGTTTTGTGCCATAATGGAATTTAAAATTGTATTTCTTGACAGCCGATGTCGATTCCAAACATAATAATCAAACAGACTTTCCATCTGTTTCCACAAAAAAAAAATAATAAATGTGTCTTTTTTGCGTTTAAATTTAAAAATTGCTATATATAAATAAATATGCCATTTGTAATGAATTCCTTTGTATCGGTTCTGTAATTGTACAATTCACCTTTAAATAGGCCTTTACATTAATAATTCGTGGCGAAGATATTTCAGTTGTTTAAAGTGTCAATTAACTCAGTGGGGTAGAGACCATACAAATGAAAAATGTGTGTCTTAAACATGCGAAGTTTTGCAAAATTTTAAATGACGTTAAGGTTTTTGCAATGAAAGATATTTCAGCAGCTCGCAATTGTCAGTGGTGCGTGTATCGATGACGATCAATTACCAAAAACATATACATTTAAAATTACATCTATCTCACACGATTAAAAACCTCTCAATTATGTACAACTGATTCATTGGCAGTAAGTTTATTACAGCGAAGTCACAAAGTACTCGTAAAAGATGATAAGGTTAAGAGGCAAGACCTTTCGAGCTCCCACTGGAGCTCATTCTCAAGCCATAATGCCATGTGCACCCTCAGAAACACGAACTTATATATAAAAGTTCACGTCACGTTGTCCTGACAGCATAATGCCGTAAAGTTACGAACCAGCTACACCACGCTCAGGGAACAATAGGCCTTTCAAATTTTAAGATGTTAAACAAGTTAATTCGTAAATATGTAATTGAACACATTATACAATAATGTGTCAGTAATAATGAATACATAGTTATCAATGTAGGTCCAATTTTAAGTCAATCACATATCATCTAGAGCGTTTGATCGATATATATGTTCATGAATAGGCGGTGGCATAGTAAGTATAAATTGTCTCCATGATGAAAGTATTATTGTTGGAAAAACCTAATTACAACAATCTTTGTGGTTGATAGATGTCTTATGTCTTCCCATTGGGGACCGTATTCCTCTTCATTTACAAATCTGGACAAAGCTGTATTCATACTGTCTTTTTTTTTTATTTTGTTGATTGGAGGTTTAACGACCACCGTGAGCAACTCAATGGGATATAAGCAGTCGCCCGTCCCTAATGTAGGGTCACTGGCTCCAGGGAAGGGAGAGAGCCAGTGCCGTAAGACAAACACAACATCCATGCCTCATCAGGATTCGAACCCGGACCCCGTTCGGACGAATGATCAGAGGCCATCGCTTAGACCCCTGCGCCAATGGGGCGACACTGTCTGTTTTGATATCGTATTAGTGCCCAAGGTGGCCTGGTCCAAAGCATATCGATTCCCTTTTGCACCATGTGGACGGCCAGTAACGTGTCTTGTTTACAGGTGGAATCGTTAGCACAACGATGCACTCTGGAAAGAAAACAAGTCGGTGGGAAAGGTGTAGTTATTGGGCAAAGCATTTTTGAAAACCACTGGGTCTAATCGTTGAGGTGCTCGGAAATGTGCCGCCTAATACCTAGCTAATCATCATTGCAGGCCAGGTATATCCTTTCATGGCAACGGTAATCCACTCTGGTAATGTCTTTTTTCAGAAAGATAACGCGCGGTGCCACAATAATGGGGCTATTCTAGAATGGTTCGCTGAAACTTTGGAAATCCTCCAGTTATTGCCCTGACCTCCGAATTCCTTAGATATCTTAATAGAGCTAACATATCTTCTGGTAACGTGTTGGTTCCATATATCCCAAGAAAACTTTAGAAAGCTTGTAGCCTGTAGGCCCGCCTCGTAAATGGGGATTCGGTATCGCGTGAAGTACTTGCATCATACTCGGCAGATGGTCGTAATGTTTTGAGTCTCTGTTTTATAGTATACGCAGTCGTATCAGAATAACATGGCCATTCACGGAATCACAGTGCAACTGCCCAGGCCGTCACAGGGTGCAAGTAATAAGGTCGAAAACACGGATATATAAACGGACGGGCAGGGCAGATGAGCCATAGTGCGTAAAGTGAGCAAAGGTAGCTGACGCCCTATTTGTGTGCCAGTGTTCTCTAGACATTACTGAATATTACGCCTCGCCTGGTGCTGAGAACCTCAAAAGAGGACTTCTGCTGGGTGGCCCAGTGTAGTGCCGTCAGATGAATCCCATTTTCAGCTGTATGGAGCTGGCGGAGTATAGCGGGTTTGCGTCTACAGCGTGATGTCATGTCTACGCTGTGCAAGATCGGTTATGTTTAAGGTGGTGGTGGCTGTGTGATGGTTTAGGGAGCTTTCTCATGGGGCACATTCGATACCTTAGTATGTCTGTAGAAGTTCTTAAGTGCTGAGCGCTACCAGCATGTGCTCGTTGATCACCTACACGCTTTCACTGCTTTCGCACAACCATCTGTTGATGGTCTGCTTTAGCAGAACAGTGAGCCGTCCAACCAGGCAGCAACAATAGAGGCATGACTCAAAGTACACTCATCTCAGTTCTCAATATTCCAGTGTCTCACAAGGTTCGCGGATTTAAATCCTGTGGAAACTCCCTGGATGTCGTGCAGCGGAATATCAGATCCATGGACCCTGGACAGAAGTCTCGGGCGCAATTGTGGACAATGCGGTAACAGGATGGTGGTCATTACCTGTATGACACCCTTTGTCCTCTGGTGCAGTCGATGCCTCAGCGTGTACAGGTTTCTATTCGTACTAGAGGAGGACCAACACGATATTATGTAGGTATTTCTAATATGTTGTCTACTGAGTGTATTCAGCACGTCAGAGTTTTTATTTTATAGCCGTTGATTACTTAAGACGTACATTTCTAATTCCAGAGCGAAACATTGAAACCGAATGTAAGGCAGAAAAGGGAAAACAATGTGGTACTTCGAATTGGTGTCCTCTTTTTCAGCCATTTGAGGAATGATAACTTCAAAGGGGACAAGAGATGTCACCAAGTTCTTATGAGACACTACTTCTACCTACGCCTTCTCCGTACTAAATAGTTTGTTGTCCGAAAATTAGGTTATCAGCTCCCGAAGGCCATTCGCCAGACGCAGGTGTGACATCGTGTACCCATTTGCGGCTAACGATTTCCATTAGCTTACGGACGAGTTGGCGTTTTTCAATGAGGATTTCAGGGGAGGAGAGCAAACATGAACATGGGTATTGTACGGGGATCACAACAAGAATTCAGCACACGGTCAATTTTTGAAAAAAATGTAAAGTAACGGAGAAAATGCACCTTATTGCCGTTCAATATACACTGAGTGGCCACTTTATTATGACCCTCCCCCCCCAGTACTTCTTTGGACCATCTGTTGCCTTTAATACTGCGTCGATTCTTCGTGGCATTGCCTCCATGAAATGTTGATAGGTGGTTTATGGGATCTGAGACCATGCTTGATAAATAGCACTTTCCAGGAGTCTGAGATTGTAAGGTTGTGGATCCAGCTGTCTGATGGATCGTTCAACTTCATCCCACAAATGTTCAATGGGTTTGTGATCTGGAGATTGTGGGGCCATCTAAGCAAAGTAAACTGACCGGCATGTTCCTGCAACCAATCCTGTACAATACGAGCACTATGGCAGGACGCCATATCTTGCTGAAAGTTGCCATCGTCATTGGAATAAACCATTCACATGACAGGATGCACTTGGTCCGCAAAGATGTTTTGATATGATGTGCCAGTCAGACGTTGATCAACACGAATTAAAGAGCCCAAACCAAAACATGGCAGCAAAATATTCCCCAAACCATAACGTTGCCTCCACCAGCTTGAAGGATTGCAGCAATGGATTTGAGGTCCATGCTTTCGTGATGTTTCCGCCAAATTCTCATTTGGCCATCGGCATGGTGCAACTGAAAACGTGATTCATCGGACTACAAAATTAGTTTCCAATTATCGACTGTCCAATCCTTGTGCTCTTGTGCGAACTGTAAACGTTTTCTCTTGTTAACTGCAGACAGCAAATTTGTTCGAACTTGCCTTCGGCTGCCATATACTACCCAATGCAGTGTACAGCGAACAGTGCGTGCACAGATCATTTGAGGGGATGCTTGATTAAGATGGTCTATAATTTTCATCACTGTTGCCTTTCTTTTGTATGTTACTGGTCTGGACACCGTCAGTTCCGCCCGAGCAGTCACTAGTCAATGACGACCACACGTTACACGTAGTGACCCAGTTTTTTAGCTGACAGTCCAGTCTTCAAACATTTTAACAACAGCTGCTCTGGAACATTTCACGAATGCGGCAGTTTCGGTGATACTCGCTCCATGGTTCCGAGCTCCTACAATCATTCCACGTTGAAAGTCCGTCAAATCACATTTTTTACCCATCTCGTCACCCAAAAATCACTTCTCTTACTGTCGCGTGCACTAAGCTTTCTCTTATTATACTAGCCTCGCCCTCTGGCGGCAACAGCGTGCAGCCATACCTGATTTGCTTAAAACTGTCATGTGCTCATAATAAAGGGCCCCTTCAGTGTATAATCTTCTGCTGCCAACGACTGCTAGCTGGCGTTGAGATAAGACCTGGATGCCCCGTAGTACGCCATCTTTGTTCAGCTGTCGTATTACTTGTTTCTCGTTCAGTGACAGTTCGTCCAGCGATTCGTAGCAAATGGCACGGAGCCGGTATTTTGACTTTGGAAAAAGATGAAAGTCGGGTGAACTGAGATCAGGACTATATGGTGGGTGAGATAAGGTTCCCTAGCAATATTTTGACAAAGGTTCTCGCCCCGACGCTACACCATGATTTGATGCGTTATCATGCAGCAAGTTCGCTCTCGTTTCCAACAAGTTTGGGCGATTTTGACGAATGTGCGATCTCAACTTTTCTCCTCAGAGAGAAATTGTGCTTATATCAAGAGTTCGATCCCCACAATCTTCTTGTAAATCAGTGTGGATATATGTCGGAATTGTACCCCGAAGAGTTAGCAATTTCACGTACGAGCTCTGGTCTATTTTAGTGACTCGACCTGTGGAGTTGCACTCCTCCATTTTCAAACCCTCCCACGTCCACATACCAAATGATAGCGCATCGGTCTGACACCACTGCGTTGCGACGCGTCTTTCCGGATATGGTGCATTAATTTTTGCGATCGCATTATCCGCTACCGTTTTAGATTAATGTGTGCAGAACTTCTGTTATGACCATCCTGTGATGTTAGTTTCGTATAAAAAACTACAAAATTACTAAACACAGGTGGCAGTTGCCATACCTGTGTTCTAATAGACATAGGTCAACACAGATGATCAAATCAGCGAATGGCCTAATTTTTTTATAATTTAAAAACATTCAGACACTCGTTTCACATGGCCAGTGTTAGGAAACGTTTCTATTATAGGTACACCGATAGATGGTGAAATAACAAAGACGAAATATATAAAGTTCAGTAATTTTGGGGTTACCATTTTCAAACATGTGTGGAAACAGGAATTTGTTGATGACGAGGATGGAATCGCGTCGCCTCGTTGTGGAGGGCGTGGCTCCAACCGACTAAGATACACCGACGGAATATATCGCTGCAGGATTGTCGTCTTGACAGGTGTGCTTTACCTCTGAAAGACGTCACATCATCCCCCTCTTATCTTTTTATTTTATTTTATTTTCTTTTTAAGGAAAGAAGGAACCTTTCATTAATTCCAGAGAATATGTGAAACGAACATCACACATTCTTCGAAATACCCAACGGACAGTAGATCCATTTTAGGTTCGGGCGCCAATGTGAAAACAGACATTTTTCAGTGATGTTGATAAAAACAGCCTCTCCTCGGTCCAGAGTAAGTTGCTCTGATCAACTAAGCTACACCGACGGAACATACAACTGCGGATGTGCCGTCTTAACGCGTGCTTTATCTCTGTAATATGTCACACATACGCTAATTTAAAGTTTTAAATGGGTTACCATATGACAATTACTATTGCAAATGTTGGCATAACTATACTCTTCTAATTCTTAAATTAGATTGAGTAACGTCACTGTCATCCCCGTATGTAAAACACGATGTTTCTTTCGTTATATCATGATATATTCGTTTAAAAAACTATACATGGTTTACGATAATCAGCAAGCAACTGCATCACCTTAACTGAAAAGAGACAAACTTATACGCAAAGGAAGAACAAATTAATGGCAAAGAAACAAAAGAAATCCAAGAAGGCATTGGCTGGAATGACCTCCTCCAATTCTGCTGCAGTTATGGTGTGGGTACGTCTATTGGTAAACACAGTGGTCTGTCAGTGCTATAAGATTCAATATTCATTTATTCGATATTATCTTTGTTTCATATTTGGCGTTCTGTGCTTCTCTACAGGATCACTGTCACGTTTCGTAAAGCTTTACTGCGCTTTCTGCGTTAGTCATCTGACAATTGTAACAAATGTTTACGCGTTTTATTTATTTCCCGGTTATATTTGTATTTGTATATTCCTTTTTTTTACCGTATTTGTTTTCTGGGACCATTTTAATGCGTTCACATCAAAGGTACATAGATATTAATCAGCAATTTGGTAGAACAGCATTTTTAAAGCTTTCCCCGATTAGTATCCGTAAATAAGACACAGTTTATACAAACAAAACATTTGCACGCTTCCTAATACATTTTTTTTTATGGTGATTGAATTTTGGCGATGCAATATTTTTTACGTTTTCGTGTTTACACCCTACCGCTTCGAAACATCCCCCTTTTTTTACAAAAAAAAAATGAGTATGTTCTACAGCAGTGCATAGGTTTGAAGCCTTTTCCTATGGAAATGCTTCATCTTCTTAAGAAATCCTCCCCCCAAAAAAACACATATAATAAAGAAAGAAATACTGGGATTCCTTACTTCGAGTAAGGACAGGAAATTTGTTGGTATATTTCAAAATTAGAAATCACTGGAAATATTATTTCTAACGAACATCTCCATCATAGTTAATAGATGTAACAGGCAGATGTGTACCAATCTGCCTGTTACATTGTTCCCGTTCCATGACGATTTTCTGAGACATATGTACTTGCATGCACTCCAATGAGCATCTCGATGTCAAGTGCAGTTGGCAGTTCTTAGTTTGTTTCGACATCTACCGACAAATTCTAAAACTAAGGAATCATTGGAATGAATATTCCGAATTAATACCTCGGTTTTTCAATTATCTGTAATAAAAAATTTCGATTTTCGAATTGAATCTGTTATAACAGTTGACTAATATTTTTTTTTTTTATTTCGGTAAAAAGAACAAGGCTTTATTAGAAGCTCTGTCTCGTCGAGGAACAGTTGTTGTCGCCCATATATGCGCGTATTCCTGATATTTTACTTATAGGAACGCAAAATGTAGATGACAGAGGAAAATCCCTGACCATAAAGTGATAAATATCGGTAAAATTGTTAAGAAGTAGCTGTTAATTTTGTTTATATTGCAACCAGATCAATTTTCGTATGTCTAACCAACAGGGTAATAAATTTAATTCAAGAAGTTTCAGTAATTTGTCAAGAAAAAAAATTGAAATAAAGTACTTCCTGTAGCTATTGTGAACCAGGTAAGGTATACCGATTTTTCAATTGAAACTGGGCCCTTGTCTTAATGAGAAGACCAACTTTAAAGTAACGTGGGATTTAAACCAGGGTTGTCCAACATGCGGCCACCTGCTAATTTTCGCGATCATTATGTTTCATGAACCTAAACCGTGAAGCGACAGAAAGCTCGACCTGTTAATGATCAGCGTGCACTGTCTGTTTTCGAGACCCCCTTGCAGTCTGTAGTTGGAGTTAGCGGAACATCAAGAAATGGACTGCTACGGACGACGTTGAACTGTGTTGGATTACAAAGCCTGATCTGTGGCAGTGAACCACTGCTGCGCTAACACAGAGGATGCCGCTGTACCATCGGTCACTGCCATGCTATAAAACTGTGTGTCAACTTATGCAGTCGTGTGATTTTGCTGTCCATTTCCTGGTTCTTATCCATCCGAGCATCGACTGTCTGCTTACTATACGTTAGCATCACAGCACTGGCGTTTCGTCCTATGCGATTGGAAATTCTAGAAAAGACACTAAATATATATAAACCTATGCAGTCGTGGGATTTTCCTGTCCATTTCCTGGTTCTTATCCGTTAGAGTAACGATCGTCTACTGACTGTCGTTGGCATCACTGCACTGGTATTTCGTCCCATGCGATTGGAAATTGTAGAAAAGACACTAAATATATGTAAACGTATGCATTCGTGTGATTTTGCTGTCCATTTCCTGGTTCTTATCCGTCTGAGCATCGACTGTCTACTGACTGTACGTTAGCATCACTGCACTGGCGTTTGGTCCCACGCGATTGGAAATTCTAGAAACGACACTAAATATATATACACTTATGCAGTCGCGTGATTTTGCTGTCCATTTCCTGGTTCTTATCCGTCTGAGCATCGACTGTCTACTGACTGTACGTTAGCATCACTGCACTGGCGTTTCGTCCCATGCGATTGGAAATTCTAGAAAAGAGGGTAAATATATATAAACTTAATTTCATTTCATTTTATTTCATTTCATTTCATTTATTTATTCATTCAGTTGCCACTACAGCAACTAGGAAAAGGCCGTGAGGCTTGACATAGGCCTCCTCTCACCAGAATACAAAAACATAAAGCTTATCAGAAAAGGCAATCCAACACATATATGCTAGGTACACGTACTTGCTCAAAACCAACACATATAACAATGTGTTCCATCAACAATAGTCTTCATCATATCTAAACAAACAAGTATCATATACACTTCAATACATAATCACATATATATTTATAAATAAACAACAAATAACTTTTGCACCTCACTCTATAATCACACTAACCCACATTTCTTCCATTTAGTCGAAATTGCCTATTATTTACTTACTATTTCATAAGATATGACTTTAGTTTTATTTCAAATAAGTTAAAATTATTAATTGATGTTAGTTCTTGGGGCAATGAGTTCAAGAATATTGGGCCACTATAATTTATATTCATTTTAAGTTTCTCAGTTTGTGGGAACATTGGAATTAGTAGTGATCTATTCCTAGTATTGTGGCAATGAGTAAGCATATTTAGTGTTATTATATCATTGTGTATACCATTTTTAATCATTTTATACATTATTTTTCTCAAGTTATAATCATATAATTGCTTTATCGTTAAAATAATGTATATTTTGGGGTTTACTTTTGACCGAATATATAAGATTGGTTGAAAATTATTTGATGTTTTAAGATCTATTAATCTTAAAATCTATTTTGCAGTACCTGTAGTTTATTAATATTATATTGTGTGGTTTGTCCCCAGGTTAAAATGCAATAATTAATGTGTGTTTAAATTAGAGTATGATATATAGAAATTCATATTTTTGGTGTTAAGTTTGGCAAAGTACTACTGACAATTCCGATATTTCTAGAAATCTTGTTACTTAAATTTTCAATGTGTTTGTTCCATTTCAAATCATTGTGTATAGTTGTACTTAGATAACAGTGTGTTGAGACCGTAATAATCCTGACTCTATTCATCAGAATCGGTAAATCGTATAGATGTGAAGCTTGTGAATTAGAGAAAATCAATAATTTAGTTTTATTAATATTAACAACTAATTCATTTGCATTCAGCCAATCTGTTATTAATTTTAGCTGAGTATTAATTCTTAGTGTAAACTCATTCATATCAGTTCCCTTTAAAATATTAGTTACGTTATCTGCATATAGGATTGTATCATTATCTTTTAATACTGCAAATAAGTCGTTAATATATAAATTAAAAAATAAAGGACCAAGAACTGATCCCTGGGGTACCCCATAGTTTATCATTTGCAATATGAATCGATTCTGAAGAATCTGGGTGTATTGCATTCTTTCTGACAAGTAACTTTTGAATAAATTATAGCTAGAATTTTTTTTTTTGATTGGAGGTTTTAACGACCACTGTGAGCAACTCAATGGGCTATAAGCGGTCGCCCGTCCCTAATTTAGGGTCACTGGTTCTAGGGAAGGGAGAGAACCAATGCCGTAAGACAAACACATCATCCATGCCTCACCGGGTTTCGAACCCGGACCCCGTTCGGACGAATGATCAGAGGCTATCGCTTAGACCACTGCGCCACCGGGGCGGCTTATAGCTAGATTCCCGGAGTCCTACAATATTTAAAATATCATGATTTAGGGTATCGAATGCTTTTGATAAATCAAGAAAGACTGCTATTGTTATTTGTTTTTGTAATAGATTTTGTTGAATTATATTTTGGGTATGTAATAATGCTAGTTCAGTTGATTTATTTGGTAAAAGTCCGAGTTGTCTGTGATGAAATATATTATGTCTTTGAATGTATGAAAATAGTCTGGTATGAATTAATTTCTCTAGTAGTTTTGCGAAAAATGATAAGTTTGCAATTGGACGATAATTATTTATGTCGTTTTTTGACCCATTCTTATATTTCGGAGTGATTTTGGAGATTTTTAAGGCATCTGAAAATATTCCGGTTTCAAGTATAAGGTTACAGATCTGCAACAATGGCTGAACTATGATATCTGCCACAAATTGTATGGCTATTGGAAAAAATTCATCGTAGCCAGGTCCGACATTTGTATTGATTTGGTTTAAAGCATGAGTAAGTTCAGTCCTTGTAATTTTCGACATATGAAAAGTATTTAGTCTTGAAAGATTTTGTATGTATTTTGTATAGTGGATTCCTGAAATATAAGTTGTTGCTTGGTCAATTGTGGTGACAATATAAAGTGACTGTTGATCTCATTAGCTATAGCCTGTTTATCTGTTATTTTATATGTTGATTTGGTTAAATATTGCGGCGTAACGGGGCTGATATTTTCCCCAGTAATAGATTCAGATGTTTCCATGTTAATTTAGGGTTATTTTGAGAGAATATATTAGTGTAGTAATTTCTTTTTAACTTCCGAATATCTGAATTCAATTTGTTTCTATATGTTTTAAAATTCTGGAAGTCGACTTGAAGTTTTTTTTAATAAATTTGGAATACAGTCTATTTTTTTTATTAATTCGATTTAAGAGATTCCTTGTTATCCATGGTTTCCTATTTTTTTTTAATTTTATTACTTTTCGATATTATTGGAAAAGCTCGATCGTATGAGTCCTTTAACAATATTGTAAATAAGTTATATGTTATATTTATATTTTACGCTGGGAGGAAAGTTTCCCAATTTATAGTTTGAAGCAGGTTCCGAAATTTTTCCAGGTTATTAAAATTTATTAATCGTATTTGTTTGTTTATTAACTGTTTCTTCACTGCATGTGTATAAGTGTAAACTGTGAAGATTGGTAAATGGTCACTGATATCATAATTTATAACTCCTGATAAAACTGACTCTTGTGGAGCATTTGTGAGTGATAAATCAATAATCGTTTCTGTGTTAGGTGTAATTCTCGTTGGATGTAATATTGTATTGATATATCCAGCAGCAGTTCATATTTGAACAAAGTACTGAGTCTGTGAATTAGTAACAGAAATATTAATATTGAGATCTCCCAAAAAAATCCCCTTTTCCCGGTTAAATTCACATAATTGAATGTCTCTGTTAATTTTTCGAAGAACTGAGTTGTATTTCATCCTGGAGGGCGATAGCACACCATTATAATAGTGTGTTGATCTTCTATTGACAAAATTTCTATGGTAGAGTCAGTAAATGTTAAGTTTTATTAATTGTATGATCATGATAGGTATCCTTAACGTAAATGGCCACTCCACTTCCTTTTGAGTGGGTTCTCTTTTGATAAAAGTCTTATAGCCATCCAAGCCAACACTATAATTTTCACTGGGAAACCATGTCTCTGTTATACATAAAATATCTATTTGTGAATAGTACCCTGAATTAGTGCCTCAATAAGAGTTAGTTTATTTAGTAAGGATCTCGCATTAATCTGAATAATTTTCAATGAATTTGTGGAACTACAAGAAAAGATATTATTTATTTGTTGTGTTGTAGTTAAATTATCTTGCATTAAATTTGTCTATTTGCTTGCTATTTGTTAGTAGGAATTATAATCTTAAGTTGTAAGAGTTCAAAAGCCACTAATTGCAACATCTATGAAACGATATGTATGATTTCCCCTTTTTTTATCAATAATAGGATAGTGTCCGTACAACTGGGTATATAAATTAAAAATAGTTGTATAGAAATTACCTTGCATTAAATTTGTCTATTTGCTTGCTGTTTGTTAGTAGGAATGATAATCTTAAGTTGAAAGAGTTCAAAAGCAACTCCCTGTAACATCTATAAATCATATACTTATGCCATCGTGTGATTTTGTTGTCCATTTCCTGGTTCTTATCCGTCCGAGAATCGACTGTCTACTGACTGTACGTTAGAATCACTGCACTGGCGTTTCGTCGCATGCGATTCGAAATTCTAGAAAATACACTAAATATATATACACTTATGGAGTCGTGTGATTTTCCTGTCCATTTCCTGGTTCTTATCCGTCCGAGCATTGACTGTCTACTGACTGTACGTTAGCATCACTGCACTGGAGTTTCGTCCCATGCGATTGGAAATTCAGAGATAGGAAAATCCAGCTTCTCAGATTCAATAATCCTTCCTGACTCGAAGTCTGCCATGTGTTCATAATGCGATCTTCGGCGACCATCAAGGCGGCTGAAGGCGTCCTTTCTTAGAAAAACTATTACCTCGACTAAGCTCAGTCCAGTACACGGAAATAAAAAAAACAGCAACAGTTTATTATTCCGATAACATTTGCTTCACGGGTTTCCGATGGCTTCCCGCTGAGGGTCGCCGTGCTAACGACGTGCTAACCACGTGCTACTTTTCCACAATGCTTTCCTCAAGACCCGGTGGTCAAAGGAATCCTCCTTCTCGTTCACCACACGCTGTACTTCTGCGATACCCGCAGCCCTTCCGTCGAACCGGTGTCCAAACTGGGACGCTTTCTCCTTGACGACCGAAGCTGAACTGCCTCTCACTAGACTCCCTTGCCACATTCAGTACTCTACCACGCATGTGGAAGAAATATTTGTTAACCCTGCCAGCACGTGAAATACCTGAGCTCAGGAATGCCGTCGGATACCGGCTGGCAATCACAACCTTGCACGTATACAAAAGCGGTACGACAAATTGTTTAACAGAAGCCCTCTGACAGCCGATTCTTCAAGGTCAAGTGCCCCAGGTGTTCATGCACCCTTCGTTGCTCAAACATAGGAGAAATATTGTTCAACGTGGTTAAGAATGTTCAGTTCTATGTTGAAACCACAAAATGGCGGTATGAAACGCCCGTGCTCACGTGTTTATCACAACATTAAAATTAAATAAATTTATGAATGATAGCTTGATTGCGGGTGACCCTTACAAGATCAATGGATCCTGGACCGGTGTTATGGTTGCAGTTGTGGACAATATTACGAAATACATGGCTGGCACTACCTCCGGAGACCCTGAGGCATCTGATGGATTCGATATTTCGGTGAATACTGGGTGTTATTTGCGTTATAAAAGGACACACACGCTAGTGGGTAGATATTTCTAAGGTTTTGTCCATACACTTGTATCAAACATTTATGGTATTCGAATGCATATGCGCAGCGTTTTATGGCAAATATGCTCTAAGTTGTAGTATTTATCGTCACTTTTAGGCGGACATGCTATCTGATCTTCACTGTAAAGTTGTTAATTGCGGGTGCTTGTTGAGTCAGAACTTTGGGCACTTTTGAATCAACAACCTTGACCGCTGCCGCCAAATCTTAATAAGATAAAATATCTGGAAACAGGAAGAAACATATGGCAACTTTAATCAATAATCATTGTTTCAAGTGACAAACATTCCCATTTATTACATATGAGTAGTAGTGGCTTTAATCTTCGAGGACAAACGATGTCGGATAAAAATCAGAAATCATCAGCTCTTGAATATGGTATATAAAGTCTGAAAGAAACAACAGCTTGGAAATATGATTTGATGTTTTGTTGCCTACTGATTCCTATTCATATCAGAAGCATAAATTGAATACATTTCAACCAGTAGGTTCCAGTGTAAGTGATGTTTCTAACTATTATTTTCAAAACATTTTGTGGTGTTGCTTTAATGACGAGTACCAGCGTCAATGATCTTTAACATTTATTCTTGTTAACCACCAAGATTTTGGATCTTTATTTTTTTTGGAAGTTTCAAAATAACAAATTTGGAATACCATATTTATTTAAAATTGTTTGATAATATGTACTGAGCCTTATATTCTTTTTGATTGTATGCTTTTAGTTTACTATCTGAAAATCGATGTATTAAATTAATATCAGCCCAGTAAACTTTCACTTTTTTAAAAGTCATTTCATTCTTTCCAAATCGCCTTTTAGCGGCAGGTTCATCTATGAAGCAGTTCAGCTTTAGTATTAGATACAAACGGTATATGCAATTTAATAACAGGGTTATATGTAACGTACCATTTAAGTTACACACTGTCGATTATAATAATGAAGCAAATCATTTTAATGGGTAACGCTTACGGTAAGGTTCCTTTTCTCATTATGCTGTTGTTACTTGGTACTTTATCTGCAATGCTGACTCACGCTACTTCCTGTTCACAAAAAAATAATTGAGACAAACAGAAAGGCGTTGTGTGTATTTTTTCCAGGATTCCCGTCTCCAATAGTTCAACGTAGCAGATTTGTTAAGTAAATAACAAAGCATTTCAAACTAAATAGCAATCCATTTATATGTCGAAGTTTGACCTGAAGAGCTTCTCCTTTTTTTAATGTACATTTCCTTATAATTTAATTTCACTAATCAATTCAGACTAAAGATGTAAAGACCGTTTATTTTAAATGAAACATGTTTTAAGATATATTTCTGTAACACTTCGATAATTTATTCAATACGATTTTCGCGAATTATTTATTAAAACGGTTTTAGTTTAATATTCACAAATATAAATTTTTATAATTGCAATTCCTTAACTTAAGCGTCACTCACTTCGAAATTTAGTGTAATGTTCGTTTTTCGATAGACTTCTTCTTTCATGGATGGGAATCCTCAAAATGTTTTCATCCAACATGTTGGTAGAAGGCAGACCGGAGCAGCTATATTTTTGGTCATAGATTCGTTAATCAAATCCTATTTTCTTACTAGCCTCTTAAAAGGCTGTAAAGGCCTCTTCCAATGCCGGGTAAAATATAGCACTCAGATTCAAGTCATTTGCACATGCCAGTAGTAGCGCAGAGCTCTGGTTGACTGTACCACTAACATGCACTCTTGCATCCCTAACGACGTTTTGAAGTGCTACATTGAAGAGCACACATGCTAGTGCATTACATTGTCGTCGGCCACTGTGAGTGTTAAGTGGTCGTTAACGGTTTCTCTGTAAACAAATGCAGTTTGTGTCATTCGACATTGTCACTTTCACCATTCTAATAACGTTTCTCAGGATCTTCACTTCTTGCATTGTCTCAAATAATTGATTTCTGTTTACGCTATCGTATGCAGATTTTTAATCAATCAATAAATGATGTGTACAAATACCAAATTCCAACGTTCTTTCCAAAATTTGTCGCAAAGTAAAGATCTCATGAATGGTAAACTTTCCAGGTCAAAAGCCGCATTGCTATGAAACAAATTCCATCTGGACTAGTGGGAGTACGGTCGAATATTGCGCTTGAGAGCACTTTATGCCCAAGGTTCAAAAGTGTAATGCGACGATAATTTCTGTAATCCATTCTGTCTCCTTCCTCAAAGATTCGACAGAGAATCAGTTCATTAGGTACAGCGTTACATGTTTTATAGCACGTGAGTCTTGTATGCGGTATAAAATAGATATTGAAGCGCTCCGAACATTACTTAACGTTTAATTGATGAGAGGAATGGGCAAAACGAGTGATCCAAGGGACTTTGAATGACAAACAATGATCTAGTGATTTGTTAAAGTTTATGCACGGTCCCTGTACCACAAAAAAAGAAAAGTGACTTTCAAAATATAATTTTGGAATAATTCTCATTTGGTCACTTAAAAAAATGTATGAATGTACGGATTATATAACATGATAAAGACGGATCGAAATTTTTCAAAAGCAAGAATCCACGAATTTACTGCAATATATAAAGTTTTTTTTAACATAAGAGTATCATTCGATGGATTTTCGACTAAAATGCAAATATCTATTTTGTATGGTATTTCATGTATATTGTGTAAAATTTTCTTTAGGGGGTAGAAGATTTACGAAACTCAGAACTTACAAAAGTTATTCCGTTTGAAATTATTGGAAGTCCAAAATCTGTTTGTTTTCTTGCATAAGTACTATCACTTAATACAACTGTAATAGTTTCAAATTCTCTAGAGGAAAATGAGACACAACCTCAAGATAGTTTATTCTTGTGCAGAAATGAAAAGATAAAATTCACCTAATTAGAAGGGATAAGGAGACATTTTTATGGCAACCAAACTGCCATATAAACATCATTAACATACTTGTCGAAGTCAATAAATAGCAACTTCTTTTAAATCGAAACTATCGGATTTTGGTTTGAATTCCTAGTTTGTTTTTGCGTTGCAGCTCTCTCTCTCTCTCTCTCTCTCTCTCTCTCTATCTATCTATCTCTCTGGAAAGGCCCGACATTATTACGACCGATAATATCAAAATCTTTAGGATCCAATGTCCAATGTTCATTTTTAGCTGTACATATGTTTCAGGTAAAAGTTGTTCATACATGAAGCCAACCTCATCTTTATTCCAATCGAAATATCACCAGATTACGCTCAAATGTAATGAAAGCTGTTACAGTTTGCCTTTCAGTACTTTTCAGTTGTAGAAGACGATAGAAACACATTACACATGTTAGAATTAAATTCAAAAGGTTTCATTCTGTTTTACAATTTTCTAATAAATTACAGCTGATATGAGGAAATTTCAATGTTTTTTGGATTTTTATTTTCGAAATACAAATAATGCATACATTAGAGTATATATTTTTGGAATAAAAAGGCAATAAATTATGCATTTGTATTGCCTGCATTTTTTCTCAAATGCTGAGTATAATATTTTTGCACCCAAAACTTCTTTTGGAGATGAGTACTTTCCGAATTCTTATATCGCCTGAATTCGCACCTACCAATTTTTACCTGTTCATTCATTTTAGTAATTATCTCAAGCACAGGACATGCAGAAACCGAGAAGATGGCAAAATTTTATTCCAGGACTTTCTTGCAGCCAGATTTCTTCCGTCCAGGCTAATATTACAGCACTTGTTACTCCCTGGCAGAGATGTATAGCTTCTGAAAGCGCATATTTTGAGTAGCGCAAGGTTATGTGCTGTGAGGTATGTCTTATTTATTTTTATTTTCCAAATCGGCCATTTGTTACTAAAAGATATGGTGCATGGTTTTTTCATTTTTTTTCTTCGTCCAGTAAGTTTCCCGAAAATGTTTTATACAATATATAAAATTGTTACCGCAGCTTTTGGTGTAAAAGAGTGGAATTATTTGGCATATGTATTGTATCCGAAGTGGTTTTAAAATTCGCTTGTTTGATCTCTTTAACTTACTGATCATCCTCTTCTACGATTACACCAGGGCTTCCAAGCTGTCCTTCGTCTTGTACGTAGGCTACCATAAAATCGGCGTCTAGTTCTCTATAAGACTGATAATAGTCGCTGACTGTAGCAGAGGATGTGGTTACCCCTTTCTAGGATGATTCCTCAATTGTATCATCGTAGGCCAATCCTTTGGCGAAGCAATGCACAAGAGTCATCACCTTATCAAGAGGAATGCAAGCAGCTTCAAACCACGTCCTTAGTTAACGGGAACACTGCTCACTTTTCCTTGTAACGTGATACTTCCTGCACCTGAATTTTCCTAAACGATGACACATATCCACTTGCAAACATTTTGAATGAACTGCGGAACATCTTCGTTCGGTTGGAAGCAATCCTTTCAGCTCGCACCATGCAATACATCTTTCTTCATGCTTCCCAACTTCTTCGAAGAAACACCTCCAATTCTACATCTGGAGCCTAACAGAGCTGCAACGCACGCTAGAAAAAACACAAACCATCAATCACTTAAAACAGGGCGAACAAATGTGATGGGGCCTCATGGCTCACACTCTGAGCAAAAAGCGATTACGTAACGTTTACAGAGCGTGAGCGAACAACGATTACGAGGAAGCAGCGGCAGCGCAACCTATCGCTACCCATGTCATTTCCCGTGATTCCGGGAGCTCGTTGGTTAAAGCAGACGACGCGGGCGGAACTCAAAAGTCCACTCCTTCTTCGTTCTATGTCTAGTTTTTGCTCTATCCAAAAGTCAAAGAGTGCATAATGGAAAAACACAAATATTTGAACTCTCCTTGTTTTTCATATTGCAACTTATCGTGCTGAAGACATGCCCTTCTTCCTCAATTTTAGTTTAAATTATCGTTTTTGTAATGTCAATTTTCGAAAAGTAATATTGAAAACTATAGGAAACAGGAAACACAGTACCACTTCTAAATATTTATACTGCGTTCAGAAAGATTACCTGGTGTATTTTTCGTATCTCATTGCTTTAAATCTCATGTTTTGGTGTCCTTTATTCTATTTTGTAGTGTCCCTTATTCTAGGTTATGAAAATAAGAGCTCTTACTTACTTTTCTCGACATCCAGTGTGTTCATCGTAACATTAATGCTGTATAGGACTTAGAACACTGAAATACCATAAAATTTCTGCACCCGTTGGATGGTGAAATTAATGATCTGCGATTTGGTTGATTCTTTAGTCGTAGTCATAATATAGCCCTTGCTCAATTCTAGGTTGTTTCGGAAAGAAAAAGGCCTTCTGAATTTCAAATTTGTCATTTGTATTTCTACGAGGTTTATGTATCCCTCCACCAGCGTAATTTCAACATAAGACATTGAAAATGTATCAATCATTCTGTACCTATATATAACATATCCTGGAATTAAAATGTTAAAAAGACTAAGATCATCTGCTGCATTAAAAGCATGATCTGTAGAAGCCATGCTAGGTGGAAATTACTGCGGTGAGATCGTAAATCAAGACTCTTATAGACCAGGAGGTTTAGCAGTGACTTCACTATTTTGTCTCTTATACAAAATCGCAAGAGCACGTAGCACGGTCATTTCTAATGAGATTAAACGAAGGCTTGACTCAAACATATCAAAACAACGAATACTTTGCAAAATATATTCTTCAAAAAAATGCAGAGTTTCTGGTTAGCAAGCTGAATTATCTAGAATTCTGTAACGACAGTGGGTCACTATCCCACCGCTGACCACCAATGTAACAACCTCGGACTCTGCCAACAATGTCACGGTTGTGGCCGCTATATCACAGCAGACAACCAATGTAAGAACTGCGGCCGAGCAATTACTATATTTTTTTCCACAGTCATTCGACGTTGTCCTAGGCGCGAATATTTTATTATATGGGAATACACTTAAACAATTCAAACCAATCACATTAGTACACATAAATAATGTGTTCTCATGAATGAGGTGACTGCACTAAATCAACATTTAATTGGCTATAAAAAAATAACAATGGCGCACATAGGAATCAAAATTGGTTGTCTTCTAACCATAATTGTGGGGTCAACTTTGACCTAACTCTAACACCGTAAGAAAGTTTAATGAAGTTGATACACAGTTCAGTTCTCACTATTTGCTTGTTCAGTTCCTGAACTAATCGCGTAGCAGATGTAATAAAAAAACAAAATGTTTCTACTTACATCGATGCTGTCAAGAATAAATCCAAATTAGCGATTTTACCTGTAAATTGATACCCACTTCCTTTTACACTGAGGATCCCATTACCTGATACACGTGTTTTTGTTGATGGAGTCCCGCCTCACCTCCTTGGCGGCATCTGGGAGGAGAGTGACCCTGATAACGATTCCACAATCGCTGTCCTTAGCGTTTATAGCCCGAGTCGCGTTGCTTGGCGTCGCTTCTCCTTGGAGGAACCGACGTTCAATCAGCGTCTTCTTAACTACTACGAAGCGACGCTTTTCACTGAGCCAACAAGTCGCAACTACTGTATGGTTTAGCAGCACAGGCTTTGCTGCTTTTGTTTATGCGGATATAAGCATGGCACCGTCCCAATGGCAATCTTGTCTATCTAGAAAAACTTACAGTTGCTGAATCTCTGTTTCCTTGAAAATGCGGGATGTTTGCTGCTTCGTTTTTCCCAAATCACATAGCAACTCCAAGACATCTCGTCCTTCACGTCGGAGAGCGTACAGACAACTAAAATTTCTTCCTTATTTTCCACGCCGAGTGCATAATCTTGTTTTCAGACCGCACAACACAAAAAGAGAGCAATTGTTCTCAAAAATGCTCTAGACAATCGACAAATTTACGGCTATTCGCTCACCCTCTTGTTCCCCATCTTCATTTATTTCTACAAGTGGCGCGCTGGTCTCGCGTCGAACCGTTACTCTTTCCCCTGCTTTTTAGGACTGGACGTCAGCTGCGACCTGCGATTTACGACGTCAAAGTGCTAACTCCGACCAACCAAACAGAGAGCGAATTATTCGTCTCTTTTTTCTTTCCTAAGCCCAGATTTACTTAATTATTTAAAATCTAAGTAATTTCATACATCCGCCACGCCCATTAATTCCATAAATAATGGCAGGGGGTGGGTCGTAAGAACACATTTCCCGCTATTAGCACTTCATAGGTTCGACTTCAGAAAATTATTTTTTGAACAAAAAGCTTTCCTTTTTCAAAATAGTCTTCATATCAATTCCAAAAATTTATCAGGAAAATTTTCAATCGCTGGGAATAAGCTAATAGTTTTCTTCGCAACATATTTAGAGACTCATCTACACGTATGAAACCATGATTGAAGAACGGTTGAGCAATTTCTGCAAAACTGCGAAAAAACTGCTATTTGTCCCACATCCCTAAACTAAGAAAACCATTCCTTCCTGAGGAAGAAAAAACACATCCAGTTTTTTTCGATATTTCTGTTTATAAAATTCCATTTTGAAAAATTTCGTTCCATAAGGTACATAATGAACCCCATGGAATATTTTGCACACATTTCTTAATATTTCATAATGCACTGTTGTGAAACTGAGTGGCATGTTTCCCACTGAACTGAAATCTAAATTTGGTGCACACACACCACTCTTTAGAAAATGTGTCCTACCCTGCAATATTAATGAGCACCGCTGAATTTTTTGTTAGGAAAAAATAGGACAGATGCTGTATAATGTACGAGAGACTATCTAAATGCATCAACTTGGAGGCCTGAAGAAGTTCGATCTTAGGAATATAGTCAGGAAAACTAAAATGGGGTGCCCCGTTTCTTTTCTCTACAAACCTCTGTAATTTCTTCATGCTTCTGTCGTTCGTGTGTACTTTCCGACCCTTAAAATTGATACCTGCCGGGCAAAATATAGCAGTAATTGATGTGGAACGTGAGCCACACCTCACTTTTATCGTGATGTCGAGAATGAGAGTCACATTGGAGAGCTCAACATCTTTATTCAAATTCCGGGGTACTACTCCGCTTTCAGTGAATACAACACGAGGTACGAGAACCGTAATGCATTAGGTTAGCCATTCACGGTCACGCATAACCGTTTCGCCATATGCCCGACATATGGAACCATATACTTCACTTGTACTTTTCCCTAAATTAAGCACGAATAACAAACAGGGTCGCAAATGAACCTTATTGACCCCTATGTTTGGCTTCATGTACGAACAGACAGCACGAGTCGTCTGCCGGTTAAATCCTTACAGCGCCCACAAGCCGGGGCGGCGGAAAAGTTTGCTTAGCACAAATATTTTAGCCCCAAATTGATTGAAAAGTCCGTAACAAGAAATATGGTCCCTCAACTGACGTAATCGTTTTGGTTGCTGCTTGTTTGAAAATCAAAGGCTATGATGTTACTTATCTGCTGGGGTTTAAAGTATTAAGATGTCTGCAGAAAAAGTCCACTGTAATGGACAGGGATCATACCGGAAAACAGAAAAAGGATAATAGTGGTTAATCTTTTTGTAAATGTGGGAATAAGAATTTTTTAAAATCTTCCCCGTAACTAAAATCTTGTTTAGCGACTTAACTGAATATAACGCTATTTATTTTGACATTTGTATTTATTTAGTGTATATTTTGACATTTCTGAGGAGATCTTTGACTAAATTTGAATGGGACCTTTTATAGGAGAATATTATTTAAAATAATTAACATATCGTTGAAAGCAATTCAGATAAAAATAAAAAAACTGATCACATTCAGTCTACGCGCAAAAGGAGAATAATCTGACAAGCGAGTTCTATATTCCAGGTTCAGGTACTAACAGGGCCATTAGGATACAAATGGTTCCCTATGAGAAACGAATATTGCATTCTCTTGAATGTAACATTTTATTTCTTTGGAAAATACTCCTCAAATTGTTGCAGCGGTATGAAATTAACCGTGCGATATACGCTTACGGATTTGGAATAAAAAAGTTGTACACATTTTAGGGAAAACTTATATTACGGCATTTAATTTCAATGACATAATGTTTCAATATCTAAATCAATATTATAGTTTTTATAGCAACTTTTTATATTTATATAAATCCTTTTGGCATATGAACATGAGAACATAGATGATTTGTCATTTTTTTCTTTTTGCACTGACTGACAAATTTTATACATTATAGATAAGGATAACATGAAAAATTAATATTTTTGTTGAACTGTTTTTAGGTTTGTTTATCATTAAATTCTCATAACCGATAATCTTATCAAAATTTTCTTTGTGATTTCACATGTTTGTATCAGTTCTAAAGTTGAATTTAATACGTACTTTTCGCATGCTTTTTTGCAACAGTTTTACCAACATAACGGGGTCCCATAAACATATAGCTCTCATATCAAGGGTTTGATGGCCGTTGTATTGTATCCATACGTTTTTGCATGAGTTTCATTAGTTCTCACGTTTTGCGTGATATCATTTGCAATAGTTTTTGAACAGCAAATCGACAGCCAAATAAAATATGGCTTTCATATCAAGTGTTTGATGAGCGTTGTATTATTCCCATATCCTGACAAACCCATAAACGGCTTCCTGAATTGTGTAAATATTTTATTATTTTGATAGCGGAAGCACTCCCTTCCAAAAGGCCACAAAAAAGGATATGCAAAATGCCTGATTTTAAAAAAGCATCTATTTTGACTTAAAAAAAATATGTAAATGAAACCTCATCTTATCATAATTATCAATCTTTTATAAAAGCATTAAAATGCTTCTGAGGAGTTAGTTCCAGTTAAGGAAAGATCTTTTGAAACTATGTCTGCAGAAACCAGCAGAAAAGAAAAAGCGCAACGAAACACAATTTTGATATATATTTTTATCAATCGTCTGTGCTTTAAGTTGTACCTATGATACATAATGCCGATGGAGAGCGATATGTCACCCAGACGAATGATGACATTCTTGACCGTCGACGAAGGTCATTAATTGCACGAATCGGGAACCTCACAGTCTGTACCTGTAGCTTTTCAACACTATTAGTTGATTTAATGCGTGATGTTTACCTACTCATTTTACATTAACGAGGAGGATCACCGAACAGTTTTCCAGTAAGAAATGTTATCACATTACAAAATATAGGTGCAAATGATTATCCACAGCCGACATCCCACCTCATTAACCGATGGGTCACTTCTCAGGATATAAGTGAGAGAAGTTCAGAAAACTACAGCATGGTACTCCACGGATTGCATAAGAACAATCTTGAGATAGCTGGTGATTGCACTGAGTGCTGATAAGTGGCGACACAAAAGTGTGGCATAGTCTAAAGTTAAACAAATTATTGCCCGAAAAAATTGTTTCTAAACACAAAATATAAATATATCGAGAGATGTGATTCTCATCATTGAAAGTGTGTTATAATTTGCGATCAGTTTTTCCACGCACGAGGGCAGAAATCGTGTATTTAAAAAGGATGACTTTGCACTAATTTGTGTAGATAAGATCCATAGCTTCTTTTAAATACGGAGTGTTGGCATTTCCATTTCAAATGCACAATTAGGGTGAAAAAGGAGAGGTGATCTTAATCTAATCTTGAAACTGACTCGAAGATTGCCTTTTTCAGAAATATTTTCGTTCTTGTCACAACGAGCTACATTAGATAAAATGAATAATTGATCACTACACTTTTTAAGGAGGTCCATAAGTTCCGTAAGCGTACAATACACAATTTATTTATTTAAGCGCCATGTTTAAAATTTGTATTTTGGTTTATTACTTTATCTAACTCTGTTACTGAGATGTGTTTCGTATTTAGTTTACTTCGATATTCGTCGACCTCATATTATATTTATTAGGAATATGTCTGTCAAAGAACCTATGGTGGTGATTTGAAACCAAAACGTTTGATGCTAACTACTATATTTCACAACAGAATATAGATTTAATGATCGATGTATGAAATACAATACACATTTTTTAGTTCTGAATCTGTTTATTGGTGCAAATCTGACATATAAACGTCTTCACAACTCTAAATTTTGTACGGTTTTAAAGAGGTGGTGAGCTAAAGCTTACTTTCTGCTAATAAAGATACCACTAGAAAAAAAGGTAAAGTTCGAAAAAAAATTTAAGATTTTGAAATTTATTTCTTGAATATGTTACTAAAATCACCAATTAATCAAATTAAATTTGTTTTTCAAATATGGGAAACTACGTACATTAATGATCATTGATAAATTGTACGACTTATTACACTTAACTTCTTCGAGCTCTACTGAATAATGCCATTATTTCTTGTACATCATTACCCTCTATTGAAAGTTATTCTTGTTCCGAATTATGAAACTTTCATTAGCGTAAGATATATGACTGCATGTGTATAGAAGGATTACCTCCTATCCTCCTCTTGTCGTGTTACACGTTTTTGCATTTACGCAAAATGAATTTTAACTAATGTTTTCCTATTCAAGGCCACGTCTAAACAGCAAGATTTTCTAGACCTGCAAAATTTTAATTGCAATGTTATTAATTAATTAAATTTATTTTTGAGTATTTTTCTGACTAATACGTTCAAATAGATCGGAATCTTTTGGGCTTTATCATTTTTGCACATTCGTTTGATGTTTATGTTGCTTTTATGAAGCAATACTCTACAGGGGATGCTCCTAAGTAGTTAAAGAAAAATAGTTGCTCATTTAAACCAAAATTCAGTAAAGCGCACCATTATGGCACTACAAGACGCTTTCGAAACATTAATTCAAGTAATACCAATATTAGCTGGCTGATATAATTTGCTGAACCATTTGTTTAACTCCATTATATCTCAGAATAACAAAGAGCTTAATACATATTTATTTTTGTGAATTCAAACATTAGAAAATATGTAGCATTTATGAAGTAATGAATTATAAACTCCTGTTACCGCTGCTTCCTTGTATGTCATAGGCTATTGAAAATTGTTCATATAGAACAGGGAGAGAATTAGAGCGGAAAGCAACTGTGGTCACACAAGAAACGTTCATTAATCGATATTTGATGCAACTTACCAAGATAATGAAGATTTGGCTACTGGACAAAGGGAGTCTGGTTCCCAGGTTTGTTGTAATATCTTTTTCTAAAGTCAATCCTTTCCTAAGGAACAGCTTTAACAAGCTGCACATTGAATTTGGTAGTTTTCGTCAGAGAAGCAATTTTTCCCATTAATTAATCATCACTTTTTTTAAGAAGCAACATTAAAAGAACTACAACTGGGGACCAAAAACTACACTGCTGGTCACCCAAAATGCAACACGAAGAATGACACAAGATAGCAAAGCCAGATTTACTGGACACATAACAACAGATACAAGGATGAAACGATTGAGCTTACAGGCCAGTGCGACTTGCGGAACAAGCAGACATCAATAGTTCGTGTGGCACACATGGCTGGCAATAACGGCCGCTACACTCCGCGGCGTCGAACGAAAGAGGTTTTGGATGTGGGCTTGGTGTATGTCGGTCCACGTTGCTTCCACACGTTGCCACAGTTCATCAGGCGTAGCAGCGAGAGGTGCTTGCTGGGCCACTTGGCTGCCGATCAGCGACCAGACGTGTTCGACGGGCGACATATCGGGACAACAGGCAGGCCACGGCAGCAAGGACACCTGGTGGGCCGTAAAGAATTGTTACACGATGCGTGCCACGTGCGGGCGCGCATTTTGCTGTTGAAACGTGGCCGCTGGCAGGTCCTGCAGGTATAGAAGGACGACAGGCTCCAAAACGTCGGAGATGTAGCTGTGGCTGTTGAGTTAACCGGCTATACGTACCAGAGTGCTGCGGGCGTCATATCCAATTGCGCCCCAAACCATAATGACAGGCGACGGACCGGTATGGTGATGCCTAATGCATGCGTCATACAGTTTCTCTCCACAGTGCCGCCTCACGCGGATCTGACCATCGTGGTGTTGTAGGCAGAAGCGGGATTCGTCAGAAGACAAGTCATGCCATTCCGTAGTCCAGGTGCGGCGTTTAACGTACCACTGTCGCCGCACTCACCGATGGTGTAACGTCAATGGTAATCGGAGCAATAAGCGCCGTACGACAAGTCCCCGCTCCTGCAGAGGATGTCGAACGGTACGTGCTGACACAGGTTGTTGCGCCACACACCCTAATTCCTGCGCTAAAGTTCGTGATGTGGTTGTGCGAGCCGTCAATGCCTACCGTACCACATTCTGGTGCTCTGGTTCGGTGGTGTGCCGCGGCTGCGCCAATCGCTCAAGTCTGTCCGTCCGTCCCTCATGCACCCATTGAATCCATAATTTCCTCACTGTGGCTGGATGTCTCAGTACGATAAACTCCAACACCAAGGAGCCAATATCCGTCCTCTGTCGAACTCCGAAACGTGCTGGAATGACTGCCGTATTCTGCGACGAGGCATCATGAAGCTTCCCTCGCACAGGTCCTGCAGCAAAACACACTTCCACTATTTACACCCCGTATTCTGTGCACCCTTCTTATAGTGCTTCTCGGTGGCGTGCACGGCGCACATGATTTGCATACGCCTTGCAATGCTAATCGTTTGCATGTCCTCTCGCGGGCGACGCATGCTGCGAATTTCAGATTAATCAGATCCTTCCTTCTTGGTGTTGCATTTTGGTATGCCAGCCGTGTATGTCCCGTTAATTACTTGTGGTCTGCCTGATCCTAAATTGTGGCCCTCAAACACCACTAAGCTTTCAAAAATGTTTTAAAAATATGTACTTTTCTTCCAAGCTTCGTGAGCTGCTGAACAAAGAAGAAAAACATTGAAAAAAGTAACTATATAAATGTTTGACTTCAGTTGTAAGTGTTATTTTGTGTAACAAAGAAGGAGCACACTGACTCCCAGCAAGGGTGGAAATCATATTCCGCTCTCTGCTTAAGATAAACGAACGGAAAAGTTTTCCGGTTATCAGTGACACACACACACACATACATCTTGTTCTCTCTCATGGAGTTCGCAAGTCACTTTGCTGATAGAGAAAATTCTGGTTGGCTGAATTTGAAACTTCAAATGACGTCACTTCCGGCACTGGTTAAGTAGAGTGTTTGTTTTTCAATTTCGGGAATCACACTGTATTTCCTCACGATCAACCTCACTCATTTTAAGACAAACTAACATCTGCCCGCGCGCAGATGTTAGTCAGTCAGTCAGAATTCGATCTCGCGAAGCAAGACTTTCCGACCTTGCGCATAGTAACGATTAATGTAAATAATTCTTTAGTTTTTGTAACTTTGATTGAGTGCTCTAAAAACTAAAGCTAACTGAATTTAATCATTTAGTGAAGTTTAAATTACCTTTCTTATATAAAACGCAACAATAGTAATAAGAGGAACCAGCAATTTGAAAATGGCGAGTACAACATGACACGTGTGGGCACTTAAGCTGTAGAACATTTAAACGCAAAAAAGACACATTTATTATTATTATTATTTTTTTTTGTGGAAACAGATGGAAAGTCTGTTTGCTTATTATGTCTGGAATCGACATTTGCTGTCAAGAAATACAATTTTAAACTCCATTATGGCACAAAACAAGCAATTAAGTTCGCAGTGTCTCCATGATCAAGTATACATAGACTAAACAGAAAGTTCTCAAAATATCTTTAAAATTGTAACAATCAGACATAAGAAAGTATCAGAGTATACTGAAAATTAAGCCTAAGGAAGTTATATCAATGCTCAAAATATTGCGGAACATTGGAAACCATTTTCTATGAAGTATTTGTGAAGGAGTGCTTTGAGGCAGCAGCTGAAGTTGTATATCAAACAAAGCTGATGAATTCGAAAAGGTAAGCTTGTCTCAAAAGACTGTTACCAGTAAGGTACAAGGACTGGTTATTACTAGAAAGACTGTTACTAGTATAGTAGTAGCGTTGAATGTTTAGAGAACAATGAAAGCGATGTACTAGCATGCGAAGTTTTCTCGTTGGAATTGGACGAAAGCACGAATTCAACCGGTAGAAATGAGTTTCCTATTTTACAGCTCATTCGACTGTTTACTTACCGGAGTGACCTGTGGGCTTGCAGTTGCATTTCCAGGACATACCATATATACTGAATTGCCAGAAAAACTGGTACACCAGTCTAATACTTGGTAGGTCCCATCTGGGAGCGTAGGACTGCAGAAATAGGAAGGGGCATGGACTCCACTAGCTTCTAAAAATATCCTGTAGGCAATGCAAATCATATTTCCTGCAGGGAGTTTCACAATTCGGGTGTATTCCGTGGTCTCGGATACATGTGTTCGATAACGCGTTGCATGGCATCCCAAATGTGTTCTATCATGTTCAGATTTGGGGACTTGGGAGGGAATGGCAACACCCTAAACTCATATGAGTGCTCCTCTAGCCATAATGTGGCGTCCCGGCATTTGTGTGGAGGTGCATTGTCTGTTGGAGCAGGCCCAACCCATCAGCATAAATGCAGGACATGAACAGGTGTACCTCGTCCGAAAGAGTGCGCACATAGCGTTGGCCGGTCACAGACGTTTTTTGACGTACCAGAGGTCCCAGTGAAGTTCGGATAAACGCACTCCATACCATTACGGGCCCCCACCAGTCAGTACAGTTCCCTGTTGACAGGCAGGATCCATGGCTTCATGGACTTTGCGCCACACACGGATCCTTCCATCCGCCCGATACAGTTGGAAACGCGACTCATCAGACCAGGCTACTTGTTTCCAGTCATCAAGTGTCCAGTGGCGGTGTTTCCGTGCCCAAGCGAAGCGCATAACTCTGTGTCCTGCACCTATCAAGGGGACTAGAGTTGGGCGTTGGCTCCCAAAGCACAAATCATGCAAAGCACTTTGTACAGTCCGCACGCTGATGCTTGTTGAGGTTCCAACATTGAATTCTGATGATACCTACAAGCGTGTTGCACGCTTATGGCGTGAAACGATTCATGACACCCGACGATGGTCACGTTCAACCAATGTCTTTTTACGGCAACATTGGTATCGTAAATTGGAGGTTTCGCTGGTATCCTTGTATTTACGGTACGCCTTTGCAATGGTCGTCCGCCGCCCCGGTGGCGCATTGATCTAAGGCGTTGGCCTCTGATCATTCGTCCGTAAGGAGTACGGAATCGAATCCCGGTCAGGCATGGATGTTGTGTTTATCTACGGCACTGGCTCTCTCCCTTCCCTGGAAACAGTGACCCTAAATTAGGGACGAGCGACTGCTTATAGCCCATTTGAGTTGCTCACGGTGGTCGTTAAACCTCCAATAAAAAAAATGGTCGTCCGTGAAAATCCGAACTTCGTTTCTACTTCCGAAATACTATGGCCCATCTCACGAACGCCAACTATGACACCATGTTGAAAATCTTTTAAATCATGTTTACTTGCCATTCTCATGCCGAAAACAGCTAGTAAGGATGTCTATCGCTTTAGATACGCACTGGCGGATGCAACCGTGTACGCGCATAGGCGACGTTGCTATGTATTTTGCATATACTCGTCTGTATCAGTTTTTCTGGCACCTCAGTTTATGTCGGCCACTCCGTCCTGTGAAAATCCGCACTCTCCAGGTATTCGACGATTTTCGTCAAAATACCTGGATAGTGTGAACGGGGCGTTGTCGTCCACAAAAAGGGAACAGGCAGCCAACAGCTCTCCTGAAAAGCTGTGCATAGTGTTCTAGGATGACATCCTTGTATCGCGCAGCAGTCGGGGGCCACCATCTAACATGCTTACTGCCCTAACCAGGAGCCTTCCAACACCCTGGTTGCAAGTATCACTGATGTTAAAGGAACGATTAGGGCTTCCCCGCCTTTTCCGAAATATACACACTTTGAGTATTCATGTTTAAGCTATCCAATGACTCGTCATTGAAGAGAACGTAGGCCCATTAATATAGAGTCCAGTCTTAATGTCGGGCGCGGTTCAGACGAACCGTTTCCGTGTGATGCTGGGTCTAGTATACAGGCCATTGGCATTCGTGCATACATAATTCTTAGTGGCGCTTACTGTCAACTGCTTACAGGATATCGCAGTTCCTGTAGAAGACGAAAGCTCCTGCAGGAGATGGCTGGCTTTGGACCCACTATTTCCGCTTGCTGTTAGAGCCAAATACCAATCATCTTGACGTTTTTCGGCTCGTAAATGACGTTCTTCTGGTCCTCTGGTTATCGTTCCTATTTCCTGGATCAGCCTTTAGAGATTGAAAACCATTTAGATCGACAGATTCAACCGTCGTGCTACCTCAGCTTGCGATTGCCATGGTTTCAATATTCCGATCAGTCTCCACCGTAAAGGGTCTCCTAAGAAATGGTGAGGAGCCATTCTTACATTAAGAATTCAAACCATGCTTCAAAAACACCCGTGCTTAAACCAAAATCAAAGTCGCCGGGCATATTTCCATAGTAATCAGCAGAGTGATGTCTGAGTAGGTAAAATTAACATTCTAGTTTCTCCGAAGAATCTTTACAACCTGTTGTCTCGTATTGAACAAATTCGCGAACTTACACGTCGTATTTGTCCCGTTAGTTTTGAACACCATTCTCTCTGCATTTAAATGGCTGAGCGAGTAACGAGAATTAATAGGAAAACAGAATGAAACAAGATTATTAATTGTTGATTGTAATACTTTTAGATTTCATCTGATAAATTATGCCTCTTGATAACATAATTTTTCAGTGTAATATTGAAAATACATCAGACTTTTCAAAAAAGCCAAAATCAGTTTTATGGTATCTGGAACGACTGAGATGGCCGCACATAAGCGGATCTGAGATGACCATGCAAAACGGCTTTCTCGGCTTTATGCACTGAGATGCCTCAAAAATATTATTAATAATTTTATTTATTTATGCTGTTACATGACAATATTAAGTTACAATAAATTATGCATACCAAGGCTATTAATTGAACAGCAAAGGGAACAAGGGAAAAGGCCTCTTAGAAATCCTGACAAGCCTTTCATTCCTTCAAATTGTAAGACAAGCGAGTTTGGCCTTAGTAGATGAATCCAATTCAGAATAATAAATGTAGAACTGACTTTGTGTTTTTAGTAATTTATTAGTATTGGTGGTTTGATTTAATTAAGGAAAGTATATTTTATTTGCTACTCAGTAAGTGATTCTTAAATGTTTTAAGTGATTTTGGTCATTGATATTTGTTAAGTGTACAAGTAATGAATTCTAATAATCCGGTCCAGAGTAATTCAAGTTTGTTTTAATAGCTGGGTTTTAGGCTGTATTAGGCGAAGCGGTAATCTATTTTTTGTTTTGTAGTTAAGCTTAATAATGTACATATCTTAAATAATAATGTACATTATGTCCACGCCAGTGCTAGAGAGCTTCGAAAAATTAAAACGCTGTAGTCTACTGTGATTATGAAGTTTCCAGATTATTTCTGCTCATCCTAATATTTAAGGACTAAATATCTTGAAAATGTCTGTCAATCATAAATGATTATTGGAAACACTTAAGTATATGCAAAGTCCGCTAGAATCGGAGATAGTGGTGATCCCATTAGGGCGCCCTCAGTTTGGCGATAAATTATCATAAAAAAAGGTCTTAAGAAGCTACACCAAGAAAACTCATCTACTCTCCAAAAGGAACAACAACCTCATAGATATATAGATTTCATAGATTATTATTCAACCATTACGCCGGTTCTCAAAGCCATTTGTAGAAACTTTCACCTGAAATTCGGAATACGTACTTCAAACATTTTCCAGTTAATTAAAAAAGATCCAGACCAGGTAACAAAGCTAAACAAATTTGGCGTTTACAGCATTCCCTTAAAAAGTATTGATGATGACACTCCAGATAGTAAATATATAGGATCTATAAAACGTACGCTAGCAACAAGACTGAATGAACGTAAATACGCCGTAAAGAATGTACTTAAAAAGTCTGCATTGTCTCGACTCGTGTGCGATGGCCTGCACTATCCAATTTGGATTGATGCTTCCATCATCGTAACACCTAGTGCTGTCTCTTCATTGCTGTTTACTGAGAGCCTTGTAATTGCTACTCAGAGACATTTATGCTGTAATGACAATGTTCCAGTATCTGTACCTACAATCTGGAAACTATTTACAGTACCGAATACGAGGCAAACTGAGGACGAAATCACTTAATCTCGATTTCTGCTGTAATGCTCTTTGTTGTGTCTCCTGATGAGAACAACACAATTTATAACTACTAACCTTCCTTTATTTTTACAATGCAGTAATCTATGTATACCTGCATTCTATTTTCTTTATTTCATGATACATGCCTCGTCGTTTGACAATTTGATGCCACGGGACATTTTGTCATATTCATATCTGATATCTATATTATGTTCGCGTAACACTTTATTTAAATTTATTCCTTCTCCTGTATCTGATGATGGGTTCTAGGAAACCCGAAAGTTCTTATGCAATAAAATCTTTGAATTCAGCCAACGAATTTAAATTTGTATTGTGACTGACTCTTGTTTTTAAAGATCGTGAATTGAAGGCAACTACCTCGATTACTTTGGACTATTTCTGCACGAATTGGAAATCTCCTAAAGTAAAACTGTAATGAGGTTTAGTTTCATTTTCCAAGGTATAGTTTGTTGACACTCTGTCGAAGCAGATTTTCCAGGTAAAAGGAAACCTGTTCGAAAAGCTTAAACAACCAAAGCTCCCAGTGTAATTCCATCAAGGTACTGATGCAAGCCACCCATTTCCATATTGGATCTTCTTGTTAGGTAACTTGGTCATGAGATGAGAATAACATAAATGAGAACTTCGGAAAATTCAATACATTTTATTTATCTGTTCATACACAGAAACAGAAAGTTTCAAAACATTAATTTAACATATACAAAATGCCAATACGATTTTACTACTGAAGGATACACAATCTGTTTAAGCTGGGCCAAAATGATTAGGTGTTGCGTTCTTTTATCGGTTTTACATTTTTAATAAACTTCACCGCGAAATGCGGAGCCACATTCATAGGATATGAAATATTATCACAGGATATGAAAAATGATTTCTTTTTACAAAGAAGAGGAGATTGTTTACCCACCTTCGTGGGGTTAAAAAGGGGTGTTGTATATGCGGTTTCTATATGCCAAATTATATTGCCGATTATGCAACGTTTTCAATAACTCGGACAATAACGAAATGTCACGCGAATTCTCAAAGAAAGAAGAGAATCATGCAATTCCGTCGGAAATTTCTGTTAGTTACAGGTGCATCGATCTACTTCAGATTTCTTGCACCTGACCGAAGGCACGAGCACAGAGTTAACAATGCGATAACAGTTCTGTTGCTAAAACATTTGTAATAATATAAACTAGATATTCTGTTTTAAATAGTCTACTGACAGGAAAGTTTGTTATTTGCATATTTTGTATTTTTTTCAAATGTCTAATGTGTTGAATCTTTGATTTCTCCTTGATTTAACTTGAAAGAGCAACAACAATTTTAATTGCATAGTACTTCAATATTCTTTAGCATATGTTGATGATGGATAATGTAAATAAGGGTGTGCAATGGTCAGGGCATCATGTGTGATTTTTCTCATTGTGAAAAAGCACCAACTGTTTGGCAGATGAAGAAAAGCAAACCAAATAAACTATCGGAGCTGTGACTTTACTTGAGGATATGCATCAGAGAAAACGTAAGGATAGTTATTTCACATTTTAATGATATGAAGTAGCAAACGTTACGCACAGATAGTCAAATAACATTTATCCATTATATTTTTCACTTTGATTCACTACATACTATGAAATATAATTATCTCTTTGTCTTCATCAAAAGAATAATTGCCGATTTGAAAAAGCTTGACCAATCGATACGTTATTTCCATTAGATGCAATTCGTAAGATTTTTCTTTTGGAGAACATACTAAAAGCAATAACTTCCCAAGAAGTATCCAGGCAACAAACTAATTATAAAAGTACAAGTTTCATTGCTTCGTTAAAGATCATTCGAGAGCATTTAAGTACGTTGGCATTGTTTGGGAGAATATGGAAGTTTTGCCGGTAGAAGCAAATCAAACGGATGTTACGACATTGACATCAATGGTGACAGCCTCAGTGCATCATTTTTCCTAGTTTTTACTCAAATTCAGTTTATACAGCTATCAGCTTAACAAAATATAAATGTGTCAATGTGTTTTTATACTGTCCCACCGATTAAACGGCTTAATATCAACTAACTTGCGAGAAATAAAAAAATTAATTTTTTAATACTTTACTTAAGGAATTCGAGTGTAGTAAATGTGGTATGGAGAAAAAAACGGTATTTGCTATTTCCTCACGTTTATGGTGCTTCTAGAACTTGTTCTGGAATAAAGCATATTAAAATAACTTCCAGTAAAACAGGGGATTTTATATACTAAACTAATGTCTACACGAATTACTGAAACGGCAAAACTTGGACACAGGGTGTTTAAAAAGCGTCACAATAATAAAGCACTTTTGCGTTACGCTATTTAAAATGACTCCAGAGCGTTACAACAGACTCAGTGTTTAGCAGCTTTTGAAATTCTAAGACGAACGCAAAGTCTAATATTTATTACGAATGTCAGGAACTCTGAACTTTGAACCAACGTGCAAAGAAGAAATATATACATTTTAAAAAGACATAAACTATTTTTAATTTGTACAGATTTTCGGTTTCCTTCTTTAAAAGTGTTTCTGAAGGTGTTCAGACAACAGCAAGTGAAATGATGCATAAGTAGTAAATACTAAAACACTTTTGCGTTACGCTATTTAAAAGCACTCCAGAGCGTTACAACAGACTCAGTGTTTAGCAGCTTTTGAAATTCTAAGACGAACGCAAAGTCTAATATTTATTACGAATGTCAGGAACTCTGAACTTTGTACCAACGTGCAAAGTAGAAATATATACATTTTAAAAAGACATAAACTATTTTTAATTTGTACAGATTTTCGGTTTCCTTCTTTAAAAGTGTTTCTGAAGGTGTTCAGACAACAGCAAGTGAAATGATGCATAAGTAGTAAATCATGCGTAATTGTGTGAAACAAAAAAAAATGCGTTATGATGTTTATCCACCTTCTTTTCTTAGCTTCTTGCTATGGATTATCCAATCAATAACCTTTTAAAAGATCACACTTCAAATAGAAAACCACTTACATCTCTTTCTTCAGCTTAATTGAATATTTGATACAATTTGAGATATTTATAATGTTTAAAAAATAAGAAGGGTCGATTTCCGTGTGAAATATTTCATTTAATTAGGACTTGATGTTTGACACCTTCAATTATGTTTCAAACCAAAATTTATGAAGTTATCTCATGGCATATTTTACAATAAGGTAAAAGAAAGCCAGAAAATGCATTCGGAGTTCTAAACGCGAGTAATACGTACGATTGGTTACATATGAAACATCTAAAAAAACGAATTTTAATTTCCAACATCTTAATATTGATTTTAAATATTAGAAATTATAAAAGAAAATTAGAGTTTTACTACATTCAGTTTATAACGTGTTAGTTGAGTGTTAATTAATTAATTTTCTTTAAAAAAGCTGAAGTACTGGAAGTACGGTAAAATGCATCTAAGCCAACGGTTTGGTAAGTAATCATATTGGAAATGTTGGTTCTGTGTTTTCAAGTACATTACCGTACACGTGTGCAAATCAGTATTGGATTAGTCAAATTGTGCATTGGATGTTGTCTTTTTTTCAGCAAGTTAAAGTAATGTTCCTCCTGTCCACTGGAGTATATCTAGAGTGGGAATATGCTTTAAGGTGATGGTACATCGGTATTCATGACATAAAACAGTTTCTGTATTAATGAAATCAAGAAAAACTTATTTAGTTGGAAGAATGTAGCTTATTGTATAGTTGTAGCATTATTTCCAACAAAATTTTCAATATTACACGTTTCAACCACTTCTATAATGAGATGTTAATACAAAATCATATGAGCGAGACCTTTAAGTCGAATGATAAGGGTAGGACAGTTAAAAAATATCATTTACTTTCTGCGCTCTCACAATCTGATGCTGTCCACAAATCCCATGACTTTCGTATTAGGGTACAAGCTACACGTGTCTTTATTTCCATCACCTATGTTTTTATACTTTCATAGTGATCTCCTCAGATTTTAAAATTCGGATCAAAACCCAGGAATCTCTAAAGAAAAGAAGGCATGGACATTCAAAAAAATTTAACTCTACTATAAATCGGAATTTATTCTCGTAGAATATAAATAATTGTTTCGGAGCTTTCGCACATCCACCAGACGTGTTTTGAAAGAAAGTAGAAAGCAAAAGCACACACCTTGGAAAATGTTATTTGTATTGTAAACTAATACGTTCGGATTACTGGTAAATTTATACTATTTTGAGTATAGTTGGTGTACACTTCCTGGTTATTAAAACGGCATACATACTTAAAGATTACTTGAAAAGCTATGTGTTTCAAAATGTTATGTTTAAAGAATAACAGCAAGTAGAGGGCAAATGATAAAAACAAGATTGAAAAGGCATTACATGTGATAAAAGGTTTTCACGGAAACTCAATTCCTGAATTCGTTTTTTTTTTCCGGCAGGCGTGGATCATTTACTCTGCGCAATTTAAGCCTTTAAGAAACGAACATTTATGTCTCATTTTGAAATGGTATGCCAATTCAGAGGGGCACCACTAAAATATTTTACTTGCATACTATCGTAGTTGAATCTCAATTGCAAAGTTGTTTTTTTTTTCTTTTGAAAGATTTTTAATTCAAGCAGTTTCAACTAATGCCGTCCACTGTGAACTCAGGGTAGTTTAACACAGACCATCTACTGTTTGAAATTAATGAAAATAAAACTGTGGATACGAATGTCAGCCTTAAACGTTATTAAAACGTAAAAGAGAAGGCAAAAAGACATTTTGAAACGACACACTGTACTTCAAGATATGATAAACTACTTAACGTTTTAACAGAAAAAATTTGCAGCAAATAGAAATAAAGCATTTTGTTGAAGAATAAGCTTATTTCTGAAAAAGTTGTTTAACCAATATTACCTTCTTTAGTGAATTCCCTACTTAGGTTTGCTTTTCAGAAATACCCTGCAATGGGTTTAAGGGATTACAATCGGAACACATTTATGAAAGTTCTTTTTTTATTGAGATAATATAACTTAAGTGAATTTTGAAACATTCAATATTTTCCCGTTACGCACGTGCGTCTATATCGAAAATGAAACTAGGAATCAAAACATTTTTCAGTTTCGTCCATTTATCCTTTACCCATAGTTTGTCTCCAGAAAATATCAGAATTTGTTTTTCTCCCGATGAGTATCCTTATGTGTGATGAGCTCCATATGTGTGAAGGTACATATTGCCTTGAATTCCAAAGACAATCGAATTTATGCTTAGAAGTTAAAAACTTCCTTCCTATAACGTACTAAGAGAAGTAGTGATTGTAATATTTAATTTTAATAGAAACTGAGCTTCGTCTTTCTCGTCAGGAATACCTTGGGTTTTTAATAAATGTATTTCTTTTGATTTGTGAAGAAATTTTATCATAACTTTTGCAAGTAGACAGAGCCAATTTCAAATTAATGTCAGATGAATCAATATTTAGTATTTTGGTCTGGGAATCGCCTGATTAAAAATATTACAGTGATATTATTTACACCGATAAAAATATATAACATTACACCGATAAAGTATTACACTGAGCTTCACCTTTTTCATTCACCAAATACACTGCTGGCCACCCAAAATGCAACACAAAAAAGGAAACATCCGATTGGCCTGAAATTCGCAGCATGCGTCTCCCGCGAGAGGACATGCAAACGACTAGCATTGCAGGGCATATGCAAATCATGTGCTCCAGGCACACCACCTTAAAACACTATAAAAAGGGTGCACACAAGGCGTGGGTTAAGTGGAAGTGTGTTGTGCTGCCGGTCGCGTTCGTGGGAAGCTTCCTGGTGCCTCGTCGTAGAATACGGCAGTCATTCCAGCACGTCTCGGAGTTCGACAGAGGACGAATAGTGGCTTACCGCGACAGCGGTTTATTGTACCGAGACATCATCGCCCGTGTGGGACGACATCCAGCCACAGTGAGGCGAGTATGGATTCGTTGGTTGCAGGAGGGCCGGATGTACCGACGCGAGCGGTTGTAGCAGCCGCGGCACACCACCGAAGGAGATGACTGGCGTGTTGTGCGGCGGGCATTGACGGCTCTCACCGCCACATCACGAACGTTAGCGCAGGAATTTGGGTGTGTTGCGCAAAAACCTGTGTCAGCACGTACCGTTCGACGTCATGTGCAGGACCGGGGACTTGTCGCACGGCGCCCATATCTCCGATTACCAATGACGTTACACCACAGGCGAGTGCAGCGGCAGTAGGCCGTTGAACGCCGCTGCTGGATTATGGAATGGCACGACATTTTCTTCTCCGACGAATCGCGCTACTGCCTGCAACACCACGAAGGTCGCATCCGCGTGTAGTGGCACCGCGGCGAGAGACTGCATGACGCCTGCATTATGCATCACCATGCCGGTCCGTCGCTTGGCGTTATGGTTTGGGGCGCAATTGCATATGACACCTGCACCCCTCTGGCACGCATAGTCGGTACACTGAACAGCCACCGCTACGTCTCCGACGTTTTGGAGCCTGTAGTCCTCCCTTACCCTCAGGTCATGCCAGCGGCCACGTTTCAACAGGACAATGGGCGCCCGCTCGTGGCACGCATCGTGCAACCATTCTTCACGGCCCACCAGGAGTCACTGCTGCCGTGGCCTGCCTGTTCTCCTGATATGTCACCTATCGAACACGTCTGGTCGCTGATCGGCAACCGAAAAGCCGGGCAAGCACCACCCGCGGCTTCGCCTGATGAACTGTGGCAACGTGTGGAAGGAGCCTGGATCGACATACCCCTATCCCACATTAAAATCCTCTTTCGTTCGATGCCGCGGCGTGTACCGGTCGTTATTTTCAGCCATTTGGGCCGCACGAACTATTGATGACTGCGTGTTCCGCATGTCGCACGGGCCTGTAAAGCTCAATCGTTTCTTCTTTGTATCTGTTTTTATGTTCCCAGTAAATCTGGGTTTGCTATCTCGTATCTTTCTTGGTGTTGCATTTTGGGTGGCCAGCAGTGTAGTTGACTGAATTTGACACCACCTTTTAAAAATTACTACTTGCAATATACTAAATTCGCTTGAAAATCATGTGCCGCCCAGGTGTCGCTCTCTTCCATGGAACCAGTGACCATAAATTAGAGTTGCGCGACTGCTTACAGCCCATTGAGTTGCGGACAGTGGTGTAAGCGATGGCCTCTGATCGTTCTTCTGAAAGGGGTCCGGGTTCGAATCCCGATGAGGCATGGATATTGCGTTTGTTTTACGGCACTGACTCTCTCTCTCTCTCTCTTCCTTGGAACTAGTGACCATAAATTAGGATTGCGCGACTGCTTATAGCCCATTGAGTTGAGGGTAGTGTTGTAAGCGATGGCCTCTGATCATTCTTCTGAAAGTGGTAAGGGTTCGAATCCCGGTGAGGCATGGACAGAGCGTTTGTATTACGGCCCTGACTCTCTCACTATCTCTTCCCTTGAACCAGTGACCATAAATTAGGGTTTCGCGACTGCTTATAGCCCATTGAGTTGCGGGCAGTGGTGTAAAGCGATGGCCTCTAATCACTCGTCTGAAAGAGATCCGGGTTCTGACCTCGTGAGGCATGGATATTGTGTTTATCTTACGGCATTGACTCTCTCTCTCTCTCTCTTCCCTGGAACCAGTGACCAAAAATTAGGATTGCGCGACTGCTTATAACCCATTGAGTTGCGTGCGGTGTCGTTAAACGTCCAATAAAAAAAATCGTCCTCAGTAAGGAGAATTCCGGAACAGTATGTTCGGAGTTTTGTTTTTAGAATTCTTTTGTTTTTTTTATTGAAGGTTTAACAAACACCGTGAGCAAATCATTGGGCCATAAGTAATCGTCCGTCCCTAATTTCGGTTCACTGGTTCCAGGGAAGGAGAGAGCCATTGCCGTAAGACAAACACAACATCCATGCCTCCCCGGTATTTCAACCCGGATCACTTTCAATAAAACGATCAGATGCTAACGCTTAGAGCACTGTGCCACCGGGGCCGCTTTTAGAATTTTGTGTGTATCTGGTGTTAAATGACTTCCATGAGCACCTCGATGGGCAATAAGCAATTGCCCATCTGTAATAATTTAGGGATATTCGTTCCAGGAAAAAGAGAGAGCGAGTGCCTTAAGTGAAGGACTGCAACCACGTCTCACCGGAGTCAAGCAGGGACCCATCTTAAACGAATTGGCAGAAGACCGCGCTTAGTCCATTGCATCACATGTCCGGTATCTCAGATGTTTATTTAATAATTTTCAGCAAAATACTCCATTATGTCACATAGTGTTAGATTAAAATTCCAGTTGCAATTTCCAAAGGGAAAATCAAACAATAACAGCGCGTCGTTTTGCCAGAAGAAAGCCAAGAGCCACAAATGCCTCATAATGAGAAGATTAATGATTCACAATCCTTCATTTTTTTTATTTGTGTGTGTATACAGAGTTGCTGATATTATTCTGATTTCATGTGCAATATTGCAATGGAGTTCGTTACAAAACACATACAGACGAAAATTGACATTTCCACATTCAGAGTACCTGCCGCTTAGAGGGTTAAGCGAGTTGTAAGTTTCATATGGCAATGTATATACAAAAATGATGCGCTTATCTTAAAACATTGTCACTGGTTCTAGTAGTTCAACAAATCAGATAACTATATAAAAAATTAAGCACTTCCTTATTTTGAATGTTTTTGGCTGAGTGCATTTGCATGAAAGGGAACGTCGAAGTTCCATACAAATTGCGAAAATCAGAAGCAGCACAGTTCGTTAACTAATTGTTCCTAGGGCAGGCATAGACGATTTTATGAACAGCTACGGAAGTTTAAGGTGGTGCGAGTGTATAAATCAACAGAACAACGTATAAAGTGGATTTATCCCTTTTCACGACATTCATGTGCGCCGAACTTAAATTGTATCTGCTTCAATTGTCGAAGAAATGAGCAGGCCATAATATTTTAAGTCTTCGGTGTAGCCTTTGATTTTTCATTAGGTTCTTTCTTGAGGTTGGGGGAAATTATAGGCCAATATGAAGGAATTTGAAAGATAAAAGTTGGTTTTACGCATAAAAAATTCTTACAACGCGAAACTGATGAGTATATTATTGAGAAAAATATTATTTCAACAACTCAAATTTCTATTCCTGTGATCTTATTTCACATTGGTTGTTTTCAAGAAGAGTGAGTTTAAACTCTCATGGTCGAAGTTAATTGCCACCTGAATTAATTTAGCTGCCTAGGTTCTTCAGCGTACTTTACATGTTAGATAATACCGTCATTATTTGAAAGAAATTATTATATTATTGAATGGGTAAGGTCCTCAGAGATGGAATGACGACAAGTAATAATGAGGTAACGACCCGGACCGGATATTCTGATATCGGAGCGTAGCATTCGGTTGGGGGGGATCTATCAGTAGTACTTATCGTGTGAGCGCGCTCGCGTCATAACTCCGGCATTACTCAGTTGAAATTGTGGAGCATAGATAGAAGGTTGTATCACTGTGAGCTGTGAGCACCCCGACTGCGATGTTGATGCAAACCAGGTCCTTAAAGAAGTAAATGATTGAAGAAAAGACTAAGTTATTCGAACCTCAATAAAACATATGAAACTCTTCCAGGCTGTGAAGTTCTTTACATACATCATATACGAAAAACAAATGTAGCTCAAGATAAGCTGGTAAACCATTATCGTAAAATGAAAGCATGGGCGAATCGTCCTTATGTGAAGAGGGAAATAAATACAAAAGATCAAACTCTCACAACAGTGTCTTTTCTGTTTTAAAACGGTCAGTTATTTACAGTTTTTTACTAAATGTTTCGTCATTGATATGGTAATAGTTCTTGTTTTCACTTATCCACTTGCTTTGCAGTTATTTCTTTCAAAAAGACGACATGTGAATACTTTTTACGCTGTTTTTGCCATTCCCTCATCCAATAAGTGGGTATAACGCGAAGTTTCGTTCTCAAGATAAAATTATCGATAGCTAAACACGCTTTCTTCGGCACATATATTCTCGATTGCAGACAAAATCAGTGTACTCCCTGTGACAATAAGACTGGTACTGAAGCAAAGTAAAGACGCTTTAATGAGCAAGTAAGGTGTGAAAGTAATGACTCGGTAAATTTGGAGTAATGGCGGCGCCGTAATGAAGAGCAGGAATGAATGTATTATCGAACGTGTAAGGTCCGATTTCCGTGGATGAGATAAAGTTGGTCGCTGAAGAAACTCTTCCACAATCAGTATATTTGTTTCCGTTGGGGAATATTCAAGGAGCCAGGTTTTTTTCCGCTATTTCGCTACACAAATTCTTCTATCAGCAAGTCCTAGGTAAATAAGCAGACATCCGTCCCTTTTTGGGATCACTGGTTACAGAAAAGGAGAGAGCCAGTGAGGTGGGTAAAATAAACACATCACCAATGCATCTGTAAGCATTTGAACCTGCATCCATCTCTGACGAAAGATCATGAGGCTTATGATTCAGGCTGTGCCACCAGGCAATTCACAAGTATTCAGATCATGTGGATAAAAAGGAATCAAATATCAATACCTGATTGGTGCTCAGGTTCATTGTATTTGGATGGTTTTCATTAGATGTCATTTAATAGAGCACTAAACCAGATACAATACCCAAATCATAATACCCTGTAGTTTTTAGGTCATTGCGCTACCGACTTGTAATAAGAAGATTGAAATGAGAAAAACGACTGATAAAAAAACTTTGACAGTAGCTTGGTATATATGACCAGGTGTGGCAGTTCGAGCATCTTCCATATGACTCTTCTGTTAAGCTCTTCGAGCCCAAACATATCAATGGTTACTGCGAAAGTCAGAATAAGCAACAAAACATCCAGATATCGGCGATCGTGCAGACTAATACAGGTGGTCGATCAGGGGGGGGGTTATATGTGACCATGGAAATTACTCCCCGATGGCGAAATATTCTAAATACGAGCTCTTAAATATTCGTTCGAGATGAGACCTTGTTCCGAACCCGGTGAAATATGAATATTGTGTTCGTCTCACGCAGTTGCTCCGACGTTTCCCTAGAATCAGTTGCGCTAACTTAATGACGGGCGACTTTTTAAAGCTCATTATTGTGATCACGGTGGTCGCTAAAAACCCAAAGAAACAATCAAAAAGCATCTGAAACAGAATAATAGATTTAATAAATTTCACATTACCCTAGTATTTCCTTTGCTTGCGGCATTTTTCAAATACCATCTAAAACCTTTTTTGGAGCGGTATTTTATTAGGAAATATATATTTATATAAAATAAACGAATCAGATTGTTCTTTTATTTCGTGAAATATTTTTTTTGAAAAAGGAAGCATACGCTTCTTAAAAATGAAATTATATACTGTAAATTATCTGAATAATTGTTCACTGCAATTTCGCGTTCTGTCAGCTATTAGGGGAGATCCGTTGTTCGGTATGTTGACTTTTACTCCCAAATAGGCTTGCAATACAAATAACATTATATTAAATTCATGCCAAAATATACAATTAAAAAAATTCTCTTTGTATTACAAAATTTTGCTGACTTCTCATAGTGAAGAACAATACCATATATGTGGATTTACATTTGTAGTCTTTTTATTTTCAAATACAGTACAAATAACTGGAGAACAACTTTAGCGAATTCCAACAGATCATCTTGTTTGATATCAAAAGTTTGGAACCATCTTATATCGCTGCAACTTAAAGTGACAATACTTACTGTGTATTTCGATAAAATGGGAGCCACAAATTTTTTTCAAATCTATCCTACCTACTCATGACTAAAACTTTTCACCATTTGTATTTCGTTTTTATTACGATTTAATGCATAATAAGTTGCCATAAAATAAAAAAGATTTACATACCAATATAGCTCAATTAAGTCAGAATATTTACGCGCCTACGTAATCTCATACAGCCGCAGGAGACAAACTGGTACACACGTATGACCATTAACAGGTGAAGGATTGATGATTTCCATTTCTATGCGTTGAAGGATTTTTACCTTCTTCTGCTGAAGATACGACGCCTAAAATAAATATTTCGAATGCAACAGAGAAGTAATGTATGGCTGTGATATATATTCATGAAACCGACACTACTTTACACTGTGAAATCAACTATGAAATTGCTTATTTTAACAATTTATTAGAGGATAAGTGCTTCTAACTGTTGTACGTGTAGAGTTCTTATCTACACAAACTAGAATAAGGAATTTATTTGCTGATTGAAATAAGCAGTGTCTCCACACCAATATTAAGAAATTGTGTATCTTCTTTTTTTAAATAAACTATATCAATAAACATAATAGTCCAAAAAACAACAAGTTCCACTTGGGCTGAGAATTGACAAAAAACATGATAAGAAGATATGGGTCTGACGAAGGAAATATATGACAAGTAGTTTCGTTTCTAGTCGTATTAGGATCAAAATATCAACTAAGGAATTTATAACTATAATGCAATGATCACAATGGAATATTTTAGACTAAATAATTGTAGAATTTCATCTGATATACAGTTTCAACAATATTTAAAAATTTTGTGTTTAATGAAATTTGTACTTGTCAGCAGCACAAACGACAGTTTATTTTGACTAAAGAGATACACGGAAACATATCAATAATTGTAAAGGTTAATTGTAACTTTTTATATGTAAATCTTAGTGGAATTTTTTTCTGTATAACAACCATGGATTGTCTTTATCAGGATATGATACTGCTGTGAATTAAGATAACCGGCTCTGCAAAATCAAGTGATCAAATAATTTTATGTCTAGCATAACTTTGAAAAAACCTCTCAGTCGAGAGCGAAAGCATCGTAAATCTTTATACTTATTAAATAAACGGATATACTACGCTATAAGAGCTGCTTGAGTGATCAAATCTACAAAGGCCAAAACCTCAAAGACTACCGAAACGTAAAAAACATTTGGATATTTACGTTTGATTTAATTTCTATGCTAAAAAACAAAAATCATTTTTTTAAGCTCACAAGAGCTGAAACCATAATATCATATGACAAAAATCAATCTGCGAACATTAAAATTTGAATTGCATAATTGCGGATCATTTTGCATAAAAAGAAATGTTTTATCATTTATATATCATCATCATCATCATTGTCAACCATTATCAATCCACTGCTGGAAGAAGGTCTCCCCAAGTTTCCTCCACAACGGTCTGTCTTGTGCCAGTCTCCTCCATGTCACTCCCGCATATTTACGAATTTCATCCACCCATCTCCCATGTGGTCTTTTTCTGGGTCTTTTCCTGTCCCTTGGAATCCAATCTAAAATTTCGGCTGTCCATCTATGGTCTGTCCTTCTGGCAGTATGTCCAGCCCATTGCCATTTCAGGGATTTAACTCTGATCATGATGTCTTCCACTCTCGTCATTTTTCGGATCCACGAGTTCCTCTTCTTATCTCTCCTGGTTATACCAAGCATGCACCTCTCCATGCTTTTTTGAGTTGTCTGCAGCCTTTGTATGTCTCTTTTAGTTAAGGTCCACGTCTCTGCACCATACGTAAGCACTGGAAGGATGCATTGATCAAACACTTTTCTTTTAAGACATAATGGCATATTGCTCTTGAAAATTATGCTGTTTCTTCCAAAAGCTCTCCAGGCAAGTTTTGTACGCCGATTAATTTCTTCATCAATGTGACCCTCACTTGATATCTGCTGTCCAAGATAAACATACGTATCTGTTATCTCCAGTTTTTCTCCATCAATCGATAAATCTTCATTTCTTGTAAAAGCATTGAACATCACTTTTGTCTTCTGAAAGTTCATTTTTAATCCCACTTCTTTACTCTTGTCAGCAAGTTCCTGGATCATACTCTGCAGCTCTGATGGGGTAGTTGCAAAAATGACTAAGTCATCAGCAAAACGAAGGTGGGTTAGATAATCTCCATTAATCTTTATCCCTTTGTTTTCCCAGTTCAGTGATTGAAAGACATTTTCCAATGTGGCATTAAAGAGCTTCGGAGATATGGTGTCTCCTTGTCTCACTCCCTTTCCAATTTTTATGTGTGTTGTATTTTCAAACAGCCGAATCTTTGCACTTGCATTTTCATAGATGTTATTAATAATATTAATGTATGCATCTTCAATACCGCAGGATTTCAGAGCCGTGGTAACTGCTGATGGTTTCACCGAATCAAAGGCTTTTTCATAATCGATAAAAGCCATGCACAATGGAAGTTCATATTCCCTCGCTCTTTCAATTAGTTCTCTCAGTACATGGATATGATCTATTGTGCTGTAGCCACTCCTGAATCAGCTTGATGATGATCATCATCATCACAACTATTATCAAACCACTGCTGGACGAAGGACTCCCCAGGTTTCTTCCACAACGGTCTATCTTCTGCCTGTCTGATCCATGTTACTCCCACATAATTTCGAATTCCATCCACTAAATATATATATATATATATAAATGGATCATTTATATATATATATATATATTTAGTGGATGGAATTCGAAATTATGTGGGAGTAACATGGATCAGACAGGCAGAAGATAGACCGTTGTGGAAGAAACCTGGGGAGTCCTTCGTCCAGCAGTGGTTTGATAATAGTTGTGATGATGATGATCATCATCATCATCATCGTCAACCATTATCAATCCACTGCGGGACGAAAGTATCCCCAAGTTTCTTCCACAACGGTCTGTCTTGTTCCAGTCTCCTCCATTTTACTCTCGCATACTTTCAAATGTCATCCACACATCTCCCATGTGGTCTTCTTCTGGGTCTTTTCCTGTCCCTTGGAATCCAATCTAAATTTTCGTCTGTCCATCGACAGTCTGTCCTTCTTGCAGTATGTCCAGCCTATTGCCATTTCCGCAATTTAATTCTGATCATTCGTCTTCACTTCTTGTCATTTTTCGGATCCACGAGTTCCTCTTCTTATCTCTAATGGTTACACCAAGCATGCGCCTCTACATGCTCCTTCGAGTTGTCTGCAGCCTTTGTATGTCTCTTTTACTTAAAGTCCACGTCTCTGCACCATGCGTAAGCACTGGAAGGATGCATTGATCAAACACTTTTCTTTTAAGACATAATGGCATATTGCTCTTGAAAATTATGCTGTTTCTTCCAAAAGTTTTCCAGGCAAGTTTCATACTCCGATCAATTTCTTCATCAATGTGACCCTCACTTGATATCTACTGTTCAAGATAAACGCACGTATCTGTTATCCACAGCTTTTCTCCATCAATCGATAAATCGTCATTTCTTGTAAAAGCATTGTACATCACTTTTGTCTTCTGAAAGTTCATTTTTAATCCCTTATTATTTACTCTTGTCAGCCAGTTCCTGGAATATACTCTGCAGCTCTGATAGGGTAGTGGCGAAAATGACTACGTCATCAGCAAAACGAAGGTGAGTTAGATAATCTTCATTAACCTTTATCCACTTTGTTTTCCCAGTTCAGTGATTGAAAGACATTTTCCAATGTCGCCTTGAAAAGCTTGTGAGAATGGTGTCAGCTTGTCTCACCCCCTTTCCAATTTTTATGTGTGCTGTATTCTCAAACAGCAGAATCTTTGCACTTGCATTTTCATAGATGTCATTAATAATATTAATGTATGTATCTTCAATACCGCAGGATTTCAAAGCCATTGTAACTGCTGATGGTTTCACCGAATCAAGGGCTTTTTCATAATCGATAAAAGCCATGCACAATGGAAGTTCATATTCCCTCGCTCTTTCAATTAGTTCTCTCAGTACGTGAATATGATCTATTGTGCTGTAGCCACTCCTGAATCCAGCTTGTTCTCTCGGTTGAGCCATGTCCAGTGTTACCTTCAAGCGGTGTGAAAGAACTTTAGTGAAGATTTTATAAACCACCGATAGGAGGCTGATAGGACTGTAGTTCCTGAGATCCTCAATGTCACCTTTTTTATGTAGCAAGATCTTTGTAGCGTTGTTCCAATCCTCAGGAATCTTCCCTTCATTAAGGCATCGAGTGAAAATTTGGGCGAATACTGTTTCAGTTTTTCCACTTGCTTCTTCTATGATGTCTATAGCAATTCCATCTTTTTCTGGAGCTTGTCCCCGCTTCTTGTTCTTGATTGCATGTGCAACTTCTGCTGGAAGGACTGAAAGAACTCTGGTACTGGTACTTTTCATGATGCCTGGTGTACACGTATCATCTCTTTCATATAATTTGGAGTATAAATCTTTCACTTTTGTCAAAATTTCGCCTCTATTTCCTGTTACAGAAACATCTCATTTTCTCAGTGCCATAATCTGTTTTCTTTCCCTACTGAGATGTCCCTTTGCTCTCTTTAGGCTTTGGTTCTTTTCAATTGCTTTCTTCACTAGTTCACAGTTGCGTTTCTTAGGTCTTCAGTGATACTTTTTCGTACTGTCTTGCATAGCTCTATATATTTCACTTTGGAAGTCACATCTTCTTTAGTTGTCCTCATCACTCTTCTTTTTTGCATCAACATTTTGTTTTTTTCAGATAATTTCTTCACATGCAACTTCTTCTTAGACCAAGCTGATTTTGTCGCTGTTTACATAAGAGCTTTGGTTACTTTTATGTTAATTTCTGAAATATTAAATTCTTCCGATATTAGGCCTTCTAAAGCAGAAAATGTGTTCTTCAGTTTCAACTTGAAGGTATTATTGTGTTTTTTAAAGGTTGGTTATTGTTTGAATCGCAGCCTCTCAGCGATAAACAAAAAAAAAAAAAAACAGATCGTCAGACGGGAATCTTAAAAACGCTCCAAAATGAATTGCCATGTGCCACACGCAACTCTGTGACGTAACTACACGTAGCCAACCTTGAAACGTCGCAACGCGTGCACCTTGCTCTCACGTGATCTGTGACGTAGGTGAAGTCGAGATTTGAGCCTTCTTTTAAAAATAGTGTTGTGGTTGTTGCCTTCTTTGCTTGCGTATGAAAGAGTGTCTGTGACGTTCCGTCTGTATGTTCTGTAAAATAGAACTACTTTTTTTTTATTGGAACAAGAACTATTTTGCAAGATGTTTAATATCTGTAAATTATAGAACAATTTATGCTATTTCTACATAGATTCCGTCTACTTACAAAGAGCTTTGTGTGTGCGTGGTGGACTGAAGTGTTTTTATATCCAGTAAACATGGCGTGTGTTCGATTGATTTTCAGTTCCACTAATAGTGTATCAACTTGCAGATGTACTTTCATCAAATGAATAATCTTCTTGTCGTCCTTTTATATTATCATTAAATATAATTTTTTACTGCCACAACTCATGTCTGTATAAAAGTTTATTATTGCTTGCATGAAGTCATCTGTTCAATTTTTACTGTTAAGCATACATTTCTTTACCACGAATGAAGAATAGCAGAGAAGTATTTTTTCTACCGCGTACTGAGCAATTGGGGAGTCGGTGTTCTATTTAATTTAATATTTCCACCTCTCTAAAAATCACAATAGATTATGAGACTGATAACAAGATTAGAAGACTGAAATCTCATTCATGGTAGAATAAGGAAAAGAAATTTGGATTTTCTAACAAAAAATAAGAACATTGTAAATAATGAATTCTGAAACGAATGCGTTTTTGTCATTTGAAGAAATGAGTGAAACAAATTATGACCTGTGGAAATATAAAATACGGATGCATTTTATTATGGAAGATTTATGGTACTTAATTTCTCGTGAAGTTACTAAAGAAGAAAGAATTGATGCATGGTGTAAACAAGACGCTCAGGCACAGGCTATAATTTCTTTATCGGTAAAAGATGATCAAATTATTCATATTAGAAATGAAGCATCAGCTGTTGATATGTGGAATGCTTTGAAAAGTTTTTATGAGCGTACAAATTTAACAAGTAAATTGTTTCTGCTGAGAAAACTCTACAGCGTAAGGTACGACGGACATGAAACAATCCAGCAACACATAAACAAAGTACTAGAAATCAATAACAAACTCAGGGCAATAGGGGAAGAAATAAAGGATTCGCACATTACTGCTATTATATTTTGTAGTTTACTTAGTAGCTATGATACATTGGTAACTGCCCTTGAAGCAAGACCAGAAAATGAATTAACCCTTGAGCTTATTAAGAATAAATTAATTGATGAGTATAATTCAGGAATGGAGAGGTCGAATGAAAACAACGCATCATCAAGCAAAGTCCTTAAAGTCAAAAACCAAGCCAACAAATATAAAAATAAAGAGCACAAATTTTGCAGTTTTTGCAAGAAACCTATTCATTTGAAAAATGAGTGCTGGTATTGGAATAAGAATAAAAATAAGGAGCACAAAAATACTAAGTCCCACAAGAGTGATATAGTAATTAAAGGAACCAAACATGAAGTACCTAGTAACAAGAAAAATAAAAATATCTCTAATGATATAGTAATTAAACGAACCAAACATGAAGTACCTGGTAACAAGAAAATAAGAAACACAACAAAATAAGAAATTCCTGTTAAAAACTGAAGTAAATAAAACCGACACCTATGATGTATGGTCTATTGATTCTGGAGCCACAAGCCACATGACCAACGACCAAAATTTTTGCATCGTTAGACACTAGTAAAGTAGATGTTATAACTACTGCAAATGGTTCAGAAGTTGGATCTAAAGGTACAGGGACTGGTTTTCTTCACTATAAAATTGAAACAGGGAAGATGCGTGATTTAGAGCTTAGAGATGTCTTGTATGTGCCACAACTTGAGAGTAATTTACTTTCTGTAAAGAGCATCTGTAGTAAGGATCATGAGGTTATTTTTAAAGGTAACAAATACATTATACAGAATAATGACCAAATCATTGCTACAGGCATACTAGAGAAAAATGGTTTGTATAATTTGCAGACAATAACTGTAAATAACGTGGCTAAGACAGCTACAGAATGCAGAAATAAAAACTATTAATTTATGGCCCAGACGTTTAGGTCATAATAATACAAATAGCATAAAAGAAATGGAAAAACTTGGTCTGGTGAAAGGTATACAACTATCTGGTTGTAAAGCTATTGATAGTTGTGAAGAATGTATTAAGAGCAAACAAGCAGAGAAACCATATCCAAAAATGAGTGAACATAGATCTACTGAAGTATTAAAACTGGTACACTCAGACATATATGGTCCTATGCCATCAACCACACCAGGAGGAAAATGCTATTTCATTACTTTTCTCGATGATTTTTCGCGTTTTACATATGTTTATTTGCTGTCCCGAAAGAATGAAGCTCTAGCTAAATTTAAGGAATACATTTCTTCTGTGAGCAACAAATTTGACAAAAAGCCTACAACTATTCGCACAGATAATGGAGGTGAATATACCAGCTTAGAATTCGAAAAAGTTCTAGCCAAGGAAGGCATCGATCACCAAACAAGCGTTCCATATTCAGCACCCCAAAACGGAGTTGCAGAGCGCAAAAATCGCTATCTGCAGGAGATGTGCAAAGCCATGCTCTTAGATGAGGGACTGGATAATAGTTATTGGGGAGAAGCCCTATGCACAGCTGCATATCTTCAAAACAGATTGCCTACCAGAGCAACAGCGAAAACTCCATTTGTATTATGGAATGGTCGTGAGCCTTATATTGGGCACATTAAAGTGTTTAGATGTAAAGTGTACTGCTATGTACCCAAACAACTTAGAAGAAAGTTAGATGATCATTCACAGAGTGGAATTTTATTAGGCTATTCTGAAAGAATAAATGGATACACAGTCCTTCTAACTGGAACAAAAAGAGTAATCTCCACAAGAAGTGTAAAATTCTGTGAGCAACAAATCACTGGATGTGATAACGATAGAGAGAAAGAACCAAATAATAATGTTATTCTAAAGATGGAAAAGACGCCTCAACAATCAGACTCTTCTGGTAAAATAGAAGAAAGTGAAAGCGTTGTCACACAGCCAAGAAGATCCATGAGATCAACCAAAGGGAAACCACCAACTAGACTGGCATACATAGCCAAGACTGAGTTTAAAACTGAACCCAAAACCTGGAAAGAAATGCAAAAACTTCCAGATGTAGAAAAACAACATTGGATAAAGGTAACAGATGAAGAAATGAAATAACTTCATCAAAATAACACTTGGAACTAGTGGACCTTCCTAAAACAAAGAAAGCCATAGGATCCAGATGGATTTTTAAGATAAAGTATCATGCAAGTGGTACTATAAACAGATATAAAGCCCATTTAGTAGCAAAAGGTTACAATCAGAAACCTGGTCAAGACTATGAAGCAAAGTATTCTCCAGTGGTGAAACATAGCACCATTCGTACCCATCTTAAAGTTGCTGCTCATCGAAAGATATATGTCAATCATATTGATATCAAAACTGCCTATCTTTATGGCAAGTTAGATGAAGGAATTTATATGATTCAGCCCTTAGGATATGAGGATCCTAAGCATAGAAACAAAGTTTGCAAATTAAATAAAAGTCTCTATGGTCTTAAACAATCTGCTAGAATATGGAGCAAAACAATCTCAGAAGTATTATAGAATAATGGATATAGTCAAAGTAAAGCTGATCCATGCTGTTTTTTTAGCAAGCATGAAGACAGCATTTCCTACATAATTGTTTATGTGGATGACATTCTAGTTGCATGTGATTTTAAAGAAGACATGGAGAAAAATATAGAAATGTTTGCTAAGATCTTTGACATAGAAGACTTAGGACATGTAATTCATTACCTAGGAATACAAATAGGTAGAAAAAAGGATGGAAGGTATTTATTAAATCAATCAGCCAAGATTGAAGAAATCATCAAAGGATTTGATGAATCTGAACAGAAAAAGAGTTACATACCTTTGAGTACAGACTTCTATCGTAATAATAATAAAGAAGGAGATGAATTTGCTGACAATAGAAAATATAGGAAAGCAGTGGGAGCTCTTCTGTATATATCTACAGTTACTAGACCTGACATAGCTACATCCGTTGGAATTTTAGGCAGAAGAGTAGAAAGCCCTACAGTTAACGACTGGAAAGCTCTACAAAAGGTATTGCAATATCTTAAAGCCACATCTAACATGAAGCTATTACTTAGTGCTAAGGAAGAGCTAATTTTGACAGGCTATGCAGATGCAGATTGGGCAAGTGACACAAAAGATAGAAAATCAACAAGTGGGCATATATATAAACTAGGAATAGTTGCATCTCATGGGCAAGTAAGAAGCAAAATTGTATTGCATTGTCTTCAAAAGAAGCCGAATACATCGCTCTTGCTCAAGCATCGCAACAACTAATTTGGTTAAGACAACTGCTGGAAAATCTTCATTACCAGCAAGAAAGTCCAACCACCATGTTCGAGGACAACATGTCATGCATCAAATTGGTGATGAATGAAGGAACGAGTGCTAGAACCAAGCACATTGATGTTATATATAATTTCATCAAAAACCTCCAATCAGCTACCATGACATTAAAGTATTGTCATACTAGTGAGATGTTAGCTGATCTCTTCAATAAACCACTGCCTAGAGCCAAAATTGAAAATTTGAGAGACCGTCTTCAGCTGGCATGCCAATCCATTGGATCGAGTGGGAGTGTTGGAATCACAGCCTCTCAGCGATAAACAAAATAAATAAAACGCAGATCGTCAGACGGGAATCTTAAAAACGCTCCAATATGAATTGCCATGTGCCAGACGCAACTCTGTGACGTAACTACACGTAGCCAACCTTGAAACTTCACGACGCGTGCATCTTACTCTCACGTGATCTGTGACGTAGGTGAAGTCGAGACTTGAGCCTTCTTCTAAAAACAGTGTTGTTGTTATTGCCTTCTTTGCTTGCGTGAGAAAGGGTGTCTGTTACGTTTCGTCAATGTTCTATAAAATAGAACTACTCCTTTTATTGGAACGAGAACTAATTTGCAAGATGTTTAATATCTGTAAACTATAGAACGCTTTATGCTGTTTCTACATAGATTCTGTCTACTTACAAAGAGTTTTGTGCGTGATGAACTGAAGTGTTTTTATGGCCAGTAAACATGGCGTGTTTCGATTGATCTTCAGTTCCACTAATAGCGCATCAACTTGCAGATGTACTTTCATCAAATGAATAATCTTCTTGTCATCCTTTCATATTATCATTAAATATAATTTTTTACTGCCACAACTCAGGTCCGTGTAAAAGTTTATTATTGCTTGCATGAAGTCATTCATCTGTTCTATTTTTACTGTTAAGCATACATTTCTTTACCACGAATGAAGAATAGCTAATAAGTATATTTTCTACTTTTTTTTTTTTTTTTTTTGATTGGAGGTTTAACGACCACCGTGAGCAACTCAATGGGCTATAAGCAGTCGCCCGTCCCTAATTTAGGGTCACTGGTTCCAGGGAAGGGAGAGAGCCAGTGCCGTAAGACAAACACAACATCCATGCCTCACCGGGATTCGAACCCGGACCCCTTACGGACGAATGATCAGAGGCCACTGCCTTAGACCACTGCGCCACCGGGGCGGCTATTTTCTACTGCGTACTGAGCAATTGGGGAGTTGGTGTTCTATTTAATTTAATATTTCCACGTCTTTAAAAATCACAATAAATTATGATAATTTTCTTTCTGTAGCTGCGAAGTTCAGTTCAGTTTCCTTCTTTCCATACCTAAAACGTTAATATGCTGCATACTTAAGAAACATAATGTCACTTTTCATTTAAAAAATTAAAAACATATTTTTGGTTACTCCTAAAAATTAATTCCATTTTAAGAATCATTTGAAAAAAAGGGGGGAAGTCGGGCAAGAAAAAAACAAAAATAATGTGATTCGATTAATGTTACTGAATAATGTGAACGAGTGGACTCTAGGGTCATCTGTAACAGATTCAAGTTAACGTGTCATTCTTGGGACAGTGCAGATCTAGCGATAACAGGTTCCTGAGGGGATGGTATCAATAACAGCAAGCATGTCTTACTAAAAATTAGCTGACTAATTTCGGTTTTCTTCGTTTAAATAGTAAACATCCTGTTGGGCTATGATGGCACCGTTTATGCCTATGCAACTTTTTTTCAGTAAAATGCATTTTTTTATATGTGGTATATGTATTCACTGGTGCTCAAAAGTTCCTATATCTACTTTTGAGGATACATATAATTTTTTTTATTTTACGTTGTTGTTCAGTAGAATTATAAAAATCTTCATACAACTCTTGGGTTTACAAAGCTATTCGTTCCACAATAAGTGAGTTTTCTTTCAGTTTTGCAGTGAATTAACAGAATAAAGATTTACATAAAACAAAAATATGTTTGAAGTGTGCTTTTTAGAGTAAAAATCCTGTGTCTTTAAAAATAACTTTGAAGTCTTTCTGCCATTTAAGAAGTTTTAATCATATGAGTAATATCTGTGTTAATCATATGAGTGATTTGAGTCAGTAAAATATTGCAAGGGCTCGGATTTGAAATAAGGTTTCTTTTAAAACTAGGAGTTTTTGTAGTTGACCGAATAACAAGGTAAACCGCAAGCATGTCTAATGCCAGGGGTGAACAATGACATAGTCCTGCCCTGATAGTGCAAGATGAATGGTGCGAACTGTCTGCCTGTGTTCTTACTTGGCTTCGTTGCACTAGAGTCAGTCGATCTCTTACTGACAGGGTGCCCTTTGTTATGTTATGAAGATTGCAAAAGTTTAGGTTCTGTTTCAGTTTTGATTACATTCTGAGGTTCCAGCTTCGTCCGAAAGACGTAAATTATAAAAGATAATAGCTGATTTAAGAGAGAATGGAAAAATGCCTCGGATTGGCCAAGAGAAACCATAACGTCACATGTCTTAAACGACATTCTTTCAATTCAGTGCCCGTATTCGGAAACACTTTATTAGATTTCAGTGATAACAGTATGCTTATTCCGCAACATCCTGCCCTGTGCAGTTTTCTTCGATGACCCACAAGTCAGCTTCTTTCATATTTCATCCACCTACCTTCGACGTGATATTTTTCAAGGTTCATTTCCATTCTTTGTATGCAGCGTATTACCTCAGTTGTCCACCGGCGAACTGCTCGTCTAGAAGCATGTCTAGGCTATTGCCACTTGCCCAACTTTATTATCTGGTTATCAATAACTCGTGTCAGTTTTCGTGATCCATGATTTCTGTCTCCAATATTTATCCGTTATGGGAAACATACCTCTCTGTGCGCTTCTTCGAGTTCCAGGTAGCCTACCAGTATTATTGTTTTTAATTCCATGTCTCTGATCCATAAGAAAATATTAGAAATGTATATTCATTTTGCACCTTCATTAGACGAAATGAAATAATCATATTGAAATGTGTACAATTTATTCTATATAAAAACTTGGTAAATTTTAACCAGCTATTAATTTATTATTTTAAATCGCCTTTTGATATTTGTTGTACATGGAATATATTCCCATCTGTAACTTAGAAATCTACTTCCTCAACTTTTAAAGCTTTATTTTTGAAAAACCATGCAATTTCAGTTTCATAGGCATGATTATAAAATGTATTCCACCAGATACACTTCTTAGCTTAGTATTAGAAAATGCGAATAACAGAATTTACGTGAGAAATTGTTTCCACGTTTTTTCAGATTCTCATTATGTCATACTATTTAGTTTACGAGATATCATACACCATGTTATATCAAGCAGTTTTAGTACCGTCTTGAAATAAGTAAATAAATCGTAGTAACTTCAATTTTTTGACACACCGTTAGAATCTGATTCCGAGTTCAATTTGTTTATTTTTTCAGTTTCTGAAATTTATAACCAACCTTCGGTTCGAAGAGAAAATGAGATTTGCTTTACTTTACAATTTTAACCTCACACAGTCATAAAGTTCGACATTCAGGAGTTCTAAAGTTAACTTTTCTGAAATACATAATACATAAATGTTCTGTAAAAAACAATACAAAAATTTCCAGCACGAATAGGAATAAAGGAATTATTTTCCTAATAAAAATGACGAGGATTTGGTGAGACAAATGGATGTCTTACAGAAAATCATGGCATTGTACATCCGAAAAATAGCATTGTTTAAAATAGCTTTCTGCAAACCTTTTATTTTTTTAACCGGTGTTATCTTAGAGACCTAGACCTTTATAAATACATTATTTGATATCATAGTACCAAGAAGTTATGCTCATTTCAGCGCATTCTTTTATTTTTTTATGTTTTGATTTTTTTTGTAGATGATAATTTTTCACCCTAATTTGCGACACACAGCTTCACTATAATTAATGTAAAATAGCATTTGTGTAGCACGAATTTCGGAATCGATACAAGTGTTCATTTTTCCGCACCTCTTACTACCTTAAAAAAATCAGTAGAGGAAAAATCTTCAACAGCTAAAACAAGAAAATTCAATTAAAATATGAAAATGACCATAGACCAGGAATTTTCATTCTTCCGTCACCGCTTCCCGATGCAAGCAACATTTTTAAATTGAACACATTGCTGAAAAGAGGTGAAGTCTACAGGCTGACTGACAAAAGAAGAGACGAACGGACAAAGTCTAAATATAAAAATTTAATTTTTTTTTACAGAAGGTGTGATATGAAGAGAATAAATAGAAACCTACTATTCAAACGACATTACGGAAATAATTAAATCTGATGCTTCACAATCGTCAGATCACCGCTTACGTGCATTTTAAAAATGTATACATGTTTCTGTTGGAGTAAACCCTAGCAGCCTCAGTACGCAGAGATAAATTCAATTATAAACAACTCTTCAATATTCATGTAAAGAAACAGATTTTCTAACTCACCTTTCCTCACACGTAAGTTATTGGATACAATTTTCAGCGAAAAAATCATTTAATGATAAAGTAGTTACACATCTCTCACAATTATTGTGTTAGTTCATGTTTGCAGCTCAAAGCTCGTAGTTTATAAGGAGTTTCATAAAAATCCCACATAAACTTTACTTATGATGACAATACACACACAGCACGCACACCTACGAATAATCTTAGCGAACCAACTTCGTCTTTTTCTCATACACTTAGGTTCTCCTATGGTCCAGATACATCATGGGACAGTTCTCACGTTTGGCTGGTGACCTTGACCGGATCAGCTATCTCAGCGCTAACTTTTAATTCCTTTTCAGAGCTGAACTCTTTTTCTGTTCTGCCAACAGTTTCTACCCTCGAAAATTGTTTCTTTTTACACTGAGTACCAGATTTATTGTGGATATTATAACATTTAATATCAATATCGACACTTTTGAGTGTTATGATGTTACTGCACACGCATTGTCATTTCTAGCCTTATTTATATTCGTAGAAACATGTTTAGAACATTCGGGACTACTCTTGGGAGGTTTCGGGTATTCAGGATACAGTAGCCGGGTAATGATGATCAGACATTTGCAGCGATGCATATTTTACGACGCGGACGACGATCTATGCACAATAGATTTGAATATATATTTTAAACAGATCAATACTAAATAAGTTGTGTAATGTAAAAATTATACTGCAATTACGCAATTACATTGTTTAGAGAGCAATAACTACCTAACCCAAGTAACAAGTGTAGTGTTTTCGCAGCGTCAGAGTAAGAGGATTGGAAGGGGAACCGCAATAAAAACTGATATGGAAAAGGGGGTCACAAATGCAAAAAGGTCGAGAAAACTGTTGTACATAAACCTATTCATAGTAAGTATTTGGTTGATTTTCAACTTACTGCAGATGTGTTGCTCTATGTATTTTTTAATATCCTTCAGTTTTGATTGTTCTTTAAAGATTGTAAAGAGTAACATTATATTCTGGTATGTGTGCTTTGCGGCAGAACCTTCCGGTGAAAAATCGTGTTCTGTATTCATCAATAACTTTTAAGTAGCGTTGCCTGCCAGAGGTCGGTAAGCGGTGAATTGTTGCATAGCGTAAATAATTATACAGAACTTCCAAATCAGGTTATTATTTCAGTCTTTATAGTATGTGGATAATAATCTTAACAATTCTTACATACATTGTCATTACCTTTAGAAAACGTTCTTATGTATATTATGTAAAACACAAAATTTACGACAAGATTATTTTCGGTAATTTCTTCAGATAAAATATTATATTAATTTGAGAAACTCAGTTTAAGAGTTTCCAATCAGAATTAAATGATCTTCTTTAAGGTGTGTGACGCGCCGTTTCATATGAGAAACCATAAGACGTGATGTGTCATTAGCATTGCGGGTAGGAAACAAAGAGTACTGTAAAATCCTATCTTTATTTTACCAATGGCCAATAGAAAGCTCGGTTACTCTTGCAATAGTTTTATTTCAATTTTAACGATTTCTTGTGCAGAATGCTTTATTGGAATGAGAATTTGGCATTGGTTTCCATAAGTTGAAGAAAAACAAATGGTGCAGCTGGAAACAGTAGTTTTATGCAGCTTCCGGATCGCATGTATTTTACTTTGGCTATACGTTTTAACAAACTACAAATTTTTAAACGCCTTTTCGCACCCTTAGGTGCTTACGCAAATAAACTAATACCTAACCATCACATGATTTCAACAACTTAGCACAATGAAATTTCTATTTTTCTAGCAAATTTTGTCAAACGAAGTGTTATGATTAAATGTATGACTCAAAGAATAAATTGTCTTCCAGTTCGAAAGTGATTATATGTCCATGAACTAATGAAAGCCATCAAATTAGTACGCCAAATTGACGAGAATACAGCTGCTAGTTAAAATTGTGATACAGGCAAAAAGCACCACATGTCCACGGTTAAAATACACCACACTTTAACGATAGGGATTACAAAAATGATGAGCACAATAATACCTCCTGTGAAAAGTAAGTATTTTGGTGTATTAAGGTTTAAGCAGTTCACCTGTGCAGCTTAAAGTATTGTGGTAAATAGAAAAGACGGATTTATACATTTTATCCAAAATTTGTCCTTAAAACATTTTAATGAAATCATCACACATTACAAATACGGCTTATATTGTGACCTTAACTTTCATGAACACAATAAAGGACTTTGAGCAGTAGAATGCATGCACTTAAACTAAAATAATGTTTTTGAAGATAACGCGAGATTTTTTAATAGCTGTGCGATTTTAAAAGAATGAAGAGCTGTTCGAATTTATTTCTAGAATATTATCGGCTTTCTCGATTTCTTTTTTACGCTTTCCAACAGTAGGTTGAAGAAGCGTATATGCTCCATCTTTGTCCGTCCGTCCGTCCGTCCGTCTGTCCGCACGATATCTGGCGTAAAAATGGTTCGATTTCGATGAAATTTCAGTATGTGGTAGGGGACCACCTAGGGACGAACCCTATTGAAAATGGGATAAATGGGGTCAAAGGTCACCACGTAGGAGATGGATCCTTCCGTTGCCCTTATGCGACATAACTTGCGTAAATATGGTTCGATTTCAATGAACGTTTACTATGTGGTAAAAGACCACCTGGGGACAAACCCTATTCAAAATGGGTGAAGTGGGTCAAAGGTCAGGACATAAGATCGGGATGCATTCCATTGCCCTTATGCGTCATAACGTGCGTAAAAATGGTTCGATTTCGATGAACTTTCAGTATGTAGTAGGGGACCACCTGGGGAAGAACACTATTGAAAACGGACGAAACGTGGTCAAAGGTCAGGACATAGGATTGCGATCCATTCCATTGCTCTTATTCCATATTATTAAGGTGGACGTCAAGTAATTTTGCTTCTTAAACTTCCAATGGAAACACTTTTGTACACATTTCCTTTACAATTAATGTGTTCCCAAGGATGAAATTTTGAACATCGATTAAAATAACTTCATATTATAACTTGGAAAACTTAATATTTTCTAAAACATAACCATATTTATATTAAAAATCAATCACTTTTCCTTTGGTGGTGTTGAAACCAGAGAAAAGATGGCGCGACCTGTACTTTGATGACGTCAGTGGACAAATAAATGTTATCTTGCATAATTACGGTTACGGTTTAGAAAATATTAAGTATTCCAAGTTATGAAAGGAAGCTATTTTAATCAATTTTTTATCCTTGTGGACGAATTAATTGTGCAGAAAATAGATGGCGCGACCTGTATTTTCATGATGTCAGTAGACCAATAAATGTTGAATTGCATAAGTATGGTTATATTTTAGAAAATATTAAGTATTGCAAGTTATAAAATGAAGACATTTTAATCGATGTTCAAATTTTCATCCTTGGGAACGCATTAATTTTGAAGAACATGTGTACAGAAGTTTTTCCATTGGAAATATAGGAAGCAAAATTACTTGACGTCCACCTTAAAGTAGCAATTCTTGTATGGGTGTCGCAGTGGTCTAAGCGATGGCCTCTGATCATTCGTCCGAACGGGGTCCGGGCTCGAATCCCGGTGAGGCATGGATGTTGTGTTTGTCTTACGGCACTGGCTCTCTCCCTTCCCTGGAACCAGTGACCCTAAATTAGGGACGGGCGACTGCTTATGGCCCATTGAGTTGCTCACGGTGGTCGTTAAACCTCCAATCAAAAAAAAAAAAATAATTCTTGTATGTATGTATGTACATATTATTTTGAAAACGGCTCTAAGAATTTTGAAGAAAGTCGTTAACCTACCGTTTTCTGGTACTAGAAATCGATTTAGCTTGATCTCGACTTTAGGAGAATTCTATTAGTGGGTTAAATAATCACCCCGAATTATAAAGTTTTTTGTGATGACGTTGTTCCATTATTGTTACCAATGCTTAGAAATCTTATGACGTCATATTCTCGCCTTTGAGAATGTTGGCGCGCGGTCACGCCATCTGTCTCATTACGTCACGCATTGTGTGTGGATCCCATTAAAGATTTATGACGTCACATTCTTGCGGCAAGCAAATGGTCGCGATTCCCATCTGCCTCATTACGTCACGCGTTGTGTGCGTATGACCGTCCGCACGATAACTCTCGTAACAATCGTTCGATTTTGATGAAATTTTAGTATCTGGTAGGGGATCACCTGGGAAGGAACCCTATTTAAAGTTAACTAAATGGGGTCAAAGGCCAGTACATAGGAGCGGGATTCCTTCCACTGCTTTCATGCGTCATAACTAACGTAAAAAAGGTTCGATTTCGATGAACTTTTAGTATGTTGTAGGGGACCACCTGGCGACAAACCTTATTGAAAATGGGAGAAATGGGTTCAAAGGTCAGGACATAGAAGCGGAATCACTTCCATCGCCATTGTGCGTCATAACGTACGTAAAAAGGCTTCGATTTGGATGAAATGTTAGTATGTTTTAGGGTCTTGCCTGGGGACAAGTTCTATTGAAAATGGGCGAAATGGGGTCAACGGTTAGGACACAGGAGCAGGATCTATTCCATAGCCCTTATGCATCATAACTTACGTAAAAATGCTTTGATTGCGACAAAATGTTATTATGTTATTTCGGAGGTATACCAAACCGGTTCTGTTGAATATCATCGAAATGGGATTAAAGGTCAGGGCACAGAACCGAGATTTATTGCTCAGCCATTATTCTCATAACTTGAGTAATAACTTGAGTAATGATTTCTGGTATGTTTAAAAGCGTATTATGATCAATGCAGTGCATGATTTTTCTCACTTGTTATGTTTATGTAAGAAACATTGGAGCTTAAATTTGAAACAAAATACCTAACAACATGATTCTATAAACAAAGTAAGTAGAAATTTTCAAGCTGTTCGAGGTGTCCTAGAGGGACTTTGGTTTCTTATTAAGGTTCAGTAAAACTTCGGTATAAAAATTTACCCAGTTTCTAATTTTAAATGTTTTCTTCCTTATTAATTTCAGCTTTTTGTATATTACAGCACTTATACGAGAAAGCTTGTGGATATTAAAAAGTAAATGGGACATGTTCTGGTAAAATCAAAGATTACTTGTTATAAGTACCCAAATTCAAGCTATTTTTCTGAGCTTTTCAGAGACATCAAAATTCAAGTAGGATGAAATTAATTCCGGAATTCTAAACTCCACCTTTTTGAGGAGAAAGTAGGCCTTCTAGCGGGCAGAAATGGAGAACTACCGACAGCTTTCAATAGTCGAAAAACAATAATCGTTAAGTATCGATAATATTTTGGCAAAGTTTCTCGGGTGAAAATTTGCTGTAATGTTAAAAACGTTTTTTGACAATAATTTTTCCTACCTCTCCACATTTTCATAAAGCTAAGCATCGAAAAACTTCGAAGCTAATCTTTTTTCTTCTTTGGGAGATTTTGACGACAACTGTGATCAAATTGATGGGCTGTAAGCAGTTGTCCGTTTATGATTCGGTTATTTTCGGGGAATGGAGAAGCCAATGCTGTAAGACGAAAACAACAATTAGGACCCATCGGGATTCTAACCAGACACATCTTGCACGAATGGTAAAAAGCCAGAGCTTAAAGACCACTACGCCACCGGTGCGGGGAATCTAATGTTTTGGACGATATGCTCCCGAAGGGAATGAGCAAAAGTCTCGAATTGCGATATCGGTAGAAAAAAGGTACGAAATTCATTTTACAAAGCCTACATGACAGTTTAGGGTACATGTCACCTGGCGTGATATTTCGTATCTTCTTTCTTCTTGAAAACCAGTGTCACCCTAAAACTGAAAATTATATTAAATTAGAAATTGAACTAAAAAAAGTCAAGATTTCAAATCTTTCAATCACTTACAGAATGTTGGTTGAAGAAAAATAAAGAAATGAAATGAACAGGGTTTTCCTTCGGGTGCGGTGGGTCGATATCCATATTTAAACGTTTTCTTTATCAGTCTAACAGCACTCTGGTAGAAAAGAGCAAACTTATCCACGGGATAACCATAAATTCAACAAATATTTCTAATGCTGGTATGTTGTTTTTTCGCGAAAATAATATTTTTCTGTGTAATTCAGTGATTCCCAAGGATATAAAAAATAAACTGAAGTTTACGTGCTGGTAAAACTCACGTACATCAACCACTCAATTGAATGCCATCATTTTACAACACAGACACACACAAACATCAATCAAACACCTGCTACAGATTACACTAACTACAAATTCAAACAATTCAAACAATAAAATTAAAACGTACAAAAAATCAAAAATTAATATTGGTGCTGCGTACTGGAACAATTGTTTCCAGGGCTCCGGTATATCACAAGGGTAATTATCATTACACACTGAGTCCCTGTTAGCATAAATGCTCAAACTCTCAGTTAACAATAATGTCGGAATGTCAGGTTGTGAAGACAGTGTACTTACATGACTCCAATCTGGATAATCTAATCCATCTCGATTCAGGCGTACTAATGCTGTGTTCCCTGCTCCATTCTTAACAGCACATTTATGTTTCAACAAACGAAATTGTAACGCACGCTTTCTGGAACCAATGTATTGTTTGGGTTGCACGGAATCGTCTGCGGGTGGAAGGGGAATACTGTAAACACCATGACGTTCCTGTATGCCTGCATTGTCTCTTTCTTTCTTTATCAAAGTACGGATATTTGTTGTTTTCACGCCAACATCCAAACCGAATCGTCTACATAAGTTCTTTATCACTGTAACTGGGGCTGGGAAATAATTAAAGGAACCCAAAAATCTGTGAGATGGTTGACTGCGTTGCAACATAAAACTCAGTTTTCCCTTTAAACTGGAAAATAGGGGGTCCACAATATTAGTCTCATAACCAAAGAGGGTAACTATTTCTTTAATCTTTTTAAGATCTATAAGACGAAGTCGTACACTTGAAGAATGCGTAATCGCCCTTTGAACTTTTGTACGTTGCCACGCAGTCAGCCATATTAACTTTTGAGTTTTTGTACGTTGCAACGCAGTCAACCACTGCACTGATTTGTGAGTTCCATTAATTATTTCCCAGCCACAGGGACAGTGATAAACAACTTATGTAGACGATTTGGTTTGCATGCTGTCGTGAAAACAAGAAATATCCTTGCTTTGATAAAGAAAGATAGTGAAAATACAGGTATACAGGAAAGTCATGGTGTTTACAGTATACCTCTTCCACCCGTGGACGATTCCGTGCAACCCAAACAATACATTGGTTCCAGAAAGCGTGCTTTACAATTTCGTTTGTTGGAACATAAATATGCTGTTAAGAATGGAGCAGGGAATGCAGCATTAGTACGCCTGAATCGAGATGGATTATATTATCCAGATTGGAGTCATGTAAGTATACTGTCTTCACAATATGACATTCCGTCATTATTGTTAGCTGAGAGTTTAAGCATTTATGCTAACAGGGACTCAGTGTGTAATGATAATTACCTGTGTGATATACCGGAGCCCTGGAAACAACTTGTCCCAGTACGCAGCACCAATATTAACTTTTGATTTTTTGTACGTTTTAATTTTATAGTTTGAATTGCTTGAATTTGTAGTATGTGTATTTTGTAGCAGGTGTTTGATTGGTATTTGTGTGTGTCTGCGTTGAAAAATGATGGCATTCAATTGAGAGGGTGATGTGCGTGTGTTTACAATTATTATAATTTTTTTAATATTTTAGGTCTCTACCTAATCTGAGAACATTGGGAGGGGAGTAAAACTGTGTGCGCATGCTTATTTGTGACATGCGTCATTGCTGTAACTTGAGTGTGTATATATATAGGGGACGCACCGAACTGAGACAATCTGTCTGAAGACGGAAACAAGGTGTCCCGGAAGATCTCTCGGATTGTGAAGTGGTATAACTTTTATTAAAAGTTCTTAAAAATCACTACGGAGTTTCGTCGAGTGAGTTACATGTGTGAATGTTTCTTGTAAACAGTTTTTAGTCCTAAGGATGTACCACATGCAGTTCCCGAACTCCTGGGCTAAGTGATATACAGATGTTTTCATTCTAGTTACCTTTTAATCGAAAACGAGAGAGAAACATCTTACATATGCAACGTAAACGGAATTAAAAATAGGTAATGTGGATATTATAAACATATCACATGTCAATTTTAAGTACTCTATTGATATTTTAGGATTTCATTCAAAGACGGAAATTTATCATTCCGATTTCGTTAAAGCAACAGCTGTATTCTGTTCGATTAATGATTGTAGTGTGTTTTAGGTACTGTATTGACGGTTCAGGGCATTTGCTAAAGCAACACTCCCCAAACTAACGAAAAAATTACTTGTACCAACATCTACTCGAAAATTTGGCATACAGTAAGTTACGCAAATTATGCAAACATGAGCGATAGACATGCGGCTCCTCTGCATGTCTATCGCTCAGAAATCTCAAATGACTTTTTGGCGTGCACGTCGGCACGCATCTGGAGTCCCCTTGGAGGTGCCTTATAAGCTCCAACGATTGTGATTGCAGCGCATGTCCTGGACGCAAGGGAATGCGGAATCGCATGGAACTTTAATCATTTGCATATCTCCCCTCCATTTAGGTATTCACCGGGTTAGTGTTAATAGCGCCGTTTTACCTTGGTGCGCGAGTTTTCATGACAATGAGTGTATATCGTGTAAGTTTTACGCTAATAGCAGCACTCCTTTCGGAATTCTCAGTTTTCACCAACACTGTATTTGCACATTTACACATTGCGAAATGCGGAGCTATCGCTGGTGCCCTGAGCTCAAATTCCGTGGTATCTCTACAGACGTGTACCTTACATTCAAGGTTAGTGTGAACATATAAAATTTGTTTTGAGATTACTGTAATTTTAAAACGTCGTCATTAACGTTTAGGAAATTGGGTAGGAAACAATATTAAATGCTAGTAAAATCATCATCATTGTCAAACATTATCAATCCATTGCTGAACGAATGTCTCTCCAAGCCTCTTCCACAACAGTCAGTATTGTGCCATTCTCCTCCATGTTCCTCCCATATAGTTTCGAATTTCATACACCCATCTCCTAAGTGGTCTTCTTCTGGGTTTCTTCCTGTCCCTTGGAATGCAATCTGAAATTTCGACTGTCCATCGATGGTCTGTCATTTTGGCGAAATGTAGAGCACATTGCCATTTCGGGGATTTTACTCTGATCATGATGTCTTCCATTCTTGTCATTTTTCTGGTTTACTCTCCTGGTTACACCAAGCATGAACCTCTCCATGCTTCTTTGAGTTGACTGCAGCCTTTGTATGCCTCTTTTAATTAAGGTCCACGTCTCTGCACCATACGTAAGCACTGGAAGGATGCATTGATCCAACACTTTTCTTTTAAAACCAAATGGCATATTGCTCTTGAAAATTATGCTGTTTCTTCCAAAAGCTCTCCAGGCAAGTTTTATATGCTGATTCATTTCTGAAAAGTTTTGAGAAATATTTTAAACACAGAAGAAAGACCCGTGTGAAAGATTTTGTGAAACATTTCATTTCGGAAACTCGTGCATAATTTTGACAACTGGATGTAGTAACATTCAAGAATTACGTGAAAATAAGAGAAACAAAAGTTTTCTACAATGGTGTAAAATTGTAGGCTAACATTGTGAAAAAAGAGTGATTCAAATTTTAGATTTCTTTATTTGCTAATATCAATTTTAATATTTATCAAACTATTTTATTTTGTGTTGGGGGAATTATAATTAATATCAAATTTGCTGTGCAAGTTCTAGTTCAACTGAAACTTGAAGCAGGGAATTTTAGCTTGTGTCTAGTAAAGTCCATCATGACGGAAATTAATATCCGATTAATGTCCATTTTTTCCCTAAACTGCGCATGTTTTATCTCCCAATTGCAAAGAATATTCTGGATATTATTTCCGTGGTATCTCTTTATCTAAGTGATAATAATTGTTCAAGGTTCCAAAGATTATATGGGAAATTTAGCTGCCCGGGTATTCAAAGGGTATAAATAATTGTTCCCAAAAATAGAAATGTACACACGGCTGGTGGGTAGCCTTTTTTAAATGGAAATATAATGGTTTGTGAAAAAAATAATGACTTTGTCCTAAGCATAAGAAAGTTATCGAAACGAAATTTCTGCGTCGGATGTAAAATTGTTCTAGTAAATCAAAATATCTGCGCCAAGAGTCAGGAAGGCAATCGAGTTAACTTTGCTCAGAAAGGTATAATTGACTAGTATACCCGTTATGCAAATATATTTATATCTTCGTATTTTTGGTAAAGAAAGCAAAGCACATATGTATGAAAATAAAATCTTGAATTCTAAAATTACGGTAAAGTAAAACTTCGTGCTTGAAGTAACGTGTTCCAACATATGAAGGCTTCACACTGCCGCAGTGGCAAAACTAATTTTTTTTTTTTTTGTTTATTATTTGATTGCGAGATGAGGCTAATTTTTTTCAGTCAGCACGTAAAGGTGTGATGTGGTTTATAAGAAACATGATCTTGAATTGCTTTAATACGTTTTAATCATTTTTGTACAATATTCGTAATAGTGAGCCCCCCAACGTATTTGTTTTCTGCATAATGTGCACCCATACTTCCATTAACGCAACCATATTCTTTAACCCTTTAAAGACCATGACGCCCAAAACGCCGGTACGTATAAACGGCCTTATCCGCCCGAAACGCCTGTCTAGAGTGAGTCAGATTTCCTATCTTTACTTGTTTGTCAAATTTTCTCGACTGATGAGGGATCAGCAAGAGTCACCCTCAGTCATTATTGTTGTTATTAAACAAAAGAAGTGAAACAACAGGCAGTTTCGGGCGTTATGGTATTAAGAGTGATACAAGATTTTGGGTCTTTGTTGTTGAAGGGTTAAGAAAAAGGTGTCAACGGAGGGAATGTCAAGTGAACACTGAAATTAACCATTACTTTAAATCAATATTAACTTAATAATGAAAAAACAACACTATAAGCAAAAAATTAAAGTCCAGTGCTTCCACAAAGTGTCATTGGTAGTAGTATATGTCCCATACTATAGGACACATCATATACTACAAAAAACCTCAAAATCAGGCGTTTTTTTGATTTTTCAGACCTCAATAATCACGAACATTTTAAGGCTTTTTATGAACAAAAACACCATATTTTCATTAAAAATCATTGATTTTTGGGCATAAAATAGTCAAAACATCAGATTTTTGAAAATTGAAGTTTTTACTCTGTTTTTCATCAAACTAGAGCATCATAAAAACACACATTTTAAGTCATTTTTGTGAACATTTTTGAACAATTGCAATCATTTTGAACTTTGAATAGCTTTGATTTTAAAAGTGATGAAATGATGGTTTCAGTGATGAATAGAAAAGTTGTAAAACAAACTACTTTGAATTGGTACTTTGCAAAGTCCTTTTTAAAAATGCATTAAAAAAAGGGGTACCCAAAATGGATACCCCTTATAGGAAGATTAAAAATAGGAAGATAAAAAGTGTAGGAAGATTAAAGTTCTAATTCATAATCATAATATTTATCATCAATTTTGCCTTTAAAGTTAAAAACATAATTACCTTTATTGAGTTTTTTAATTGTTTTATCTGACAGTTTTCCATGACATTTTTTAAGAAAATAATCTCTTTCTTCATCATTAACTTCTAATTTTGCAATTGTTGTATCTCCAAATTTTGTTTGGATTTTTTCAATGATATGAGTTTATATTTTCCTGTATTCAAATCTTTTAATTTGAAAGTTTCAGGATATGATCTGATGTTGTTGAATTCATCCATTTATTAGGAAACATTTTTATAAATATTTTTAAAATATATTTGTCACAAATGTAATTTCTTTTGTAATCTCATCAAATATTTCTAATCCTTTATTTTTAACCTCTTCATTTGTTCTTATTTTCAAAATTAGTTTATGCATCTTTTTAAGATATTTAGCAATCAATTTAATAAGATCAGGATATTCATTATTATAATCTTTACTCACATATATTAAATCTTCACATAAATGAGATAAACATCTTATATCATCACTATATTTGATTCCTTTACGATCAGTAAAGAGAGCTCTCATATCTCCTAATAAATCCATTTATAAGGTTTCATTTTTTGAAATACAATTCTTGTAAAACATACATCTATACATAGAGCATCCAGTACCTAAAATTTTTGCACATTTAGTTAATTCAAGATCTATAGAAGGAATTTCTAACTCATCAAATATTTGTTTTTCCATTATTCCTCCTTTATATACAAACTTACCACCATAATATTCATACAAGTTTTTTATATAATTTTTAATCTCATCAGTACTTATCCATAGAGATTTTTGATCTGGAAATCTTTTAAATTTTAATCCATGAATATCTCTTGTACATTTATATATAATTCTTCGCTCTCTATCATTTAATATATAATGAGGTTCAAATACTTGAATTGTTTCCCCTACAGGTTGATGTAAATGACACCAACTTATCTCTCTGATTATACTTTTATTAGGAAGAATAAATCCTTGAAAATTGAAAATCAGTGTAATGTCATCCATTTATATAGAATAATTTTTATAAATAGAAAGATTAAAAATTCAGAAGTTTAAAACATTCAAAGATTTAATATCCAAAAGGCACAGTATTATAATCATCTAAAATTCTTCTTTTATCAAATCCAAACATGTATCTTTTATTTGTTTTCTTAACCATAATATTTCTATCTTTTTGAATTTGAAATTGATTACTTTTCACATCTAAATACTCTGTTTCTCCTGTAATTACTTTCATTCTCTCATCGAAATTTAAAACAGTTTCACTCTCATAACTCATTTTAAATCCTTTAACTTTTCCTTTTACAATTCCATCATTTAATATATATCCATAATCTTTAGAGGCTCCAGATATCCATGATTTCATATGTTTATCATCTCCTAATTCATCAGTCCATTCACCCAACATACATCCTGTTTTTATTTTATTTGTACCATCTTCAATATATACAATACTATCGGTATCATAATATATCACTTTATCTCCTAATTTATCAAGCATTTTATATAATCTTATTCTTGCAGAACTAGTTGTAAATGCTGCTATATAAACATTTGTATTAAAATTATTTTCGGCATATTGGTCTTTCTTTTTATAAGTCATTTCTACACAATCGTCATTCATGAATATCATGTTTAATTCCTTAATATTATCATTCAATATAATTCTATAAAAATCTTCTAATTCCATTACATATTCAGTTTGTTTCATATTTTTTCGTTGTCCAAACTTACCCCATAAAGAGTTTAAACATATCTTACTTATAAATCTTAAACCAGGATTTTTTTCTATTTTTTCTAATTTTATATCTAATTTTTCTTTAACACATCTCTTATATTCCTTTTCAGTTTTAAAATTTTCAGACCATTTATCATCAGTTTCTAATTTAATTTTTAAGAACATTTTAACATAATCTCTAAACAGTTCATCTGTTTTATTTTCAAAATTCCATACTTCATATATATTTAAAATTTTATAACCTTTTTTAAGTGCTAATCTCATTTCATCAGTAGTCCAAGTACCAATAAAACATCTTTCAGTATGATTACATTCTTTATTTCTGACTTCATAACAGTCTTTACATCTTTTCTTTTCTACAATTTGATTCGATTTAAAATGATTACATTTTATAGTTTGAGAACATGATTTACATAGAGTGAATATTAATTTTTCGCCTTTATATGGTAACACAGGATGATATAATTTCCTAGGTGGTAAGACTTTACATTTTATTAATCCAAACCATTTCTTATCATACTTCTTAGGATTAAATATTTTTGTAGGGTGACCAATTGGATAATTATCAAAATAATTAACTGTTGGATATAATGAACACACATCTATATATCTACCTTTTTCATTTCCTTTGAATTCATATTTCAATTTTGTTGGTTCACATCTACCACCATAAAAAGCATCTCTAGGATTTAAAGGATCTACAAAATCTCTATTCCATTCAGTTTTCATATATTTTTTAATTTCCTTATTATTATCAAAATCACATTCCCATATTTCAATTAATTCATATCCATTATTTTTTATCTTCTTATTTATCTTTTTTGTTCTATTATATAAGTCTTTCATACATATCTGATTTTGAATATTTATAGTTGATTCTCTATAACATTTAGGACATCCATGCCAGTGACATCCTTGAAACTGATACACTATATTATTATAAAATCCATCTACTTTATAATATTTATTACCTAATTTTAATTTCTTTTCTCCACCATTTAAAGCATGTTGAATATTAATATTATGTTTCTGAGATAAATAATCTAACCAAACAATAGATTTTTTACTATATTTATCTTTATGAATTATATCGTCATCAACAGCAATTGTATTTTCTTTTAGGAATTTATCTCTGTAAATAGCCATACATACACCTGCTAATGTAACATATTTAAAGGGATCTATGTTTGCAATTTCTAAAAATAATTTTCTAAATTCTAAGCATCCTCTCCTTAAAATATCTACATCTGATCTACAGTATTTAATGAATTCTTTTTGAAAATCAAATGTTTCATGTCTTACAGTATTATACCATTTATCAAACATTTCTCTCTGTTCTGATGTCATACTATCATAACCATAGTAATATTTTTAGGATATAGACCTACATAATTTTGATTATTTGATGTATTGAATAAATGAGGAAAATATCCTTTTGCTAGTTCATCTAATCCAAATGTTTTAGGAAAATTTCTTAATGGAACTAATGTAAAATTAATAGAATCAATAAATCTCATATTTAAACAAGGAATTTGCATATAATTAAGTTTATTTCCATTATATATAGTGAATACTTCAATTTTATTTTTAAAACAATACTTAGCTAAGAATTGAAAATCAAATCCTTTTCCATAATGTGCTAATACTGTATAGCCGTAATGTTTTTTATCAAATAACCATTCACAATATTCATCTTCATTTTTAAATATATTTTCATCTCCTTTAAAACCATGATTTATAACTAGATTTACTTCATGAATTCCTGTTTCTTGTTTCGTTTCAACATCAAAAAAGAAATATTTTTCAGTATATTCATATTTACATTTTTCACACCATTTATCTTTAAATGGAATATTTTCAACACAGTCTTTTATACATTTACCACCTTTTGTATCTTTACGTTTCATAAAACATTTATGATCATTTAGAACCCATTGCCAGCAGTTTTTACATCGTTTTTCACCACATCTATGTTCTTTTGATTTCCTCTCATATTGATTAATAATTCGTTTACAGTTTAAACATTTCCATAAACTATTACAAACACTTATACCTTTTTTATCTTTCATTTCATGGTATATAAAACACTCTTTACCTTTAAATAATCTATTACATTTTTTACAAAATATTTCATCACTATTACAATATTTGCTATCTGTTGTAAAACATCTATCACATTTAAGAGGACATTTATGTTTATCTTTTTTATCATAACTTATTTGACAGTAATCACAATAATTTCTTCTACCTGAAAATCCTTTAATAGAAGTAATAACATCAAAATGATTTCTATTTTTAAATATATAGATACATGTAGGTTTATAAGTACCACTATATATTCTTTCGTTAAAATTCTCTCTACAAAATATATTAATTTGAATATCTAAGAATTCTTCAAATATTTTAACCTCTTCTAAACAACATATTTCTAATGGAATATTGCATAGTTCATGTAATTTTACAGCTAATGATTTTTGTAAAACTCTACCTTTTCTAATATATGTTATATCATTCTTTGATATTTTTTCATGGTTTAATTTATTACATAACACCTCAGGATTTTGAATTGCTAATGCTGTTACAATTGATCTAGCTAAACAAATATTATCATTATTTTTTATTTGGCATATACTTCTTTTATTTACAATATCGTCTTCTTTAACTATTATTAAATGTTTTCCTCCTTCAGGTAATTCAACCACATTAAAATCAAATATACAGTCTGTAATATCTAATTCTTTATATTCTATTTGATCAGATAATTTATATATATAATATTCATAAGCATCATTTGTTGACATCATTTTATCATGAAATGGTTTATTGAGATTAGGACTGTATACTATTATATCTACTTTTCCATGAATTTTACCAATTGCTTTTCTAAATATATCTTGTAAAATATTGAAATATTGTTCAGGTTTAATGTTTACTCCAGCTACTCTATAATTCTTTCTATGTACCATATATTTTTTAATATATTTTCCTTTTGTTTCAATAATTTCATAATCAGGTTTAAATAATTTTTCAAGATTTACAGCTGTTTTAATTTTCTTTTCTTTTCTTGGTTTCAGTTTGTTATCTTTGAATTTCAAGTTAAAAGAATCAAATAATTTTTTAATTCTATTTCTTCTCTCTGGATGATTAATAAATATTTTTCTTTTTCTATCTAAATATTCTGATGTATCTAATCCAAGGATATCTACTAAAACAGACTTATAATCACCTGTCTTTCTAATATATTTTATCAACGATTTAATTAAATCATCTTTTTACATTTCGTTTTTTGATATTTAATCTTTTTAAAACATTTCTAAGTTTCTGAACACTAATAGCATTCAGAGCACTTTTAAGATGCACAATAATTGGCTTCAAAGTTTTATCCATTTATTAGGGAGTAAATTTATAAAGGGATTTTCGAAATCAAAAAGTGATAAAAGCTAAACGACGTTTGTGCAATTTACTTCTTAAATGTCTTTGTTTATGAGTATAAGTATATTGTTTACCACAATCACAATTTATTTTTCTATATAAAATTATGCACTGACAAGATTTGCAAAAATGCTGTCTATCAACTTTACCATAACGATGTTGAACATAAAATTCATCAATAGGTTTTGTTTGTTTACAACTTGTGCATGTTTTGTCTTCCATTTATTAGGAAACAAATTTTATAAATACTTAAGCTGAAAAGTTTGCTGCTTTAAAGTCTTCCCAGATCTTTTCATTATTTGGATTTATATTAATTTTAATATCATTTGATATATTACAATAGTCACAAATTTTTTTAATAAAATATGTATATTTTAAATTTTTCTCATAGTACATAAAATCTAGTAATTTTAAAAATAAATCTTCTGCTTCCTTATTAAATTTAAGGTTACTTTTTCTTTTAAACTGATTAAAATATCTTATTCTACTAACATATCTACTTTTTAAATATTTATTATAATCTATATAATAACAGTCTTCCTCTTCATCATATTTCATTTTCTTTATTTGTTTCATTACTTTTTTAAAATTTTCAGGAATTTCAATTTGTTCTTCTTCTGAAGAAGAAAAGTAATTAGTTTCTTCATTAAAATAATTCATTTATTAGATATCATTTTATTAAAAACTTTTTAATTTTTTAACATAATAATCTTTAACAATCTTGTTAACTTTATCATAAAAATCATTTGAAACCCAACAAGCTATATTTGTAATTAAATCTTCACTGACATATGTACCATTAAAGTTATATTTTATTGCTGTTTTACCTCTTATTTCATGTATATTTTCACGGCCCGAATTCGGGCCGTCTAAATTCTTAACCAAATTGATCATTTTTATGGCGGCCTGAATTCGGGCCACCACAATTTTTATCATCAGACACATAAGAACCATTTACATTATACTTTTCAGTTAAACCACCTTTAATTTCATATATTACATCATTTTTTCCCATGGTTGGAATTCCAGCCGTGGAAATATCTTTAATTAAATCTTCTGAAGCCATTTTTTAAATCTCTTACCTCCATCTTTACAAAGTTTAAAATATCCAGTATTTTTATCTATTATTAATTTAAAATCTCCAAAGAGACCATAATAATAATTATCTTTAATATTTTCATAACATACATCTTTTAATGAAGCCATTTATTAGATATCATTTTATTCTTTTAATATCGTCAGTATTCATTATTTTCATATAACAGTTTTTTCTTTCACATATAGATGTCAGCACAAGGCATTATCTCTCTTTCTTTCTTAGTTGCAAAAAACAGTCATTACATAACACTGATAAGCTGCGAGCGAAAATGTTTACATAAGTTGAATCGCTGCCAATATTCTCCGCGGCGCGCGATTACGCAACGTGTCCTCGGAAAAAAGCAGTTCTTCGTTACGTAACAACTTTGGATCATAGCCAAGCTTCGACATAAATATATGTTTCAAGCAAGAATTCATCGGCCTGTGTTGGCCGAGTGGTAGCGAGTCAGGCATGCATGCAAAAGGTCTCAGGTTCGAAACTCGATACGGTAGAATGGCTCCCTGTTCAAACTTTGAAAATAAGTTTGGTTCATGGTAGAGCGTGTGCGTGAATAACATCTGATGGTAGAGAGTGTGTGCGGTGGAGGGTCGAAAGAGTTAACGCCCACCTGGCTGGCCAGGTACAAATAAATAAAAAAAAATGAAGCATAGACCCTCCACCGAAAGGGCGTTTTGCAAAAATTTTTCAAATTACAGCGTCAACCCAACTGTTAAATTCATCAGGATATCCCAACCATTTAACTAAGTATTTATTTCCTTTCTTTCTAATAATTTTTTTCAATCTTATAAACCTCATCTTTCTTATCATATTTAACCAGTTCCTTTTCATAAAATGTTCCTGTAATTTCTTCATTATTTAAATCTTTTATTTTATATGTCGGAGGATCTGTGTTCAATATATCGGAAATTATAAATATTTCTTCTGTAAATGTTGGAAGATAACCTTTCTTAAATTCTCTTTTATATTTTGAAATTCTTATTTTATCTCCTTTTTGATATTTTGGTTTATTTTTCTCTTTTTCTTTATACAAATTATTATAAACTTTTAATTCATTTTCTTCCTTACTTGCTTCTATAGGTGTCATTTTAATGGATCTATGATAAGAATTATTATAATTCTTAATTAATTTATCTAGTACATTTAACCACTTTCTAGTATTATTTGCTGTGAAATACTTCCACATTTTAGTCTTTAAAGTTCTATTGAATCTTTTCAATAACAGCACATTTAATCTCAATATTCTCAGTTGTAAACCAGTGAATATTTTCATCCTTGGATAACTTTTGAGTTTGTTTATTTATAAACTCTGTACCCTTATCTGTTTGAAGTTTTTCTGGTTTTCTTTCTTTAAATATTTTTTTAAATGCTCTAGTTACCTCTTCACCTGTTTTTCTTTTAATCGGAATTGTCCAAGCATATTTACTGAATATATCAATCACTGATAAAATATAATTTGTGTCATTATTAAAGGATTTAAATTCTTGCATATCTATAAGGTCAGCTTGAAATTGGTCATTGACATGAGAAACATAAATTCTTCTTCTTTTAAATCTATGAATAAGTGGTTTATGTTTTGTATATACATCTTGTTGATGTAAAAACTCTTCTATATCTTTCCTGGGTAATTTAGTTTTTCTTTGTAATTCATTAATACCACAATAACCAGTTTCTGGTGTATAATAAATATTTTTAAGGTCTACGTCTTTAAAAAAACACTCTTTTAGTTCCACAAACTTTACACTTTCCTTTTGCCATGGGTCTACCATTTTTAGCTACTGTTTCTTGAATATCTTTAGTTTCAGTTTTCTGTTTGCACTTTAAGCAATACATATAGGATGAAATTCCTAAACCAAATGTTTTCTTTGCTTTTATAATTGGTTTTATAACAGCTCTAGCTTGTTTCTCTCCTAATGGATAGAATCCACTTGTAGTATTTTCAATTGAATCTAAATCGTTTAAGAGTTCTTGATCAGCAATATGTCTCTGTTTAGTATCTTTAGTTTTACTATAAGCTACATCATGTTTTTTACAAGCTTTATCAACTCTGTTAATTCCTGGATCACCTCTTTTTAATCTCTTTTCTAATTTTGTAAATGGACCACAATACTGGTAACCAGGTATATGCATTTCAGGCGGATTTAATTTATCTTGTAACCATCCTACTATATCACCTCCTTGTAATTCCATTTATTTAAGTGTAAATCTATTTTACATATCTATAACCATTTAGTTGCGTTTGTTTTACATATTTCTCTAAAGGAAAATACTTCATATTTTTTATAAAATCCTCTTCTCTAACGTAAGCATCCTGTTCTGAAATTGAATTAGCGTTTATTAAATTTAATATCTGTTTATAAAATTTGTAAGCTTGTTTATATTCTTCTTTTCTTTCTGAAATATTTAGAGTTTTATCGACAACTTCAATGACTCCTGCTCCTAAAGAAAGTGCTGCTAAAGGAATAAATGCAAAAGCTGATAAACCTGAAGCACTAAATATAAATTTGCCTACTGATAATGATATACTAATTTTATTATAGTAATTAAAACTTTTTCTGTATACATACATTTTCTTTTCTAAATATTCTTCCATTTATATAGGATCAAAGTTATGTCTGTATCTCATATGAGGATTTTTCAAATCTAACATGAAGAAATCATAAGGTTTTTTAATACTTTTTTGATAAGGATCTATATTAAAATCACCATCAATTTCTCTAATAATTTGTTTAATTTCTCTGTGCTGAAGTTTAAAAAATATAAAGTAATCACAGTTGTTTCTTATATCAATAGGTGTTGAATAATAGGTCTGTGATAAATAAATAATGGATGCATTTTTCTTCCTTCCTCTTATAAAAAATTTTTCAATTTCGTTTTGATCTTTTTCTTTTACACAGTCATCAAAAATAACTAGATTTTTTAATGAAGGATCTAAGTCATCTACAGTAATAAATTCATTTATGTCTGAACTAAATAATGTTTCTTTCTTAAACTTTTTAAATAATTTTAATAACTTATTTTTATTCTTTCCCTTTATTTTTAAAATGTCTTCCTCTTCTATATCATCAAACACTGAGTAATTTTCTTTTAATTTAGAGTATTTAGGTTCGTTAATATCTTTTGCACATATGAATAATGCATCAAAATTTAAATGATCATATATTAAATTTAATAGTAAATTTGTTTTTCCACATCCTGAAGATCCTGTTATTAAAAGTTTAAAAGGATGAATAGGTAACATTGGATTTTGATTTGGATCTATAAATTCTTCTGGTTCGGAATAATCTTTTATTTTAATGCTGCAAGGCTTAATCATATTTATTTAATAGAAATTCAGCATCTTCAATAAACATTTCAGCTTCAAATAATAAGTCTTCAGCTGGTATTCCTTGAGATAAATAACATTCAGCTAGATATAATGCCATTTCAGCAAAAGATAAATATTCTTCAATTTGTTCAAAATCTTCCATTTATATAAGTAAAATAATTTGCTTGGAAGTAAAATAATTTGCTTGGAAGTAAAATAATTTGCTTGGAAGTAAAATAATTTGCTTGGAAGCAAATTTTCAGTTAAATAAATGAGTAAAGTGATACAAGATTTATTAAAATTAGCAAAAGTAAATGCTGAACTAAGAAAACGAAATAAGGAAAAGCAATTAGAAGATTTAGGATATGAAGAGGCAATCACAAAATTTCATAAACCTATAGTTGAAAAATTAGAATATCAAGATGTATCTAGAAAAGAAAATTTAAAAGCTATTCAAGATGCAATTGAAGAACTTTCATTTCAACCAATTGGAGAATCTTCAAGATTTCCTGCCTTAGAAGATGTTGAAGAACCTATTTCAGATGCTAAAGAAATGTATGAGAGAGAAGCAGGAATTCATAAAATTAACTTAAACAAAAACTTGAATGTATCAGTTATTAAAAAAAAGTTAGGATTTGATTTACCTTCAGAATTAGTTAATAAATCTGATGAAGAGATTGATGAAAAAATAAAACAAGCAAATGAAAAAATCAGTGAAATCGGACGTCTAAAAGGTCCTCAAGTAAAAGCACTTAATAATGCTAAAGATGAAGAAAAAAAGAAAAAATTAGAGAAAAAAATTGATCGTTTCGATTATAAAATGGCTGAGGTGCGAAAATATATTAGAGCATTAGAAGCTCTCAAAATGGGGAATTACTATATGGGTGAGGGTCTTAATATTTTAGATAAATTAACAGATAAAATATGTAAGGGAACTAAAAATAAGAAAGTATATAACCAAGTAGTTCAAATACTAGATTTATTATTGAAAGAGGGTAAAATGACTAATGAGCAAGTAAAACAATATTATTCAAAGTTTCTATCTTAATAAATGAGTAATTATATTGTATCAAGAATTTATTTGAGTGAAGGTCAGAAAAATAAATTAAAATCAGCATTAAAGAAAGGTGAAGAAATTACATTGCAAATTGATAAAACTAAAAGTGCTAATCATGATATGTATTTAACAAAAACTCAAATTAATCAAATTAAAAACGGTAAACGAATAACTATAAGTAAGACACAGTTAAAGAAGAACGGTGGATTTCTACCCTTTCTAATTCCTATTCTTACTAGTTTAGCAACAGGAGCTCTATCTGGTGCTGCAGGTTGGGGTGTGAATAAAGCTTTAAGTAAAGTAACTGGATCAGGTTGTAACCTTAAAAAAAACATTCTGGAAAGGGAGTTCTTCAGAATTACGAGGTATATCCAATAAAACGATAGAACAAAATATGAAAGATGTAAAAGGATTCAGGGGTGTATTTACATCAGATTTATTACCTAAAAAGATTAAGATATTTGAAAGTGGAATTGTTAATTTAGATATATCTACAGGACCTGGGACTCATTGGGTGTGTTATTATAATGATCCTAAATATAATTTTGTGGAATATTTTGATCCATTTGGAGAATATAAATATAAAGACATTAAATTGAATAACATTTTCATACCTAAAAATATTGTAAAATATCTTGAAACATCTAATAAAGGAATTAGATATAATTCGAGTTTTTTACAAGAACCAACATCTGTTAAATGTGGTTTTTATTGTATGAAATACATAACTCAAAGGAATAAAGGTAAATCACCTGTTGAAGTTTTATATTCTTTTACCCAAGAACCAAGTGGTTATAATGAAGATTTTGTGCTTAATAAATGTTAATTTTAGATTCAAAAAATTTTGAGAAATCAGAAGATTTTACAATTGAATATGTCCCTCCTATTCCTGTTAATGAAAATTCAAAAATAGCTTTAAAATCTATGTCTATGTGGGTTTCATGGAACAATATTGATGAAGAAAATAATACATTTAAGTATTTTGATGGTAGTTTATGGCATGAAATAACTTTAGATAATGGAAATTACACATTAAGGGAGTTAAATAACTTTTAATAAAACGATTTGGAGATGAACCACCAATTAAATTTAAAGCTAATTTTGCTACACAGCGCTTTATAATTGAATTAAAAGATGAATATAAAATTGATCTTAGAGAGAGTAAATTACATGAAATTTTAGGATTTGAATCAGAAATATATGAAGATAATCATCAAGAAGGAAAATATATGGCAAACATTTCTAGAGGAGTTGATGACATACATATTCATTGTGATGTAATTACAGGAACTTTATATAATAATATTAATTCAGATATTTTATATTCTTTTACGCCATCTAATCCTCCTGGTAGTTTAATAAAAATTGATGAAATAAATCCTTTATTTTTACCCATTAATAGACGAAATTATATTCATAGAATTCGAATGTATATCACGAATCAAGATAATGAACTGATAGACTTGAATAATATGAGAGTTTTATATAGATTAATTTTAAACTAATAAATGAATTATAACAAACATAGATTATATGCAAAACGATATGGTGGTAATATCTTCACTGAAGGAATCAAAACTGTTGGGAAAAAAATATTAGAAGTTTTAGGTAAATCAATTGAAGATAAAACTAAAAAAGTTATTCAAAATAAACTTGAAAATATATTATCTAAACCCTCTGTAACTGTTAATGATATATTATCTAAACCCTCTGTAACTGTTAATGATATATTAGCTAAGAAGAAAATTCAGGATCGATATGGATCTGGTTTGAAATGGTATAAATGAGTTTTTTATCCTAATAAATGGAAAAACTTTGGGACTTAAAAGCTATTCCAGATTATTACAGTAATAAAATTGCTAAGTATGAATATATAAAACATAATGAAGATAGTACTAATGTAAAAGAATCTGATCAATATAAGTTTACTATTAAAGATACAAATTCACCTATATTATATAGTAACGGTTATATATGCTTAGAAAGTAAAATAGTAAAAAATAATAATGATACTATAGGAACTGATAATGTTACATTTGTAAATGGTGGGAATCTGTTTAGATCCGCTTCATTAACTATAGGAAAAGAACAAACTGATTCTAATATTGAATGTGCTTCATTAATTCATCAAATTAATGGACTTATAAATTTCACAAAAGATTATTCCACTTCAGAGGCTACAAATATGATGTATTATGTTGATACATCAGAATCAGCTGATAAAGATAAAATAGTAATAGATGATCCTAATAAAGATGTAAAGAAAGGATCAGATATCAAATTAAAAGAAAATGCCTCTTATAATAAAGGATTTAGACAGAGATGGCTTTTAACAAAAAACAGTAATGTAATAAAATTTTGGATTCCTTTAAGACAACTTTTTGGGTTCCTCAACGATTTTAGAAGATTAATTTCTGATATAAAAGTTACATTTGAATTTCAAAGAAATAGTCATAATGATATGTTATACACAGATGTTGCAAATCCCAATTATAAAGTTATTATATCTGATTTTCAATTATGGTTACCTTATGTAGAGTTGTACCCATCCATTGAGGCTGAATTTAAAAGTATAGCTTTGAATTCTACACCTATTGAAATTACTTGGTGTTCTGCTTCAATTGAGAAAAGTAATCAGCAAACAACATCAAGTGGTGCATGTCATATAAGAACTACATCTGATGAGGTGTTAAGTGTTCTTGTCATTCCACAGTATGTAGAAAAAGAAAGCAATCAAAATCAGAACAATATGGTTTTTGATAATTTAGATCTCCTTGAATGCTGGATATTATGTAATAATAAAAAAGTTCCAGAAGAAATTTATAAAACGAATTTTAAAGATGGGCAGTTAGATTATAATAGATGTTATTCTGAATTATTAGCAGCTGGATTAAATACTCATAATACTGAAAGTGGATGTCTTATAAGTTATGTAAATTATGCGAGATTGTATCCAATCTTTTATTTTAATTTATCTAATCATCCAGAGTATACTAATATTTCGAATTTAAGACTAGAATTTAACTGGAGATTAGGATCGAATCCAGGTAAACCATATAGATTTTATTTCATCGTGAATGAAAGAAAAAGAGGATCACTTAATATGGCTAATAAGGAATTTAAAACTTTGAAAACTTTAGATTAAATAAATGAATTGGTACCCTTTTGGTTCGTCTTATGAAGAATTTGGAATTGGACCATCTGGACCTCCTGGAAATGGATTTAAATTAACAGATGATGGTAATTATGATATGGAAGAAAAAAATTTAAAAAATTGTAAAGAACCTATAGATGAACATGATGTTACTACAAGAGAATATGTTTTAAAACAAATGAGAGAGAATAATCTGGAAGTTAAAAGTGAAATAGAAAAAAATATTAATGGTAGTTTTTCAGATTTTGTTCAAGAAACTGCTGTAAGAATAAGAGATTTAGATGCTGTACTTAAAGGTGAATTAAGTAATTTGGATCAAAAATATTTACATATTCAAGATGGGAATGTAATTAATGCAAAAGGTAAAAGAATAGGAAATGTTGCTGATCCTACAGCAGATAAGAATGCAGTGAATAAGAGGTATTTAGAAAACAATGTTTTAATTTTAAAAGATGAAAAGTTTGATGTTCAAAATAAAAGACTAGTGAATATTCCATCTCCTCAGGATATGTATGACGCAGTTAATAAAAATTACGTGGATAATCAAAAATGTTATGCAACAATTCAAGAAGATAAAAAAGCATATAATACTCTTGGTGCTATGCGTTACTGGGAAACAGTCGTTTTTATGAAATTTAGTAGCAATCTCCTTGACAGAAATATGAAACTGAGTGAAAATATGGATATGAAAATTACATTTTATTTACGTCCTAATTATACTAATGGGAAATCAGAAGTTTTAATTACACTTGGGGAGAATATATTATTTAATGGTGATGCCTACACCGATAAACCTTTAATACTCTTTGCATCAGGAAAACAGAATGATGAATTAAGTATACAAGTCATGTCTTATTTAGAATTAAACATTTTTAAACCTTACTTAGAAATTGAAAAATAACATTCCATTTATAAAAATACATTCTATGTAAATGGATAGACTAATTAGGAGCAGTATTAATTGGGATTCATTTTCTAAAGATAATGAACTTTCAGAAGATATAATTAGAAGTGTAAAAGATGCAGTAAATTGGGATTTAATATCAGAATATCAAAAATTATCTGAAGATTTTATTTCAGAATTTCGTGATAAAGTGAACTGGGATAAAATTTCTCAATATCAGATTCTTTCTGAATATTTTATGAATAACAATAAATTAAACTGGTCTTTGATTTCTCAATATCAAACACTTTCTGAGAGTTTTATATTAATGAATATTGATAAATTAGATATGAGAAGAATTTCTATGTATCAGAAATTAAGTAATGATTTTATAAAAGAAAACTTTCGATTCTTAGACATGTCAGTAATTCCAATAAAACAAAAAATTAAGTGAAGAAACTATAGATTTTCTTAGTGATTTTATTGATTGGAAAGAAGTTACAAGAAATCAAGAATTAACAGAAGATTTTATTATGAAATATAAAGATAAAATTAACTGGTGTGATATTGTTATCAATAGAAAATTCTCTGATGATTTTATAAATGTAAACTATAAAAAACTTGTTGTGTATCTACTTGCAAAGATATGTCATAAAATTTAAATATTTTTTAATCTTCCTACACTTTTTATCTTCCTATAAGGGGTATCCATTTTGGGTACCCCTTTTTTTAATGCATTTTTAAAAAGGACTTTGCAAAGTACCAATTCAAAGTAGTTTGTTTTACAACTTTTCTATTCATCACTGAAACCATCATTTCATCACTTTCAAAGCTATTCAAAGTTCAAAATGATTGCAATTGTTCAAAAATGTTCACAAAAATGACTTAAAATGTGTGTTTTTATGATGCTCTAGTTTGATGAAAAACAGAGTAAAAACTTCAATTTTCAAAAATCTGATGTTTTTGACTATTTTATGCTAAAAAATCAATGATTTTTAATGAAAATATGGTGTTTTTGTTCATAAAAAGCCTTAAAATGTTCGTGATTATTGAGGTCTGAAAAATCAAAAAACGCCTGATTTTGAGGTTTTTTGTAGTATATGATGTGTCCCATAGTATGGGACATATACTACTATTGGTAAATGATCTTATTTATATTTTTTATTCTAATATATTACTAGAAGAAAAATGAACTGAAAAATCCAGAAACATTTTTTTTAAAGTAAACATAAGGTAAGTTTTTTAGATATTCCCCAGAGCTAACACCAGGGCTAAATTTGTAACAGAGAAAAAGTGCTGAAGTCGTAAGCCTGGGATGAGTAAAATATGGAGAAACTACCGTAGTGAATTCAAGGTTGTTGGATTTGGCAAAAATTTGCCCTCCACTACTTCTTTATAAACGGTTTGTATTAGTGTCTGAAAATGAATATTCAAAGCTTTTAGGAAATAAATTTTTCATTTTAGCAGTCGATGTCGCTTTTGCGTTTAGGAGTACAGAATGAAATGTGCAATTCCCTGATTCGGAGAGCTCTGCCTAATATTAAAATATTCGCCAAAATATGAAAAAGTACAGTAGAAGCCTACCGGTGCTTAGGCCCAATATAACACATGATTAAAACTATGGTTTGCATTAAGTCACTGCAGCGATACCATCTAACTTCTTAGCTGAAAGAAATTTAGGATAATTTTAACGGGTTTCTTCTTTCTGGGTGGTATATTTCTTAGAAATTTATAGATGAATGCATCTTTGCCATGGTTGCCAAAAAAAGTAACCGTTGTTATTTCAGTAAGTCAAAAATTCTTATTAGGGAAAATTAATACATTCATAGCAGACAGTGAATGTTGTCTCTAAGAACGTCGAAACTAATTATCTTAGCACTGATGCTTTGAAACTGGAATAATTCCAGGGTCTTAGAGCTCCGTCATTTTTGCGTCATTAAATATCTGATTAAAGTATTTCGAAAATTATAATTTTCCTTTTTGCTTTATCCCACCTCATAATATCTAACATTCTAAAAGAAGAAATTAAAAAAAACAATCAGAAACCTTTTTTTCTGAAAACGTATTAAATCATTGTTTTAAGCAATACCTAGCATTCCTCTAATTCGTTTTCTATTTATCCGCAGTTGACTGGCGAGGGAGAAACAGATATCCTATTGGCGTGTGCTGGGAAATAATAAGTACATTTGAAAAATTATAACTATAATGTTTATCCGAATTTCTTGGCGTTGAATAAGATCAAAGGTTTCCAAGCTTTAGCACATCAACCAGATGGCTTTAAAAAAGAAAAGATAGGCAGCACACTGCAAATTGAATAATATAGCGCTGCAACAATTGAAATGGTGACTTGAAAAAGTTTGTAATGCTAATTACTGTCATATAATTAAACATGATTATCTATTTATAGACACTAAGCTTTATGACCAAAGGGATTCAACCGTCAAGCATCATGAATTTGAAGCCTTCCAATTTATGATGTAGTTACGTAAAAGTGTCGTAGTGACGTAGGGACGTATCACAATCCATCACTACTTGCAAATGCTATAAAAACATAACAACGCAGCCGTTAGTATCAATATGAAGAGAACAAACAAAAATCCTCCTTAGCCACACTTTTGGTGTGTTATTTAGCAACTCAGCTGCCTTAGAAGGTTCTCATTGGGTTTTCAGAATTCAGTTTACCGCACAGGAGAAAAATCTGCTTCGTAATTCAACTGGATTCGAAATCCGTCACTTGGTAAAAAGGAATATATTTTATATATTTAGCTTTTTCAACATTTTCCAAAAATATTTCAATCCAAGAAAAGAATATTCATGCTTCCGAAATAAAGACTAGAGATTCTAAAGACAATGCGTTGACTCCAAAAGTTCCATTGTTATCTAGCTGACAGGTCTACATGAAATGTTATACTCAAATGTAATAACATAATGAATAGTAAATTCCACTTTCATTCAATTATACATCTCTTGTGTTTTCTCTTTCTTGGAGTGTTTTTAAATATTAAAATAATATTATTTAATAACTAAAATTGTACATCAACTATACTCAAAAAAGCGATAACGAAACTAGTAATCTGATTTTATTGGTGTAGAATAGATATCAAAGTTTCCGAGATATCGCACATCAACAATATCTTTTTTTTCAAATAAGATAACAAACTGAATAACAGAACACTGCAGCAGTTGATCACAAGGGCTGGACAAAACGGTAAATGAATAGATGCCAATGTATTTATTCATTCACAGAAACGAGGTGTCATGTTCGTTGGGCACACGTTACATTTGAATTAAATGCAGCATTATTTGAAGAACTACTTCAAAACTCCTAGCAATTTTAAAGAGACGCTATCATTGTGAGACTCACTGTTGGTAATGATCTGAAAGGATTCGTGAATGGCGGTAGATTTTGGAGTAGAGCGCAAAGCTTATCTCTTTACATTATCCCACATGGGATCAGCTGATTTGAACTTGACCTATTCTGACAGGGCAGTGGTTACCTTTCCATCATTTGGGTTTCTTTTACGTTCGTTTAGTCTAGATTCAGATGAATCCTTAACCATTGAGATGTAGTATCGCGTGCAGCCGTCCGGATATTTTAAAGGGATGGCATCGAACCCACCTCGTTTAGTAGAGGGGATTTGTCTATATTTCTCTTTAGTAAGGTACATAAACGTTACGCAGACCTTATGCCGTCAACGGAGTTCATCCTCCTGAGCACGTTCTTGTATTCCACGCTACAAAGATAACACCCTAGAGCCCAATCTACAGTTTTAATGGTAGCAATTGACAACCAGTTTATTTTTATGGAGGATAATACCTCCCCCATAGGACTCGGTAAGTATACTTATACCTCGAGAGTGAGTATATCGACACGATGGGGATGCCCGCGAGATCTTAGGACCTCGTTTAGCTACATATTCAATAAAGATTTGGCGTTCCTTTGGCCACAATCATATTTTGCACTGTCTTTGGCACATTTTTCATGTGATTATGGTGAGTAGTATCAGGAATACTGTTCCATTCCTCCCGCAAAGGATTAGTCAGTTTAGACACAGACGTTGGACGTGTCATTCAGGCCCGAATCTAACGTTCAAATTCATTCCATAGGACATTTGTAGCATTGAGGTTTGGTTTTGAGCTAGCCACTCCAAATTCTGTACAAACATATCCTCAAACCATTTCAAAATTGAACGTGTTCGACGGCACAGCGCATTTTATTGTTGAAACAAGGATGACTCGTCCATAGGAACTTGTGAAGTGTATGCAGCGTGGAGTTGTCTGGAATATGCGGTATTTCGCGGTGTTCATGTTTCTATACAAAACAACCCGTTGTCCTAGACCGTACTACGAGAAACATTCCATGACCATGGCAATGCCACCACTAAAGTTAACCCAGTGGATACCACATTCGGGTAGACAGCGCTCACCTGACATACGTCATACCCAGCAAAGACCATGGGAGTTAAAAACGTCGTAGCGTGATTCGTCACTCATACAACTGGTTTCCACCGGCCTAGAGTCCATGGATGTTGTACTTTGCACCGCAGTAAGTCACTTACTCACATTCTTACGAGTTATTAACATATTGTATGCGACATCTCGGCCATGGGAATTTAACTTGTGCAGCTCCTAACGAAATGTCTTAATGTACACACTAACCTCTGTTGAATCATGGAATTATTTGAGGGTGATTTATGCAGAGCAATGACGGTACCCACGGACAACCCGCTTCAGAGTTCTCTTTGTCCCTTTCCGTCTGTTTACTTGGTCTCAATAAACGTTTCTTGACAGTCGTAAGACCATCACGTTTCAAATTACTGATAATATTTAGAACAGTTGACCATGGATTTTACAATTGTTCTGTAATCGCATGCACTGACAGGTTGCTGATATTGCATCCAATAATAACACACCATCAGAAATCATTAATCTCAACACGCGTTGCCATGTCTGACGAGTAGACGATATCCGACATATGAGGATCTTATTTGCAGTATTTAAGGAAATTTGGAACACGTGATCTACTGAAATGTTGCATTTTTGTTGCAGAAGAGACGTCAGACTTTTCTACAAACGGTATTCCTTCGAACGACCTAGAAAGTTTAATTTTCCTGATAACCACCGTCATCTGTGAAGAGGTATCCCAATCACTTACGTTTTATGTCTGTCTCCAAAAACATTTTAAAGTTTCAAAGGACTGACTAACGAGTACTAAGTCGCGACTTGTCTTTATAGGGAGCACCTGCCTATTTGTCTGGGCTACAGGAATGATATTGCTTGCACCAGTTCAAACGAGCTCTTCTGTGAGGCGTGGATATCTGGACACAAGCAATGTGCCTCAGGCCATAATGGCCAATCGCATTAAGCCTACGATTTATAATTTACTTTGATGCTGTAGTCCAAATAGGCAGTTGAGAATTTTAAAGGCAGTTGCCAGGTTGTTTTGGACTTGTAACAACATGCTGTTAAAGTGACATTACGGTTCTAACGATGTGTAGTACTTCTTAACGGCATTGGCTAGATCTCTGAAACACCACACAAGTTTTGCAGTATTGCTGTCATTACCCACAAATCATTCTTGAATGAAAATGTTTATCTAGACATGCAAACACATTAATGCTATTTCTTGCATCCCAAAAGTTACAGTAAAGTATAGAAAGAATTAGATTAATAAGATATTTACAAATCGTTACACATGTATCACTTAGAATACTAAGAAAGGAGATCAGAATCTATGTGTTTGAAATATAAATGAACGGTATGAAGTAATTACATGATAAGATTTGATTTAATATTTGCAGTCGTAAAAGATTGACTAAGGAAATAAAAGGCTTTACCTCTCAGCTTGTTTCATTGTTTCAGACGTTTCCGTTTTAAACCTGTTCATTAAGTTTTACAAATTTATAAGGAATATTTTCGCATTCTGCTTCTGTCGAACATTTGGTCGCTTTAATTTGTTTCCAAATCCCGTTTACCAGAGACATTTCCAAAGGCATTTTGTAATTGGCTCGCTTGCACACCAAGTGGTTCTTAGATTGTTTTTGTGCATCCCCTTCAAATATAAGTAATACCGTCCGTGTTTTGAATGCAATAGGTGTAAATTTTCTTTCTTTTTGTTCAAAGCTTGGGTGAAACTGTTTCATCCATTGAGAAGGAGAGAGACAAGATGTCGGGGTAAATCGAATGTAATGCATAAGATACTGACATATTAATAACTGGGGTAAACATTCCAAAAGAACTGTAAAAAATAACCCAGTATCATTCGAAGGCGCTAACAGATTTACGTAAGGCTTACAACTACGATAGCGACAAATTAAAGAGCAGGTACATCGACTGGTTGTGACATGATCGGCTCTTCATTGATTACGCGCCAACTGCACAAGTTGCTCTATGAAATTACCCGTCATTTCGTCGATTACCACTGATCTATCCTTTGTGGGCTTCATTTGGGAAGGCGGTAAACACGCAAAGAGATCAATCCGATATCGGAATGGTTCCATCAGGAAAAATGTATGCAGGGATTCCTAATTCCTTAGTAAAAAAGGAACAAAATGTAAGGTTCCCAAATTCCTCTTCAAACACAGAGCAGAATGGTGGTAAAAGTGCGTGCGATGACAAAAAAGTGCATGCTTTTTTATTTAAAACGAATTGTTATACACATTTGCGAATAATAATGATATGCCTTGTCAGTTTCATCATTATTTAATTTAAAATTCGATGAAAATTTCATTCTTGCTCTTCTGAAGGCGGGAGGCGCAGGAGTGCCCTATAGTAAAGTATTTTAAGCTGAAAATTCTCTCTAAACAGATCTGTCTCTAACACGTATTTTGCCGTGTATTACTGTATAACAAATAGAGTTTTGGAAAATTGCCTGCGTCTGGATACTGAAAAATTAGAAATATATCTCACACTTTCTCAGCTGTTTCAAATTACGAAATTGCTACTAGTATATTTTCGGATATATTTGCATACTAAATTATTTTAAATAAATTGATGCTTTAATTTTTTTGAAAATTTTACATGCTGAAGTTCACCTGAAATTCCTTGAGTGGATATATATTGAAAAACTTCAGGTTCATGAGTGCATGGTCTTGTTCTGGCACGGAAATAATTTATCGTGTTGGACACGTTGTGAATTAGAAAATTGCATGTACGTCTGTTTCCTATATTTTATAAATAAATTTGAAGGAACTGAAATCAGCATTTCTCAATTAAAGTTTAAACACAATATGTTATATTTTTCTGTTAGGATAAGCACATGACATCATGCGAGTGCATTCCTATAGAAGCATGTTCACTTGTTATTCTTTATGAACGTTTACCAGCGCATATTGTATTGCTCTTATTCCAACATTTTTTTTACTTAATATGATAACCTGGGTTGAAATGCATTTAACAACCATGACAAATACTTTTAAATGTTCCTCCACCTGTTTTTTATGGGGCGATTGAAAGTTTTGCGATCACTGTTAAAATATGATTGAAGTAAATGGATTTACCTGAAAGTGAGAAAAATAACGTTTTGGGAAGATGACATTCAACAAATCAAATAACTAATTATGTTTTTTGTCAACAAATCTATTCACATTCCGAATCACAGAGGACGCAACGAGATAAGACATTCTCAGCAGTTAGTATTTCCTTGGAAATTCTCTACATAACAAAATGTACCCGAGACTATGAGATTACAACTAATGCCGCCCAATTATAGTGGGGAAAGTCTCTTAATATAACGTTTTTCCTGACGGATTTTTACTTTGATTTAATAAGCCCTACTTTTGTCAATCTGTTTCATGCGTTAAGAAGTATTGTTTAGTAGAACCAGCTATGATCTTAAGACATGTGTTTTCAACGGAACTTCGTCAATCATTAAGCACAGTTTCAACAACTGTAGGTAAGCTTGATGTCCTAGCCTCAAGATCAAAACAAGATAATAAATTACTATATTAATATAATTTATACATTAAAATACTGAAGGTTCTCGTTCCAATTCATATACTGGGTGTTTTAAAATAAATGGAACACACAGAAACAAGCACATTTTTTAGAGAATGCATTTTCGCAAGTTACGCGGTTTGGCGCTGGAAGGCGCTTTCCGTTTACCCTCACGCGCCGTTTTTTGCAACGCAAATGCAGAGGGCGCTTTAAGGTTCTCGTACAAAAGCGGTGGTTTTCGAATGCTGGAAAAGTATAGGAACGAGGAGCAGGTGGACATGCATTTCGTCTACGATCTTCCTAACGGGCATGAAAGGGAAGCACAAAGGCTTTACCGACAGTGCCTCCCAAACAGGTGTGTGCCCGATCACTGAATGTTTTATTGCTTTACCGCCAACTCTCCGAAAAGGTATCCTTCATTACCGCCATGAATGATACAGGTCGTGGAAGAAGTGTGAGGTTGCCGGACACAGCAGAAGATCTCTACGTCAGGAAGAAGATTATTCTAACAACAGCACGAGACCTGTAGGCCGTAGGACAGGTGTACCCCATACCACAGAATGGCGTGGTTTACTTGATGAACGATTACATCCATACCATGCTCAGAGAGTTCACGCTTTCGCACCTGCAGATTTCCCTGCAAGCGTTGAATTCGCACGCTGGTTCCCGCAGAAGAATGCAGCGGGTCTGGAGTTTCCGGCACACGAGCTATTCACGAATGAAGCAACGTTCACCCGTAAAGGCGCATTGAATGCCCACAATGTGCATCTGTGGGCCATCGATAATCCCCAGGCAACACGTTAACATTCTTACCAGTTACGGTTTTCAGTAAATGTTTTGGCGAGTATCATTCACGACTATTTGATTTGCCCATATCTTCTACCGGAACGTATGGATGGGAGGAGGTGCCTTATTTTCGTTTAACAAATCTTGCCTGAATTGATCTGGTATGTACCAGCAGCCGTCCGCCGTAACATGTGATTCCAGTATGATGGAGCCCAAGCTCATTACAATATTCAGGTGCGTTATTACTGATATGCCACATTTCCAGGCCAATGGATTGGCCGAGGTGTGTCCCCCGCTTGGACCAAAAGATCACCAGATCTGTCCCCTCTAGATTTCTTTTTATGGGGATATCTTAAATCCGTAATGTACGACACTCCCATTAATTCCAATGAGGAGCTAGTCTCCAGACCTTCAGTCGCTGCTTCAGCTGGCCGAGAAATGCTTGGTATTTTCCACAACATACGAGCATCTTTACGTCGACGATGGGTATCGTGTATCAGGAGTGATGGTGGTCGCCCTTTTGAGCAGCTTTTGTAATTGTAATTAATTTCAGTATTTACTTACTAATGTTTGCAAATTTGATGAACTTTTGTTATGTCACGATTTGTTTTTCTTTTTGTCTGCAATAAAGCTTTGTTGTGATTTATTGTGCCATTTCTGTCTTTGCGTTGCCAGAAACGGAGTGTGTGGGGCAACGAAAAGCACCCTCCAGCGCCTAATTGCCTAAATTGCGACCATGCTTTCTTTGACGAAAAGTGCTTGTTGCGGTGCATTCTATCACCCTTAAAGTTTGTTCCTTTAGTTTTGAAAACCCTGTGTATAAAAACTAGCGACCACTTTGCCAGAAGTTTGTTAACAGAATCTGGAAGGGATAGTTTTATGGGTCACACAATCTAAACGTCTGGTAAATATTATTGGCAACAAACTCTCACGGAAACCTGATATACAAAGTGTCATTGTTAAAGTAAGGTTGCTTAGAAAAACATGTAAATCACCTTTCTATAAAACAAGCAACTCGGTATTAAATCCTAAATGTAGTTTTCATAAACCCTGTGCCTCACCAATTTACCCAAAAGTTGGCTGAGCCTGTGAATGTAGTCCCGAAAAATATAAAGTAAAAGCCTTCCAATAACGGTCACCGCTCGAACCGGAAATTAGTGATGGTGTTTAGGAGGTGGTTTTTATTCGGAAGTTTGGCTTACGTTATAATTATTTAGCAGCTGCTTTTTTGCAAGAATTTAATAAATACAGATGAAGCTTATGAACAATAAAGAAACGTTGCAGATCTTTTTTCCAAATACCGACTGTGAATAAAATTGAATATAATAATTACATAAATAAATCATTGTGCAGAGGATTTTAGGAAAACAATGTCTGCTGTCAAACAGTCCTTTCAAATAGCATGCTACGAGATTAAGGTCACCGTATGCTAAAGATGATTAAAAAAAATACTAGTTAAGAGTAACTGCACCGTTATCTGTTTGCGGGCCGTAAAGAAGAAACAGAGCACACAGGAACCAAACACAAATGTCGCTCCCAACGGGCGAATTTCCACGCCCCGTCAACCACATCTGCAGCCTGAAAAGGATGGGAATATCGCACAGGACTCCTCACCAACGTCTCACTTTCCTCATGACGTATATGCTATGATGAATGAAGTCATACACTAGAGCCTAAAGCCTTCTAACACCAGTAACTCTTGTAAGAGAGAGTTTGCCCTCAACGTTAATATATTGGTCTCTCAAGTGGATGTTCTAAATAGGCGTTACAGTTATTCGCCATTTTTCGATTTCAAGAATCAGTTTTCTGAATTAGAGTGGTCATTTCTTCTGGGATATTTTAATAACATTTTTAGTTCTGTGTGTAAGTGAACGCGTTTTACAGAACTGTCAACACAACCCCATTTTGAACTCAGTAAAACTTTTTTTTTAACGAGCTACAGGGTCAGTGCTTCCTTCAAAGACCTGACCACTGTCGCTGTATTATTAACATATATGATGTGCTTGTTTATTTTAATGAGTATATCTAGCATAAGGCATATCATGCATGTTTATAGGCAAACGTGTTCGTGTGGCTGCGCAGTTTTCGTTAACAAAGGATTGGCTTTTGCGAGTCTACCCAGTTGCTCATAAAACTCTGATTTAGTTTTATTCCTTAGGAGCTCTGCACCCCTTCAAGAAACAGTTTTTTGTTTTGTTCATATACATCTGATTTGGTTTCATTTCTTAGGAAGCTGTGCGGTGTTTTTCAAATATTGTCTTCTTCTGCCTGTATAAAATGTTCGAATCGAATCGAAGAATTCCTAAAAAGGCTCATATTCCACTCACCTACAGCGCGCTGCACCTTTTTGAGAGTGGAAATAAAAAGTTATTCAGAAGTGGAAACAGGATGTCCTGATAGTAAAGTAGAAAAATATGTAATGAGGAAAAAATTAGAGTTCGAAGAAATATATGGTTTTCCTTTAAGTGTGTAACTTGTAAACTGCCCTACATACTTACCTGTACAGCGGTCAATCACAAACAGCAAAGGGAGGGGTAGAAATGGTCAAGGAAAAAGGGAGCCTGTAGCGAAAGCTTCAAAAAAAGCAGCCTGTAATAAATAGAAATTAAGCAAATAAAGAAAAACAAGCCTCTTGCAATAGGAGTATTTATTATTTTAAATCCAAATCATCAAAAATATAGAATTTGGAGATACCTCCAATCTTCACATCACCGAAAAATAATGTCTACCAAAACGTTTGCAATAAAAATGTCATTGCATTGTACACTTTGTAAAAAAAGACAGCCTGAAGTGCTATTTTCCATTGTGCTACTGCAACTAAGCAGTCGCTATAATTTGTTGCTAATGGTTAATACTGATGTAAAACATTTTCAGAAATTTTATATTCAATTCATTTTCCTGATATTTTACTGAGCAACGTTTTGGGCTTTGAAACCGTAAGTAAAGTGAATACTTTTAAAAGGCATTGAAAGAAAAACTTCACGAATATTTATGCATTTTAATTTGTAAAGAAAGACTTGTAGCACGCGTGTTTTGCTTTTTCTTAAAGAGAATATTCACTGCTATTTAAATTATTTTCAATTTTTCTTCTCATGGTTATTATACAGGACATGTCTAAACATTTGATCAGCAGCCTAATGTGATTATTTGTCTTCCACGAGCCGAGAAAGCAGAACTTACCCGGAGAATCACGGTCGCTACAAGATTTCTTGTGGTATCTGGTACGAACACGTTAGTAGCAGGTTCTTTCTTTTTAAGTCTTCTGAATCATGAGGTTGATCCTTCGAAGATAGGATTTTCTCAACTGGATTGCTGTTTAGAGAACTTGGAGGCTAGGTCAATACATGGAAATTTCTTCTTGCTCCGTGAAACATTCTCCAACAATCTTGGTATTTGGGCACTGCATATTGTCCTTTTGAAAGGAGGAATTACTGGAGTGGAACGCTGTTGAAATAAAAGGATGTATCTAATCTGCAATGATGTTTTGGTAGGTGGTAGACGACATAATTTTCTTCACATGAGTGACAGGACACAGGAGTTTCGAACAAAATAGTGCTCAAAGCACTACACATCTTACACCTGCTGGTTTTCGTCCCACGGTGCACCCTGCTACAAACACTTCTCTAGGTAACCGACGCACAAGTACCTCACCGTCCACATGGTGCAACAGGAAACGAGATTCATCTCCCCACGACGACCTTCTTGCAATGATTTAAGAGCTTTTGTGATATTTCTTTGATAAAATGACCTGCGTCGGTGGAATAATTCACGAACGAAATAATAATACACTGCCTGACTGAGAAAATGTCACACCATGCAGGAATGCTCGAAAGCAAACCATGTACGTATTGTTCCATCACATAATCCTGCCTGCAGGAAAGATTTAACGGTGGCTTTTTAACGACAAAAACAGACAGAAGCATTTTATAACAAAGCCAATGACTGAAATAGAATTAAAATGATAGCAATATTCTGATCAATACAACGAAGTACACGACAAAACATTTATCTTCGTTAATACCTTTTCGTGTATTTTATCGTCCATTGGCACATTGTTGGATCTAAGATTTGGCATTCGGAGAATGGAACAAAGAAACTGTTTCAAAGCAGTGATATTTTATAGTACGCGCTATAGTTTTCTAAATTCAAGAATACCTTAATTCCTTGCTGAAAGAACACCTGATCTGGTTGCTTTACCCATTTCGTGAAAAATAATCGCATTCATACTCGCAGATTTATAAAATTTTATTTTCCCGAAAGATTTTTACGTTCACAAAACATCGAGGATTTGCGAAATTGCCAATTGTAGCAAACGACCTTCATTTTTGAACCATGCCTGCTCTACACAACAAAAATTTTCAATTGTATCTTTATGCATACATTTATTTACTTATTTATTTATTTATTTGTTTTTGATTGGACGTTTAACGACAACCGTTAGAAACTCAATGGACTATAAGCAGTCCCACGTCCCTAATTTGGGGAAACTCACTGGTTCCAGGAAGGGAAAGAGCCAGTGCCGTAAGACAAATAAAAAATCCATGCTTCACTGGAATTTCAACTCGAAGCAGTTATCATATGCAAGCAGTTTGACCAACGCGCCATCAGGGCGGTTACGGAAATTTGTAAGCTATACGTTTTATACATTAAATAAATAAACAAAATACGAAATCACCAAGTGCGTTTTTGACGGTGATGCCAGATACGCCCTTAAACATCTGGAGTCAAAAATATGAACACTGAAATTGATGTACATCTAGAGAATAACTGAGAAACGGCGTATTTTCTTTAAAATAGTACCAATTAATAAAATGTTTCCACTTCGTGCTTTTGTTATCCACCGCATTAAGGTAATTTCGACTTCTTATTGCTGCATAGGATATCTAGCAGGTCCAAAACACCAGGAAGCACAAGTGAAGATTATCCAAATGTCTACGTCACATTTTTTTGATGACATGAAATTATTCAAAGTCCGCCTGATAAGATTTATGGTATAACCTTTGAAAGTAGGAAGTGATTTATATCTGTGTTCTTAAGTAAACATGGTAAGTAGAATATACCACTGGATGGAATCTTTACGTGTAAACTCTCTCTCTTATCTCTTATGAAATGAATTTTTTCCATTGCCGATCTCGTTAAACACCTGAATTGACAACTGGCGTCTTAATTTGTGCATTCAACTGAAATAATTTGGTTTAACACATTGTCTTGTGAAAGTCTAGTTATCATATTTTACTTTTTCTTGAGACTGAGCTCAGTGACTGAGCAATATGCCTCAATTTGGAAAAGGAGAGTATTTCCCTTTTATTGAAATGAAATCTCCAAATTTGATAAGGGATTATTGTATTTGAAATACGAGTTTTCTGAGATACATATACACTGAGTGGCCACTTTATTATGACCACCCTCTCAGTACTTCGTTGGGCCACCTTTTGCCTTTAATACTGTGTTGTTTCTTCGTGGCATGGACTCCACGAGATGTTGATAGGTGGTTTGTGGAATCTGAGACCATGCTTGATGAATAGCACTTTCCAGGAGTGTGAGATTGCAGGTTGTGGACCCAGCTGTCTGATGGCTCGTTCAACGTCATCCCACAAATTCTCAATGTGGTTGATATCTGGAGATTGTGGGGCCACTTAAGCAAAGTAAACTCACCTGCATGTTCCTGAAAGTAATCCTGTACAATACGAGCACTTTGGTAGGACGCATCACCTTGTTGAAGGTAGCCATCGCCATTGGGATAAACCATCCACATAACAGGATGCACTTGGTCCGCAACGATGTTTAGATATGATGTGTAAGTGTGACGTTGATCAACACGAATTAAAGGGCCCAAAGCATGCCAGGAAAACATTACCAAACCATAACGTTGCCTCCACCATTTAGAATGGTTGTAGCAATGCATGTTTGGTCCATGCTTTCGCACTGTTTCCGCCAAATTCTCACTCGGCCATCGGCATGGTACAACTGAAAAGGTGATTCATCGGACCACATAATTTGCTTCCAATTATCGACTGTCCAATCCTTGTGCTGCTGTACAAACTGGAGACGTTTTCTCTTGTTAACTACAGACAGTAATAGTGTTCGAACAGGCCTTCGGCTGCCATATCCCATCCGATGCAGTGTACAGCGAACAGTGCGTGCAGACATCATTTTAAGGGGATCCTTGATTAAGATAGTCTGTAATTTGCTGCACTATTGCACTTCTGAGGTTATCCTTAGTTCTTTAAAAAACCAAAATTTGCATTTTATGGTTAAATTTGGCGTAACTGTCTTGCAGGGAATTTTTTTTTCGTTTTGGTGTAAAACTTAAGCAATAATTTAAATTACAGCGTGCACATGTGCATTGTATGTTACCACTTTGGACACTATCCGTTCCGCACGAGCAGTCACTAGCCGATTACGACCACACGTTACACGTAGAGACCCAGCTTTGGCTGACAGTCTAGTCTTTAAACACCTTAACAACAGCTGCTCTGCAACATTTCACGAATGCGACTGTTTCAGTGATAATCGCACCATGGCTCTGAGCTCCTACAATCATCCCACGTTGAAAGTCCGTTAAATCACATTTTTTTACCCATCTCGTCACCCAAAAATCACTTCTACTGACCTATAATTCTACTGGCCTATATATACAGAGCTCACCTATAATTATGAACAAGGATTTCTCAAAAGAACTGAGAATGTTTGAATAGAAAAAATAATCGTCTCTTAAATATCAAGGAAGTGGTCATCCTTTTCGGAATACTGTCTAGTGCATCGAATAAAAGTGTCCCAACGTTGACCCTCAGAATTGTGATATAGCGAGGAAGCTCGACACTGGGTAGCCCAAGCCTTTATCGGCAATGTTTCCGTGGTGGTAGAGGATGAGGGTACCACCCTTCTACGCATTAACTTGGTGACTCGCTGCACCAACACTAGCCGTAAATTCATATTTTTAGTTTTGTTGATATAACAATCTGTTTGCTATGCTACTCAGTATGGCTGCTAACTAATAACGTACCCTAGATAACAGTTGCATTTACCCCCTTAAGTTGCATGTACCCACCTTTGGAATAGTTGTTCTAGAAGAATAATAGTGTATGTATTAAGTTTAATTGAATAGAGTTAAGTCTGCTTAAAGCAAAGTCCTCAAAAAATTCCGATCTTTCTTAACGAAACTTGACAAGATAATTATTTTTTTAATTACAATATGTTACTGCAGGATATTCAAATCCTAAAAATCTAACTAAAAAATCAAAATATACATTTAGCAAAATTAATAAGTCTCACTATACCACTATAAATATGGTTTGCTTATTTTGGTTAAAAAAATATTTTCGCGACTTTAATATTGTTATTGTTTTTGAACATACTCCACGACATGTTCAAATGTTTGTAAAACACTCTCTACAATGAGGTCAAAAAAGAGGCAAGGAGAGCTTAGATTGCTAATGGACCTAACCTAAGTGATGTCTAAGAACCTTGGTATGCAGCAATGCATGTATTCTTGAAAGTGAGCTTTTGTTACCCAATAAAGAAACAGAAACTGTTGATATATCAGAGGATCGCCTAGAATTTGGACACACGTTTGATGGGTTCCACTGGGACCTGTTCTCTTGTTGACAACAGAATTGGCTAAACGTTCTCCTTTAATTTCTCTCAACGTTATTTCTACTTCATAATTTTTCCATCTCATCAGGTTCAATTGTACCTCATTTAGCAATATTAGCGATGAACTGAGATAGTGTGTATATTTTTATGTTTGAAATTCCTTATAAAATAATTCGCCCGTCCATAGTAGTTACACAATTTAAACAGAAAGTAGAAATGTATCCCAATTACGTTTTTAATCCATGTTTTTAAAAAAACGCTGTGATTAGGATTTTTTAAGATTCATAGAATACAAAAATTCCACTAACACTTTATTTGTAATATAAAAATAAATAAAAATAGTAAAATATAAATAGAATGATTGAAATATAAAAATTTAAAAAATAATAAAATAGGTTTATGTGTTTTCTTTTTCTGTATTCTTCAGGGTATCTGGGATGACCTCAGTATGAATTTCTCTAAATTTAACTCAACCGTAGCCCCAAATTAAATACATATTTCAGTAATATTTAAAAATTTGTTCCGCGCACTGGTAATTTCCGGAAGGATATTATTTCTTAAGTTGTGAAGAAAACTGTAGAACACTGATTTTTTTTCTTTTAATTCCATGAGGTTAGTGATATTAAAGCAACAACTGTAAAAATAACGGAAATCGTTCTGAAATTTTTCTGAGTAGCTGAAATGAAAAGCCTAAGTTTTGAAGTAGAAAAATCTCTGCTTAAGAGATTCAAAAGCGTGCAAGGCAACCAATGTGCGGACTTCTGTTTTCGTTTAAATGCTTAGACTAACTTCCTGCTGTTTGCAAATACGACGAAAAACATAAAAGTAGCTAAAGTTTTTCAAATGCTTTTAGCTTGAAACACTGCAATGAAGCAGAAAAATATAACCAAGACTTAAAACGTCCGTCTCATTTATTCCTTTAAAGCAAGTTCCTATCGTGCTGTGATATTTTCTGTTTTCAATAGTGATTTTATGGCTATCTCTTTTATTGCCTCTCATTATACACTTCGCAAATTTTGTTAAAATTTAAATATACCTTTCCAAATTTGTTGAAGTTCCATTAATGCTAAAATTAAAGAAATGAAATGCTTTTACGCAAGATGATTTCGGTTTTCTCTGAGATCAGATGTTAAAACTTTTTGGACAAACATTCCTATTTCGGAATAAGAGTAGAAAAAAATTCAAAGAAAATCCGTAATTTTTCCCTTTTTAGTTAACATTGAAGCTGGAAAAGGTTTCGACATAGGAGATAATCAAATATCTGGGTACAACTAATTAATATTGTATCTACGACAATTATTATAGTCCAAAACAAAATGAAAAACTTCGCCAATGGTGGATTTAAATTTGAAATTCTCCCCCAAAAAAGTAAAAATGGAAAAATATGCGATTTTCATGTACAGACAATGCTTTTGTCAGAGTTAACGCGGTAATTTAAAACGTCACGTGGCAATTGTTTTCCAATTGAGGCAGTCGCATTTCTTGGCAGCAAGAATGGATCAACGTAAGCAAAATGGACTTCAATCAGACATTTTAATCTTCTAAAACTACTTTAAAAACACTAATGCTGATTTACTTGCTATATTAATATCAACAAGGAGCTTATTGTAATAACTCCAAATAATCTTTGAGTTTAATGAGAGCCACCATTGTGTTTCTTACAAATGAGATCCCGTTCAAAAATGCATGCCGCGCAACACGCCGCATCATGATGTGACGATGTAAATCTTGTTTAGCTGTAAGGTATAAAGAATACTGCAGGTTAGTTGACATATCCTTTTAACGGTGGCTGCGAATCTATCATATTTCTCAAAAAAATTGTGAGATTGCAAAATATGGATTTTATATGTGTATTCCTCGAATCGGTATCATTCAAATAAAACACTTTGCAGAAATCTCAATTTCATTTTCCTAGAAATTTAACGCGCAAATATACTGTCACATTGTGGAAGAGTGTGAAGTTCAATTCTTTATTCTCTATATGTTATTACTTACCGTTTTATATTTGCTACACACGGGTCATTAGCATCACTGCATTTGTGAGCCTAATAGAGACCTATGTAAATTGCAAGTGAAAAAGGGTACTAAAAACGTGATCTGTACTCTTGTTCCTTAAGAAATAAATAGAACGCCCGGCCCCTAAAAACACAAAAAAAAAAAAAAAACTTTGTGTTCGCGGACACACTTCCTAGTTGCAAAATTTAACAGTAATTTGCCCATCTTGAACGTCACACCATCGGGAAGATGGCTGGCGGTGGTCGGTCGTCGGTTATGATCCATTAGTTGTGGAGGGAGGTATCTATCCGTCTGCTGATCCATCCCGGACCGAGATGTCCTGCTCGTTCTGTACGGATGTTATCGTAACTCCTTTAATATCTATTAATTTCAGCGATGCCCATTAGTCTCTGTAGAGCTAGACATTTTGCAGCGAAGGATAAAGTAATCAGCTTAACGCAACGCTATTGTTTAATAGCATGGAGCGTCGTTTCTAATCACGCCCTTTTCTAAATATGTAGTCTATCAGTGTATCGACTATATTAGCATTTTCTTCTTGGTATTTACATCCGAAATTTTGTTTTGAAGTAATACGCAATCTTCTGAATGTTAGTTCCTAAAACGTTTATTTTGCGTTCATTCGTTTCCTATTAGGCCTTTAATGATTTTTACCCTGCTGTCAATTAACACTAAATATAGATTTATGTTTAACATTTAATGAGACCTATCCTAAATTATTCATTCACTGATCTAGACATTTAGACACTGGGAAGTTTTTTCCACCTAATCTTTCAATTCTATCTCCATGCTCCTTCCTTTCTATAGATTTCTTAAAATAATGTAAAAACGATATCAAATAAAGTCTTATTTGTTATTAATTGATCGCATCAAAGTGTTACTTCTGCCATCGCACCTGCAATGGGGCCTTGAGAAGCAGTTGCCAAAATGGCAGTTACTGATATTCGAGGCTTCCGTACATTTTGAAAATTTTCCAGTTTATTTCATCTGAAAAGCTTAAAGGCATTTTGTTGCGCCCAAATTATATAATTGCTGTTAGACAGAATGTTATGAAATTAACACATGTTAGAAACAGTGTGAAATTCTCAAATTTGTCGGTGATGGGAATCGAAAGCACGCCAACTCACTGCGGAGCCTGTTGACTAAACCCACTAAACTTCACCGGGGAAATCTATCGTTGCAAATTTCACGTCTTGACACGTCATTCATCACAGTATTACATCGCATAATCTCCCTCTTATTTTTTTATTTTTTTTTGCAAAGGAATTTTGAATTAATTCCAGACGATGTGTGAAACAAATATCACATATTTTTTTATAAAGAAAACGAAGGCCAATCGATCGATTTTCCAGAATCGGGAGAAAATGTGAAATTCACAAATTTGCCGGTGAAGGAGTTCAAACACGTATACCCCAGCTACGAAGCGGAAAAATTTACCATTACGAAACACTGACAGAATTAATTGCTACTACTTTGTCGTTTCCACATGTGCTTCACCTCTACAGTACGACATATCCTGCACGGAAGAGCTTCAAAAGTATAATTGGAAACCATTAGGAAAAGGGAAAGATACAATTACAAAACTGTTCTTGAAGAAATGCTGAAACACATTTGAGAACTTTTCCGCACTGTGATTTTGATCTTTGTTTTTAAATTCGCAAAACAACTATTTGACAGTAAAATATTTTCGCGGTCAAATTCATCTTAAACCAAGTATACGCAAATTACATACAATACGGCTCGGTGTGTTCAATACGGCACGGGAGATATTTTTTTTTATTCGAATTTTAACGACCACCATAAGCATCTCAATGGGTTATAATCAATCGCCAGTCCCTAATTTAGGGTCACTGGTTCCAGGGCAGGGAGAGAGTCAGTGCTGTAAGACAAACACAACATCCATGCCTCACCGGGATTCGAACTCGGGCCCCTGTCGGACGAATGATCAGAGGCCATCGCTTGGATCACTGCGCCAGCGGTGCGGTGGTAGATGATTTAAAAGTGTTGCTTATCTTAGGTTTGACTTATCTTTAATCTGGAAAACATGTCTTGTTCTATTCTGAAATGTTCCTATTAATTTCTGGGTACATTCTCAAGATACAATACATTTTACCTTCATAAATGCCATTTCCTATTTGCTTACGACACGTACTGAAAAAATATCCAAAATGAGACCAACAGGGTCGAATGAGAAGTTGTCCACTGATGAATGGGGGGATACGAGTGTGAAGGCTGCGACACTGCGATCGACTGACAGCGGTGATGATGTATGAACGTGAAAAATATTTTTCCTTGTTGGGACTTGGTTACTGTAGCCTTGCTGACTTTTCGAGGTCAGAGTTCCATGTCAGCGGCATTCGGATGCAGCGGTAGAAAGTTTGGATGCAGTAAGGAAGGAACGTTGCTCGGGTTTCTCTAGGATAGAAACAATGATAAGAGAGTGCAGCTTTCTGGTTTGCGGCTTTCAATTTCCCTATAATCACCGAAATACAGACAGGGTACTTCCAAACAAACGTAGTCCTTGTTCATGTTATATTTTCTATTACAATAGTAGGAAAGTATGATTGTTTTCCATTCTTAATATATTTACATTTATTCATTCAATCTATTGTGTGTTTAGCATTCTTTTAAAAATATTTGAAGAAAAATAAAATAATTTTTTTTTTCGCCCTCTAAAATGTTTTGCTTTATTTTTCATTTGTCGATCTCATAAATAAGTTATCTCATCCCTTGCTTTAATGTTTGTTTGGTATAAAATTGTGTTTGAACGTTTCTTAAATTGTGAAACGCACATTTTAAATGCTTCTCCGGTGAAAATTGTGCCAGTAAGATAGCTAGAAGTGGACATGCTGGTGGAGACACACTTTCATGTATTTCCATTATTTTGCTGTGCCTTCCACAGGTATGTTGCAGAAGGCGTGTCAAAACAGTGGTTTATACAGTGTAATGCACAACCTTATATTAATGGTTTTATATATACAATTTGTATAAGGAAATTACTGAAAACTCTTTAACAAGATTCATTTTAACTTGTCCTATGTTGCGCAATATTTAATGAACATTTCGTCATTAAAAACGAAAACCACTATTTTATTTCCACATCATTAGAAATTTTACAAGAACATATTCATCCGCTGCTAAGTTAATTGTGTATGCTTTCCTAAACTTGTGATTCTGTTGTATGTATTGAAGAACAATTGTATGTATTAAGATTGGCACATAAAACGAGAGTAGTTCTTTTATACTTTCAGAAGTCAATAACGCACAAGAAAACCTTCTGATGACTTCAATAGCTGACACAGTTAATTATGGGCTACTTTCTCCTCATCAAAGTCGGTTCTTTCTCCAAGACTTTGTGTGGTGAAACCTAATGCCATGAATCATTTCCTGAGGACCATACGTAGTTTACGTTGGAATTCATTAATTTTTAATATTTTGATTACTTCTCAGAGTTTTTAATTAAACTTTGTGTTACTGTTCTGTGGTAAAGATGCAAAGAGTTTCGTCGTAACTTAGAGAAAGACGTGAGTGTAAGTTCCCTTTGTGAAATGTAACGGCTTCCTTTGTATGATTTGAACATAGGAAGTTGGAGATCGAGAACTTGCATATAAGTACAATAAAATCTAAAAGGTGTTCTTTTGTGCTATCCATGCCTTGCATTCTCTCCTGAAAATAATTGCCAACATCAGCTTCTTGGATGTTACAGTTCTATTACGATGATAAAGTTTTGTTGAACTAAAAATAGATTTCTATGCTTTTATTGCCATCTAAAATATTTTTCTAACTCGAAGTGTTGATTCAAAACTCTCATTTTTTATATAAATATGCCGAACTGCCATTTATTCGTGCAAAATGAATGTTCTCTTCATAAAGAAATAATATTTTCCTTTCAACTTCGAATGTAGAGTAGAAAGCCTCAACGCGCCGCACCGCACCTTAATTTCCGTAAACGTTGCATATGATATTCGCGTACTTCGTGAGTTTAAGTCGCGGACACATTTAATGCCATAATAGTATGAACATTTTTGGCCAAAAAAGGAAAAAACATTTTTTGCAACATAGAGGGTGCTGAGGTACTCAAGATTGGTGCATTTATCTTAACGATCATCAGATCTGAAGAAAGAATTAAGTCTCTTAAATCGGCCCCTCTCTGTTCTTGCTCACCTCACTCCAATACCAGGCGTTTTGCGATCTTTATACACTGAGTGGCCATTTTGTTATGACCATCTGACAATTTTAAGCAAATGAGCTTTGGCTGCACGCAGTTGCCGCCACTGGTCGAGGCTAGTATAAAAGGGGAAAGTTTGGTGCTTATGACAGTAGTAGACGTGATTTTTGGATAACGGGATAGGTAAAAATTGCGATTTGACGGACTCTTAACGTAGGATGATTATATGAGCTCGGTACTATGGAGCGACTATCACCAAAACCACCGCATTCGTGAAATGTTCCAGAGCAGCTCTTGTTAAAGTGTTTAAAGATTGGACTGGCAGCCAAAAAACTAGGTATCTACATGCAACGTGTGGTCGCCATCGACTAGCGACTGCTCGGGCGGAACGGAAAGTGTCCAGACTGGTAACAGACAACATAAGGGCAAAAGTGCAGCTTATTACAGACCATCTTAATTAAGAATCCCGTCAAGTGATCTCTGTACGCACTGTTCGCCGTACACTGCATCGGATGTGATATGGCAGCCGAAAGCCTGTTCGAACACGTTTTCTGTCTGCAGTTAACAAGATAAAACGTCTCCAGTTCGCACAGGAGCACAAAAATTGGACAGTCGATAATTGAAAACAAATTATGTGGTCCGATGAATCACGTTTTCAGTTGCACCATGCCGATGCCGAGTGGGAATTTGGCGGAAACAGCAGTAAAGCATGGGCCCCAAATGCATTGTAACAACCCTTCAAGCTGGTGGAAGTAACGTTATGGTTTGGGAAATGTTTTCCTGGCATGCTTTGGGTCCTTCAATTCGTGTTGATCAACGTCTGACTGGCGCATCATATCTAAAGATCGTTGCGGACCAAGTGCATCCTGTCATGTGGATGCTTTATCCCAATGGCGATGGCTATTTTCAACAAGATAATGCGTCGTGCCGTAGTGCTCGTATTGTAAACGATTGGTTTCAGGAACATGCCGGTGAGTTTACTTTGCTTAGGGGGCCCCCACAACCTCCAGTTTGTGAATTTGTGGGATGAAGTTGAACGAGCCATCAGACAGCTGGATCCATAACCCTGCAATCTCACACTCCTGGAACGTGCTATTCATCAAGCATGGTCTCAGATTCCTTAAACCACCTATCAACATATCGTGGAGTCCATGCCACGAAGAATTGACGCTGTATTAAAGGCAAAAGGTGGCCCAAAGATGTACTGAGGGGATGGTCATAATAAAGTGGCCACACAGTGTATAAGAAGGGGGAAAAGAAAACTGGGGCCTCTGCTGCTTTCCACTGTGAAGTCGACCATATGAAGTTTTCAATACAAAGCAATGTCTGCATAGTCTTCATAATGCATAACATTTTTTCAGTTACTCCAGAAAATGATATGGGAATGGATTGAATCTATATCATTTAATCCAGCAGAGATCGTGTTTGGGTTTTTTAGACCAATGTTCGCACCACGTATGACACTCGTTTTTACACTTGATGTAACGTTTAATTATATTTGATCAATTGCTTAGTAATAAAACCAGTATTTTGGTATTTTTAAACATTTTCAATACAAATCTTGAATATTTGCAACATAGATGAATACAGTCAAGGTAATTAAAATTTACATAACAAAGCCACACATGTATTTGCACATTTATACAAAAAAATGGTAAAAGGAGTTCTAGCAACACTTGCTTACTAAACTAAAAGTAAAATGACAGGTAATCAAAGTATCACTTGCAAACTGGCGTGTTTAAATAAGTGTTATGTAAGTCACAGTTGTCTTTGTATGGAAATCCACTGTACAACTAAAATGTGTTCCAGACATAAGACGTTGAAGCGTTTACTGCAATAATAATAAGTTTTTCTATATATTCAATAACATTCTGGGCATCTAACAAGTGTTCTCATACTTTTCGGTATAAAAACAGTGTTGGGAATGTATAAAACAGAACTTACCGTGCAAATCACTGAGGTAACACGAATGCTCACACTGGATCTAGAATAACCAGAACACGTTCTGCATCGACATCCACAAAATAACAGTACCAGGAGCAATACAACGTAAATGAGCGTGATCGCTTAGGAAAGTACTGAAAAGGAAACCTGTTCGTGCTATCGCTGTCACATTAAAAATTGAAAACTGAAAGGCTTGAGTCTCACAAATGTCCTGTGAAATCTATCGTTACTCGATTTGAATTTTCTTTTACTATATGTAGTGGGGATTATATGTTCTACATTCCCCAATTTCAGTTGCATAAAAGTATTTTGCATGAGACATCTTTTCCTGGTTGTTATTATTTTATTTTATTTTTTTTTTCATCTACATCAATGGTATCTGTAGTATGGTCCACTTGTCAGTACGGACATTAAGTTAAGTAAAGACATAGTCGTTCATGGTTTAAAAATTGTCGTACGATGTGGCACGTATCGAGAATTACTGCTTCTTGGATTTTGGAACTTAGGTGTTGTAGACTTAAAACATCAAGCTGAGTTATAAGAGTCAGGAATTTCACCAGTTGCAGAGATAATCTGTGGGCGTAAGTAAATTGTCTCCAGCTTCCTCATCTGTTTAATCTCTGCAGCCAGTTACACGCACTCGTTGATTTTTGTTGCATTGGTATTCTAAATATTATGGTCCAACTGTACTTAAACGTAGATTCTGACTGTTTCCTTTTGCCTTTTGTCATACATCATTATGTCTGGAAGATTAACAGAGATGGTTACGTCTGTTTTATTTTCACCGTCTCAATACAATTTGCATTGTTTATCATCTAGTACCTCAGTGGGTTGATATTTATAGTATGGTACTCCTGACACTGACAGATCTGTATCTTGCAGCAATTGTTGAGGTATCATCTTAATACGTTAATCAAATTACTATGTTACTGGATATAATCAATGTTTGCCCCCGGAGATGTGTTAAGTGGTCTCACTGCACATACCACATCATTTTGAAAAGTAACAACATGGTTAGAACTCGGACTGAAGTATGACAGATAGTCAGAAGCCGGCATTAAAAAGCTGCGCCTCCGAAGCGGTTGTACCAGAATATTGACCAAAACATTCTTGAGAAATATTCTTACTTCATGAAAGTCTTATAAGGCCCTGTTGATGTGCTTCTGTACAAAACGTTTGAAATGAAGTCACTCCGGCATAAGTTTTGTTGTTACCTAACAAGCAATAAATTGACTTCTCAAAAAAGTGACATAATTCATTAATGCTGTTCGACATAAACTCACAGCTCAGTGCAAATTTCTGTGCGATCACATCCTATATTCACAAAAACATCGTTCACAAAAAAGAAATCCCAGCTTGATGTTGCACCAAATGTCATCATCCAAATGGAGAACGTAACATTTTCCACGAAACAGAGCTTCCGATTAGTGATGTGTCGTTAGCAAACGATTCGTCAAAAAGAACGAATAATCAAACTGAGTCACTGGCTAATGAAGTATTTCCGCATATCTGTGTTGCAGATTAGACAAACAATTTTATGCGCCCATTTGATGTACATTTGATTAATGTATACTCGTGAACGTTGGATGAAACAGCTGGAGACAAACATTTGTTTTACCTCATTGGGAGTTATTAGGCAAGTAATTGTTTCACAGCGCTAATTTCCGAGATTATTTCCGCGAATTTTAGGGATTTTTTTCTTCATTTCGGGAAATGTCAAATAAATCTACGAATTTAAGATTTTTCTTAATTTTTCGGAAATTCTAATACGATTTCTAGATTATTTTTCAAATTTAAATATTTATATTACTGCCTTTAATATCGTACGCGATATCAGCGCATACATTATAACTCAGAGAATGAGAAACGTGTATGAATATTGATTTAGTTACATTAAATCAAATCTGTAATTTTTTAAGGGCGACGGATTTTGGAATTTATCAATCATATCGGTATTTACGAATATGCAACGAGGTTGTAAAAATTTATTGCAGTCATCCAAAAAGGGAAATTTAAACAGTAAATACCAACACAAGCATTTAATTTCTAATTTTTGAAATCAATAACAGAGAACTGATTTTAAAAATTATAGATTGCATGATTTATGGATTACTCATTGGAATTTCCGTAAGGTGATTCGTATAGATCTATGGAATAAAAGAACTGTGAATTATGTGGACTGATAGTATTCAAAATGCGGTTCATGTGATAGACATATTGCTCAGTTTTTTGGTAATATCTACCTAAAAGCAACAGTTCTACAATCACATCTAGATTGTTTTTTTTATCCTTGCTTTACTGACAAAATGATTTGAACCGTCACCTTCCTACACCGGAAGTGCAGTTGTCCCTTGCTAAAGTACGCTGACATGTTTATAAGTGTTTAACAGTCCCCTTCACTCACACGCCACATTATTCCAGCTTTGAGAAAGATGGGAGATCAAATACCCCGACAGGTTTCGGGTACAGAATAAACAATAGTCGACGATCATTTTATTGCAGAAGTACATAACTTATTTCCAAACAACTGAGAATGTTTTTACAAAAATGTGCAACACTTCGTTGGGACTTTTCAGGATTCTCGGGAAAACGGCAGATGTGGTAGTAACCATACCAACCAGAAACACCTGTTTATCACGCATGACTCGTGGGTAGTGCGCAGTTGAGTAAGTGCTGTTTTGTAAACCCTTAACACGTGTTCACGCCTGTGATTTTTTGATAAAATGGATGTGAAAGAGGAACAAAGGTGCGCCATTATATTTTGCTGTCGACGTAAGAATGCTGTCGGAGAAACCTTGCGTCCTATGCAAGTAGATCCTAAAGATGATAGTCTAGGGAAATCAACAATTTACAGAGGGAAAAAATAATTTATGTATGGTCTCGAGTTGGCGGTTTTAATCGCGCATTGAGGAAGACCTTCAAAGAATTTTACCAAGGTACCTCACCGACAGCATTCTTAAGACGACAGGAAGTACATAGGTAAGCATCTATATAACAGGTGTTATTATACCGGAAGACATACACGTATCAATTAGAGATATAAAAGATATGGTTCACATCTCAAAATCATCAAATCACAGAATTTGGACGGTGAATTTGGGCATGAAACATGTTTGTTGAAATTGGCCTCCCATTTCTTTTCATGTGCGGCCGAATGTACGTTCGTCTATATACAAATCTGTCGTTTCTTATTTGGAGAAAATTAAAACTACATTAATGCCCTAACTTGCATGTGGTCCAGTCTTGTCCATATATGACTTCTAGTTGTTCCTCATGCGAAGAAACAGAAACGACGGGAAGACATTTTGAGCTGCGCAGGAGTGCATCAACAGCATTTCAGAAGAAGATTTCCGGAAGACATTCAAAAGTCGGAGAAACCTGGGATAACTTGTCTTCAGTGTCATCATCATCATTGTCAACCATTATCAATCCACTGCTGGACGAAGGTCTCCCCAAGTTTCCTCCACAACGGTCTGTCTTGTGCCAGTCTCCTCCATGTCATCCCTGCATACTTTCGAATTTCATCCACCCATCTCCCATGTGGTCTTCTTCTGGGTCTTTTCCTGTCCCTTGGAATCCAATCTAAAATTTCGGTTGTCCATCGATGATCTGTCCTTCTGGCAGTATGTCCAGCCCATTGCCATTTCAGGGATTTAACTCTGATCATGATGTCTTCCACTCTTGTCATTTTTCGGATCCACGAGTTCCTCTTCTTATCTCTCCTGGTTACACCAAGTATGCACCTCTCCATGATTATTTAAGTTGCCTGCAGCCTTTGTATGTCTCTTTTAGTTAAGGTCCACGTCTCTGCACCATATGTAAGCACTGGAAGGATGCATTGATCAAACACTTTTCTTTTAAGACATAATGGCATATTGCTCTTGAAAATTATGCTGTTTCTTCTAAAAGCTCTCCAGGCAAGTTTTGTACGCCGATTAATTTCTTCATCAATGTGACCCTCACTTGATATCTGCTGTCCAAGATAAACGTACGTGTCTGTTATCTCCACCTTTTCTCCATCTATCGATAAATCTTCATTTCTTGTAAAAGCATTGAACATCACTTTTGTCTTCCGAAAGTTCATTTTTAATCCCACTTCTTTACTCTTGTCAGCAAGTTCCTGGATTATACTCTGCAGCTCTGATGGGCTAGTTGCAAAAATGACTACGTCATCAGCAAAACGAATTTGGGTTAAATAATCTCCATTAATCTTTATCCCCTTGTTTTCCCAGCTCAGTGACTGAAAAACACCCTCCAATGTGGCATTAAAGAGCTTCGGAGATATGGTGTCACCTTGTCTCACTCCCTTTCCAATTTTTATGTGTGTTGTATTTTCAAACAGCCTAATCTTTGCACTTGCATTTTCATAGATGTTATTAATAATATTAATGTATGCATCTTCAATACCGCAGGTTTTCAGAGCCAATGTAACTGCTGATGGTTTCACCGAATCAAGGGCTTTTTCATAATCGATAAAAGCCATGCACAATGGAAGTTCATATTCCCTCGCTCTTTCAATTAGTTCTCTCAGCACATGGATATGATCTATTGTGCTGTAGCCACTCCTGAATCCAGCTTGTTCTCTCGGTTGGGCCACATCCAGTGTTACCTTCAAGCGGTGTGAAAGAACTTTAGTGAAGATTTTATAAACTACTGATAGGAGGCTGATAGGTCTGTAGTTTTCGAGATCCTCAATGTCACCTTTCTTATGTAGCAGGATAATTGTAGCGGTATTCCAATCTTCAGGAATATTTCCTTCATTAAGGCATGGAGTGAAAATTTGGGCGAGTACTGTTTCGATTTCTCCACTTGCTTCTTGTAAGATGTCTACAGTAATTCCATCTTCTCCTGGAGCTTTTCCCCACTTCATGTTCTCGATTGCATGTGCAACTTCTGTTGGAAGGACTGGGGGAACTCTGGTACTGGTATCTTTCATGATGTCTGGAGTGCATGTATAATCCCTTTCATATAATTTGGAGTAGAAATATTTCACTCTTGTCAAAATTTCGCCTCTATTTCTTGTTACAGAACCATCTTCTTTTCTCAGTGCCATAATCTGTTTTCTTCCCTTACTGAGATGTCCCTTTGCTATCTTTAGGCTTTGGTTGTTTTCAATTGCTTTCCTCACTAGTTCGCAGTTGAATTTTTTTACGTCTTCAGTGATACTTTTTCGTACTGTCTTGCATAGCTCTATATATTCCACTTTGGAAGTCGCATCTTCTTTAGTTGTCCTCATCTCTCTTCTTTTTTGCATCAACATTTTCGTTTTTCCTGATAATTTATTTACATGCAACTTGTTCTTAGACCCAGCTAATTTTGTTGCTGTTTCCATAAGAGCTTTGGTTACTTTTCTGTTAACTTCAGAGATGTCCACTTCTTCCGATGTTAGGCCTTCTAAAGCAGAGAACCTGTTCTTCAGTTCCAACTTGAAGGTATTACGTGTTTTTTAAGGTTGGTTATGTCAATAGATTTTGTTTGTCTTATGAGCTTGCCACGTTCAAGTTTAGTGTTGAGGTGCATCTTACATCTCACCAATCTATGGTCACTACCTGTGTTGAACTTGTTTAACACACTGCAGTCTTCGATGACGAATTTTTTGTTACACATAATAAAATCAATTTCACTTGTCGTCCCATTTGGATGTCTCCATGTCCATTTCCTGTGTGGCTTTTTCTTGAAGAAGGAGTTCAAGATGAAAAACCCTTCTTCCTCTGCAAACTCTACGAGAGTATTTCCACGCTGGTTTCTGTTGCCGTGACCGAATTTACCTACTGAAGTTTCATTCTGTTGCCGTTGCCCTATGTTTGCATTGAAATCTCCCATAATTATTTTCAAGTGCTGCTTACCTTTATTATTTAGATGACAAATTTCCTCATAAAATTCTTCAATTTCTTCTTCAGGATGACTTGTGGTGGGTGCATAAGTTTGAATAATCTGAGCCTGGTATCTTTTCGAGAGTTGGATAACAAGCCGTGCAGCTCTGTCAGAGGAACTTTCAACTTCTACAACTTTATCCTTCAGTTTCTTGTTTATTATAAATCCAACACCACTAGTTCTGCCAGTATCTGTCCCACGATAGTAGAAGAGATGTCCACTTTTCAGTTCGATGAGATCTTCTCCTTTTCTCCTTACCTCACTTAGCCCCACGATGTCCCACTTGATCCTTTGTAATTCCTCTTCCAATTCAAGAAGCCTTGAATCAGAAGATAGGGAGCGTCCATTGTACGTTGCCAAGGTCAGCATCAGATGGCAGCCTAGTCCGGTCCTCCGGGGATTCTTAGCACCCTCTGCCTTCATGTGTACTAGACAGTATTTCGAAGAAAATGACCACTTTCTCAATAAACAAGGTCGGCTTTTTTGTCTACAAAACATTTTATATGCTGATTTTTTCATGAAAATTTACTCAGTTGTCTCGGGACAATCCTTGTATTAATTTGTTATTTTCGTATGTGTTGCAGAAGAAAGACAAATAAATAAATATTTCAATGATCACGGCAAGGAAAACCTTTTTTTGTTTTGTCGCTAATACAATCTTTCTTTGCCGTCTGTGTGATTCCAATCTATATCTTCCTACCCCGGAGCTCCGGTTTTCCTAATAAAACTATGTGTACAGGCTTTCGCTGCACAATTGATCATACGACCCTATACGTCACATTTCTAGAATTGACCTTCCATCAGAAATCCCTCGAGTTCTGAAAATTACATCTTATTTATGAAAATATTTTCGATGAATTTCGCTTTATAATAGTTTATCTGCTATTAAATTCTTCATTTGACTTTCGCGTCGAAGGAAATCATATAAGATCGGTACGGTCAGTATATTTAAAATATTTAATTCGCGCATGTGACTTCAGAGATACCATCTTATATTTCAATTAAAATCATTGATCATTTTGTTTAGATTCTGTGGAATCTTGTTAAAACAAATTTAAATGAACATTCGTAACTTTTCATTCTGAAGAATAGTTTGATATGTGCACAGCACCCGGATACATAGAACGCAATAGAAATGTGTTGTATGATTTTAGTACACTGTGGTTATTAAGAATAAAATTATCTAACATTTGCAAAAAAAAGAGACCCCCATTTTCATGAATTTCAAGTGCTGGCGAAATGTTAATTGTGGAATAATTTAGGTTTAAATTAGAGAAAAGCTTTACAGATCTGTTAAATTAGAAAATGAAATACCGCATTAATCGCTGTATTCATTTACAAGTAAAGAAGGAAGCTTTTACTTGTTAGGTACACCTAATAGACAAAACACGAGAAATACCTACCTAGTAGCGTTTTTATCATATCTAACGTGAAAAACACACCATGGCATCCGCTCCATCAGATACCAAATGGTTTTCTGAGGAAATTGCAACCATGAAGGTTGCAATATTCACCACTACTCCGCCCGCTACGTCTTCTCAGTATCCATTGATCTGATGTTCTGCTACACGGTATCGCGGAAGGCTCCCACAGGGTTTATACTGGTTACCTTGAAGGGTCAATAAGTGGTTCCAAACTTGAATGAGTGTTTCTAGTGCCATACATCGGTGGTGGCGGCCCAATTGATTGGCGCATTGTTCTGTGAAGCAGACGGTCCGTCGCAGGATGCGTGAAGGGTATAAAAGGGCATAAGTCATCATCCAGCATATGCTGGTAGCACGCAGAGGTTAAGGACCTCTCCAGATACACTACGGAATCTAATGTGTTTCATGACAAGAGCCCACAAATTATAACATATCTGACGTGGCACTATGTGGTTATTTTCTGCGTTTTCTTTTCACTGTGCCTGCTGATTTTCACTGGAACTTCTCTTTTCTATGGAAAATAATTTCGGCAAACGTGCGCTCTGCTTGTTACGTTCGCTCTCTCAGATGACTGACGAAAACTGAAATCTCATCAAATTCCTTTATCTTTTCTCGAACAATATGGTTCAGATTTACCAAGAAAGTTTTAATATATTCGCTAATTAGTTTCATTGTTTCAAATCGTTAAAGATATTCACAAAAAATGTTATATGACCCAGTAGCATGGACTTCAAATGTCAATTCAGGATTACTATCTTTAAGAAGGTAACTTTGAGATAAATCAGTAAAGGAAAAGATTTTCTTCATGATACATGGGATATTGAAAGAATATTCAAAACAAAGGGGATATAAATTCTGAATTTGCTTGAAATACTTAATGGTCATCGACTTGCAGCTGGAATCTTCAGAATTCTGTTCGAGTTTGCTACCCGAACACTGTTAGCATAGTTGTATTATATTTTGAGTTCTGTTCCAGTATGCTAACTGTGTAACGGTTTGAATTCTCGTGAAACCTTAGCATACTCGAATGGAAATCCCGAGATGCGGGTCCAATTCCCACTCCAGGGCGATGAAATTTTCAAGTTTTCTGATAGGTGTTACATGAATAACCAGCAATTGTTCCCAGAAAATTCAAAATTTATAGTCTGCTTGCTTTGGGGAACTTTGAGATATCAAAGGAAAACAGTACGTGTAAGAATCTGAAAAAAATCAAAAGAATGACGACTAACAAAAACAAACAATTTATAAGTTTTATAGGTTAAACGTGACGTAATTATTACAGACAAATTTTTTTTAAAGACGTTTACTTCTGAAATTTTGCTTTTGGTATTTTTTCTGAAACATAAAGTATTATTGAAATAATCTTCTACAACAAGGAAGAGTAGCTAACCTTGTTTTTTGATAGTAAATCGAGAGCTTAATTGCTCGGTGTCTCAAAAAAGGATTGAAGTGGTTTTTATGAAGTGCAAATTTCAAAAGCTGAAGGGTTAATGTCTGGGGAAATTGATTAATTGTTGTAATATACATAAAAAACAAAAACAGCATCATTGGTACAAAACATTTGTCTCTTTTTTTTTTTATACCAAAATGTGATTTTCGTGAAAAAGTGAAAATCTAAATTTTTTGTTGGGGAGGTTAGGGCCTCACAATTTATATAATGGCTGTTCTAAGAGACGAAAGTTTCAATAACCCAAAGTTCACGACATCACGCCGAAGAATCAAAGCTGACACAGCCTTATGCGTTCATCTTTCTAGATTATAAAACATCGTATCTTAAAATTATTTGTGTAACTAATGAGAAGAATAATATCAATTCGAATCCACAAAAACTGAAACAAAAAATACAGCGAAAAAGAAAATGAAAGAGAGATATGCAAAGGGAACACGAACCGGGGCGTTTTATGTGAATGCATTACATCAGTGACAGACAATAAACATTGTCTGAACTTTTGCGAATGTGAGATGATAAGTATGTGAAGGGCCGTACTGACGAGTATTTCATGATGGCTTTCATGCCACTTTTCTAAATAGGGAAATGTTTGCCATGCAGCGTCATGTTATATTGAGGACAGAGTTTAAATTTTTAAAACGAAGAACTAATTGACATAAATAACCGGAATGTGCTCTACGTAGCGTACAAAACGTTGTTTTACTGTATCAATACTCAGAAATACCGGATGAATAAACAGAAAGTGGTGATATGAAATTGAAAAATATTACAATAAATACCTAGAGCCTAACAATAAATAAAAACGTCTCTTAACTGCACTTGGAAGATATATTTTGTTTTCCAGAAAATCGAGAGTGCTCTTCAGAGAGATAGATCTGGCAAAATCTTTGGCAAAGTAAGGATTTAGTTATATTACTTTGTTTAATCGTTTACAAACTCCAAATCGGTATTCATAATCTATTAATTCCATTATAAGTTTTGGTACAGAAATCGACGACCCAACCTACATTTTTAGGGTTTTAAATATATCCATTTTGACATTTAGCGTTCCTTTCAATGATGCAATGCTAATCCATGATCACCAGCAATGTTCACAAAACGTTCTGTCTTAGCTGAAGTTGGTCCCTTTCGTCTTGTATTTAAGACAAAGTTGTATGATGACTCTGTATATGACCTATGACACTCTTCATTTGCGTGTTTTAGGTCCACCACGAAATTTTGTCAATTTACAGCAAAAAACATAGCCTATAACCGTGTAACTGCTGTTTATCAATGATTTACTTCAGTCTTGGGGGAGTTCTTCATCACCATTTTGTTCAATTTCCTTATTTCCGGTTCCGTAAGGAAAAACTCATTTCAGTATGGACTATTTATGTTTAAGTATGGGTTATTTTATTTCCGGTACGTCTTGTGTACAGCGCGCCGGGCTATTCAGGGATGATTCTTTAAAAGCAAATGTATCTTAACTCTAAATGCTGAACGGTTCAGTCTCCTCGCTGTGAATGATCATTCAATCTTTCATTGCTGCAAAGTTGTCTTCGGCAGCGGTGGTTTGGAACCGAATTTCCAATAAGAATTATTATATCGAGTGTTAATAAATGTCATTAATTATGTGGTGAGCATTAAGCTTTCAGTCAGATGTTATGGTGAAACGTAAGAATGGGAAAGAAACGATAATGCCATTGGTTGAAATGTTTAGCCCCAATTCTTCACGATGAGAGGATATTCATTGTAGACTGGGAATGGCTTCTAATCTTTAGTTCTTTCGCAGTTCGCGAGTAACTTTCCTCGTGTTCCAGGCGCTTTGTTTGTGAGTGAGTTCACTTATTAGCATCGTTTTCATTTAGAACATCGCAGTGACTTTTGATATATTCATTGTGTTCCGTGTTTCTATTTCTTACCCAGCCAATTTGGAAGTAATTTATTTTTTGTATGTGTTTTGTTGCATGGTTTCTTATATTTTGGAAACTGATTACGCATTTTGGGTGCTGGTGTAGCTTTTTAAGTTTTTATTAAGAGTAAACAAAACCATTTTCCTTTCTTTCGTTTTTTATATTTATTTCATGGCAGACATGTATGATGATGAATGGCAGTGGCTGCCTTCGTTGCTTACGCTCTCACATGTCTTCTCCAATCAATTTGGTTTTCCTTTATTCTGCATACACCAACCTCCTAATTAGAAAACTTTATGTAGATATATATAAACGTCATTAACATAGTGTATATTTAAAATAGTCGTTTGATGAATCGCCACGTGACCTAGGCAAATACTTCAGACTTCTGCTTCCCAGTAATCAGCAGTAGTGTTGATCAAGACTAATAAAGATTCTTTCGGAGTTGGATAAAGGGCTTATTATGGGTTACCTTCTGACTGCAGCTATGAGTTTAAAAACAGCAGCGCTGCCTGGTGTCTCAAATGCTGAAATATAAATGGTTTTTAATCATTGAAAAAAAATATTTGTCTCGGATTCATAACTACGGCGTGGCGACAATCCTTCTGGAATGAGATCGTCGAATGCTTCTACGGAGAAACGGAACTTTTGGTGCGCAGAAAGTGAAGAAAGTTTAAAATACTCAATTGACTGAAGTTGGTATAACATATCTATATCGTTTTCAATAATCTGAACTCGTTAGGAGTGACTGAGGACATACAGGTATTCAACATTCTTTCATTTCGTTTATGATAATACGCAACAAAGCCTGAGTAATACACAAAACAATTCTTACTAACCAAGTTTTGCTTTAGAGTTTTGTTTTATAGGATACGCTGTTTAAGGAAACTTTAGGAAATTGTCACAACGCATTGGCAAGTTAATGAAATGCCATATATAATAGTAAATGGGCAAATTACAGCAATAAAATGGAAAACACAAGTACATTTAAAACGTTTAGAAATGTTAAATTTCACTACAAAGCTGTGATGCCAATAAATTAAACAAATCTTTAAAATACAGCGTTTGTACTACACAATTCCACTCTGCGATTTAGGTTAAATCTGGGGAATAATTAATCGCTCTAAGATACATTTTGTCAAGCCACATCAGCGGTAACAAATTGTGTGTGAAATTCTGTAATCTGTTTTTTTCTCCAGAAACTTACTGAACGCTATGTACAAACACCCAGTTTTAAGCACTTATTCAAATACCATACTTAAATAAAATTTACATAGCCTCTAAATAGTTTGCTGCAAGAACATTTTTCTTAGAAATTATTTGAGGAGATTAATGCACACCACTCCACATGGAAAATATCACTCCTTAAAGAATACATGAAGTCAGACAGAAATCACAATACACATATAAACAAGTAGATTACAAAGATATGATTTTATTTCAGGGAAATTGCATGTATGTTATCGACGATGAGACAGTACAATGTGACTTTATTCAGTAGATTTTAATGCCTAATGGGGTCTTATTCAGTAGAACTTATGGCCTTATGTGGCCTTATCAAGTAGTATGCAATGTTCTTAATAAGGCTACATTAGGCCATAAGTTCAGCTAATCATTCGGCAAAGTATCATAGCATTGATTGGAAAAATCTGTGGGTAGTGTCGTGTAGTATTGTTGACCATGCTTAGTCATGGGGTGTGCACAAATCATCTGCATTGCGAGAGGGTCGTTCAAAGGGTTAAATCGTCTGCAGATTTCATCTCACACGTTTAGCATTGAAGAAAAGCTTTGAAATCGCCATGGCAAATGCTGCACCTAAGCACGATGTGGGAACGGATTGTTAACCTGAAAGTGTAAGGGAAGGAGCTACCCTTTTGAAACTGGACATCAGGTGTACCAAGGAAATATGCCACCAAAACGGTTGTATCACCACATCGACGTATTTTCGTACTCAAAAAGTACCCAACATGTTTATGAGCAGTGAACAGTTGTCGAAACTGAAATCAGGCAGGTAATCCGCATGACAGTTGTAGATAGAAACAAGGTTATCCCGGTGATCACGACGTCTACAGACCATTAATTGTCGACAGCCTGTACCGAAAAAGAAACAAATCTCGGGTCGAATGTAAAATCAGTACATTCGACTTGCAACGCTTGTGTGGTACGATACCTCTGCAACCTTCGACGATGTTCAGAAAATAATGGAAGAGGTAAGAATGGCGGGCAAGTATCGATGAGGGCTGTCCAAAGCTGAATGTACACTTCGTGGAAAGACCCTCGTTTGGATCCTCTGTCAGCTACAGTTTCTCGTCAAGTGCGGCGATTGAGGCGTATTCGACGACAAACATAATATCTCGCGTAGCCACTGTGCGCCATGCGTTGATTCGAGTGTAAATGTTATATTTTTAGGGAATGTAAGCCGGTTATAGACTGTATATTATATTATATTGTGACAAAATTCAATATTACTCATCTTTTAGGAATGCTTAAGTTTTCGCTTTTTTAAAACAACTATGGATAGTATTTCTTTATTATTATTATTTTTTTGTCCTGTCTGTGAATAATTTGCAATTGTCCAAATAAATCGTATGCCTATCAGCAGGAGTAACACTTTTTTCGCCTAATTCGATACGCGTTGAAGCAACAGTGAATCATTCAGCACTTTTTGTCCTTTCTCGGAACCTGTTTTCTGAAATGAGGGACTCCGAAGACAGAGCTAATATCAAAGCTGTGTTTGTGAAACTACTAAAAATCCACGCAAAGAAGCTGCTCTCCTCACAACAAAATTAAAATTAATTAATAAACAAATAGAAACTTTGAGGTGTTAATAATTTAACAATAAGCTTTCAGTGTCTATATCGTCATTATATAGAAACGGTTAAATAACTTATATAAGACGCATGATGAATGCAGCATTTTTTCTTAATGGGAAATATGCTACGTTGTTTTGGTGAAACAATGCTGCAACCTCTTGCGAAGTTTCAGAGCATATAGTTCTCCATGGGCGCACACAAATATCTAGGTCGGCAAGTCGGGTGAGAAAGCCTTACCTGTCAACATCATAATATGCTGATAGGATCTGCTTATGCTTAATTTTTGGAATTCGCATGAGAATATGAACATGTATAAACGAATTTTAGGAATCGGAAAAAAATATTAACCAGGGATAAAAATTTACAGTGTTCTAGAAGATTTCAACGGAAGTGTTTTACTTGAGTTTGTCATTTTGGACTAAGGAAACCTAAATTCTGACGAACAGCTAATGCAATAGTGTGTGTTAAATACAACCAGAAAAGATAGCAGAACATAGGACTTATTAGCTTTTTTATAATAATGAAAGAATGTAAAATACGTGGCAAGAGTTATATGTATGACAGAACTACTAGACAAAATATTTTGCAAATGCGATAGACATTTTGATCATATGGACTTCTATTATATTAAAATCGTTTCTTTGTGTTATTTGCAAGATAATATGTTCAATATTAATTTGAAAAAGATAATTATATAAATGAACGGTTGCTAGAATTTCTGTTTAGGATATTGTTAACGTACAGTTTTAACGAGCTTCATTGCTCTTACCTGTTATATGAAAAACTCTTCAAGAGGAAACGAAATATTTCAGGTAGGGTTGAGCTTTCTTGCATGCCCGAAACTTTATGTAAGTATGATAGCATTTTTACAGCTAAGATTTTTTGCGAAACGTTTCCTTGGTTATGTTTCCGAAGGTATCAGAAACCTAAAGAAACTCATGTTCGCGAATTTTTGAACTAAAATATTTTTGAAGAACATAGATTTAAATGACTAATTCGGTTTTTTCTTCAAATGTTTTAAGATTAAAAAAGGGAAACAATTTTTCCATCATGCTTTTTCTCACATGCCTTTCGCAAGAGATCTGTACACATGTTAAAATTTTCCAGAAGTTATTCAGAGTTTGGCTCAAAGCCAGGTGAACAAATCTTATAAGTACATTGTTCCATAAGATTTTAGTATCGGTTTTCATTAATATTTAAAGGAAGCAACATATATCCAAGGAAAACGCTTTTGTTTCTGTTTTAGAAAAAAAAGTTCTCTACAGAGTGAAAATATCGAGCATTTATTTTCGCTTTTGCTATTTGCAGTGCAACACATCTTACTTTTTAGGAGACCACCTCTTGCCCTGTTGTATCATCCTATGGGAAAAAGCGGGAATGTTCCGCAGTATTTCTTTCCCAATACGATACACGCAAATACTGTAAGATACTTATTTTCTACAGAAGTAGGGAATATCAGCTTCCATATTTTAATATTCCAGAAATGCATTGAAATGCTGCTTATATGTATTGAGTGTAATGCTCTACGCGGAAACAGAACAATGCACTGATCCTTACAGCATTCAAGAATTTATCTCGCATTGGTTGGATTACTGGAATCTTTCGAATCTTGTAGTTGGAGTCAAATTATGGACCGTTGATCGAAGTGCAGTAACGGAAAACCTGATTTCATCACAAGACGTCATTTTCCCAATAATAAGGTGTGCATGTTTAGCCCTCTGCTGAGCAGAGCTGATGAACTTTTCAAGTTTAAGCAGAGACAAAAGTCGAACAAAGAGATTGTCAACAGTTACAGTCAGTTCGAGCCAAGATGCTTCGGGTTTTGAATGCTGAAATTCTCCGGACAATCAGCACGAGAGAGCGGCCGTGACTGGAAGATATCTACCTCGTCTTTTAAAATGTGGGATCGTATTGAGCAGACGATATACTCGAACACGGAGAAGCCGGTTTCTCCAGTAGGAGAACGGCTGACTGCTTCTTTCGGTGTTTGTTCTCCAGCCTTTGTATTCTCTCGATAAGTTTGCTTCTGCATAGCTCAGAAAATTTGTCGTTTCTGCGATGCTTGCGGCTATGTTTCGAACGACCAAAGTAATTCCTCTTTCAAAGTTGTTTAAATGAGGAGTCTTTCCCATACTCCAGCTATCAACGATTCGTATATGTCTAAATCCTTTTCAGTGTGTTAAGTGTATTGCACACTGAACGTTAGAGTTACGTACGTCAGCGAGGGGGATACATGATTGGTTGCAATTGGGAAAATTATCAATAACGTCCAGAAAGACGTATTATTTGTACTTAGAGCATTTATTCGCATATACAGAAAATGCTTTTCTTTCTTTGTTATTTAATTTTTCTGTTCGAAAACATTGGTCATCCAATGGCCTCAGGCAAATAACTCTTTGTGTTTTTAAACACATATTTTAAAGTGTATAGCTCACGGTGCCGTATAGTGGGTAAGTGCCTAGCATAAGGTGAAACTTCATTTAAAAGAATTGGTCGAAAAATATTTCAGAGATGTGTCAAGTGGAGTTTTGCAGAGAAATTTCGGTGAGGGACACAAATTTCTGAATTGAGGTTTTTATTCACTTAAAAGTATAATACAGCTCTCGTACGACAATGTCTCCGAGAACAGTGGCACACCAACGTCGAAGACAAAACTCTCTTCAAAAGAATAACTTCAGTTAACCTCATCAAATCAATCTTGTGGTCTAGCAGTGCGTTTCGATGTGTTAATTCCAAAATGATGCTGAGGTCGTCGAGCCAACTCTTCACTGTGCCGGACATTTCCAAACCCTTGAAACCCGACAGAGAGTTTTCTACAAGAATTGTGAAAACTGCTCTATTTTTGTAGAGGGAGAGTGCTTTTATTAATTGTCCTCAAGTGACATGTGAAATATATGTCTAGTAAGAGTTCGGCCTCAACTGTTTTATTCCCGTTAACTTGTACTTATAGGTGCAGAACGTACAGGTAAAACAGTAGATTCTTCTTCGAAGTGAGATTTGTTTTTCCACACGGAATACAACAACTGCATTGAAGATCGGAAGTATGATGATAACAAAAGTGGGCGAACAAGTGTCCTCATCAGCGAGATTCTTTTTTAAAAGTAAAATTCACAGGGACATCATTTGCTGTTCTATCAACTGGTGAAAATCAGAATTGAAAATCACTAAAAATCCGTGTGAAAGGCATTCGCAGTAAGAGAGTTTCGACGACAGCAAATATTCTCCAGCGAATGCCAGATATCGTGCTTTACATGTGGCATGTCCGCAGCAAGAACCCAGTGCATGCAGTGGATAGTTTTCTAGCTTCATGAAAACCAATTTGCATCGCTCAGCATTAGTATCCTGACAAAAAAGGCAAGCTTATCAGATTGCAGAGGCATGTCTGTGATATAAGAAATGAAACCGAATATTTTCTTGAGAGCAAATCGAAGATATAGATACGACGTCCTTTTAATTGAATCAAAAAGGAGAAGAGTAAGTATCGACAAGCTCAGTGGCCAGTGAAAGCAAATAATAAATGTGATGCCGGCAAGCGCAGAAGATGGTCATAAGTTGCCATCGTACATTATAGTGAGACGGAAAATAATCCCAGAGAAAGCAGCGTTCCAAGGGGTTATTTTTGTTTGCTACCAGTGAGTGCTTAATGCTACAGATTATGAAACACTTGTTCAAACACTTCATGAAAACCCATGACTCTGTTAAGAACCGATCTTTTAGTTCCCAAGGATCATTCAATAGCCTCAATCGTCGTGGATGAAAGTAAAACCGTGTATGTTCAAATAATACCCTTTTTCGGAAAAACGAAACTACACAGAAAAAAATCGGCGGGGGTTTTCATTACTAAAACAACATTAAATTGGAAACTTTCTTCATGTAAATGATATCATCATCATTGTCAAACATTATCAATCCACTGCTGGACTAAGGTCTTCCCAAGTTTCCTCCAAAACGGTCTGTCTTGTGCCCGTCTACTCCATGTCATTCTCGCATACTTTCGAATTTCATCCACCCATCTTCCATGTGGTCTTCTTCTGGGTCTTTTCCTGGCAGTTGGAATCCAATCTAAAATTTCGGCTGTCCATCAATGGTCAGTCCTTCTGGCAGTATGTCCAGCCCATTGCCATTTCAGGGATTTAACTCTGATCATGATGTCTTCCACTGCTGTCAATTTTCGGATCCACGAGTTCCTCATCTTATCTCTCCTGGTTACACCAGGCATGCAGCTCTCCATCCTTCTTTGAGTTGTCTGCAGCATTTGCATGTCTCTTTTAGTTAAGGTCCACGTCTCTGCACCATACGTAAGCACTGGAAGGATGCATCGATCAAACACTTTTCTTTTAAGACATAATGGCATATTGCTCTTGAAAATTATGCTGTTTCTTCCAAAAGCTCTCCAGGCAAGTTTTGTACGCCGATTAATTTCTTCATCAATGTGACCCTCACTTGATATCTGCTGTCCAAGATAAACGTACGTGTCTATTATCTGCAGCTTTTCTCCATCAATCGATAAATCTTCATTTCTTGTAAAAGCATTGAACATCACTTTTGCCTTCTGAAAGTTCATTTTTAATCCCACTTCTTTACTCTTGTCAGCAAGTTCCTGGATCATATTCAGCAGCTCTGATGGGATAGTTAAAAAAATGACTACGTCATCAGCAAAACGAAGGTGGGTTAGATAATCTCCATTAATCTTTATCCCTTTGTTTTTCCTGTTCAGTAATTGAAAGATATTTTCCAATGTGGCATTAAAGAGCTTCGGAGATATGGTGTCACCTTGTCTCACTCCCTTTCCAATTTTTATGTGTGTTGTATTTTCAAACAGCCGAATCTTTGCACTTGTATTTTCATAGACCATATTAATAATATTAATGTCGCATCTTCAATACCGCAGGATTTCAGAGCCATTGTAACCGCTGATGGTTTCACCGAATCAAAGGCTTTTTCATAATCGATAAAAGCCATGCACAATGGAAGTTCATGTTCCCTCGCTCTTTCAATTAGTTCTCTCAGTACGTTGATATGATCTATTGTGCTGTATCCACTCCTGAATCCAGCTTGTTCTCTCGGTTGAGCCATGTCCTGTGATGACTTCAAGCGGTGTGAAAGAATTTTGGTAAGAATTTAAAAACCACTGATCGGAGACTTATAGGTCTGTAGTTCCTGAGATCCTCAATGTCAACTTTTTTATGTAGCAAGATCATTGTAGCGTTGTTCCAGTCCTCAGGAATCTTCCCTTCACTAAAGCATCGAGTGAAAATTTGGGTGAGTACTGTTTCGATTTCTCCACTTGCTTCTTGTATGATGTCTACAGTAATTCCATCTTCTCCTGGAGCTTTTCCCCGCTTCAGGTTCTTGATTGCATGTGCAACTTCTTCTGGGAGGACTGGAAGAAATCTGGTACTGGTACCTTTCATGATGTCTGGAGTACATGTATCATACATTTCATATAATTTGGAGTAGAAACATTCACTCTTGTCAAAATTTCGGCTCTATTTCTTGTTACGGAACCATCTTCTTTTCTCAGTGCCATAATCTGTTTTCTTCCCTTACTGAGATGTCCCTTTGCTATCTTTAGGCTTTGGTTGTTTTCAATTGCTTTCCTCACTAGTTCACAGTTGAAATTCCTTACGTCTTTAGTGATACTTTTTCGTACTGTCTTGCATAGCTCTATATATTCCACTTTGGAAGTCACATCTTCTCTAGTTGTCCTCATCTCTCTTTTTTTTTTTTTTTTTGCATGAACATTTTAGTTTTTCCTGATAATTTGTGAACATGTAACTTGTTCTTCGACCCAGCTAATTTTGCTGCTGATTATATAAGAGCTTTCGTTACTTTTCTGTTAAATTCAGAAATATCCACTTCTTCCGATGTTAGGTCTTCTAAAGAAGAGAATCTGTTCTTCAGTTCCATCTTGAAGGCATTATGGTGTTTCTTAAGGTTGGTTATGTCAATACATTTTGTTTGTCTTATGAGCTTGCCTCGTTCGAGTTTAGTGTTGAGGTGCATCTTACATCTCACCAATCTATGGTCACTTCCTTTGTTAAACTTGTTTAGCACACTGCAGTCTTCTATGACCAAGTTTTTGTACACGTAATAAAATCAATTTAACTTGTCGTCCCATTTGGATGTCTTCATGTCCATTTCCCGTGTGGCTTTTTCTTGAAAAAGGATTTCAAGATGAAAAACCCTTTTGCTTCTGCAAACTCAATGAGAGTATTTCCACGCTCGTTTCTGTTGCCGTGCCGGAATTTACCTACTCAAGTTTCATTCTGTTGCCGTTGCCCTATTTTTGCATTGAAATCTCCTGTAATTATCTTTAAGTGCTGCTTACCTTTATTATTTAGATGACGAATTTCCTTATAAAATTCTTCAATTTTTTCTTAAGGATGACTTGTGGTGGGTGCATATGTTTGAATAATCTGAGCCTGGTATCTTCTCGAGAGTTGGATAACGAGTCGTGCAGCTCTTTCAGAGGAACTTTCAACTTCTACAACTTTATCTTTCAGTTTCCTGTTTATTATAAATCCAACACTACTAGTTCTGCAAGTATCTGTCCCACGATAGTAGAAGAGATGTCCACTTTTCAGATCAATGAGACCTTCTCCTTTTCTCCTTACTTCACTTAGTCCGACGATGTCCCACTTGATCCTTTGTAGTTCCTCTTCCAATTCAAGAAACCTTGAATCAGAAGATAGGGAGCGCCCATTATACGTAGCCAAGGTCAGCATTAGATGGCATCCTAGTCTGGTCCTTCGGGGATTCTTTTCACCCTCTGCCTTCATGTCGCACTGGCCGCTGCCTTGGTCAGGTACGTTCCAGCAGCCGGAGACTGAGGGCCAAGATTTAAGTTGTGCAGTCATTTTGGAGGGGTTTGGCCCTAACTCACCACGCTTTCCAAGCGGGTTGGTGAGAGTGGGATAGCATTTCCTCTAATCCCGATGGTATGCTTATACCGCTATTGGCGGTCGTCAGAGCCCCTTTAGTGGGAACAGGATGTACCACGAGAAGGCGGGGTTGACTTTTTGTCAAGGAGAGGCTCTGGTGTTACGCATCACCTGAACTTACATCCTATTGTTTGCTAGCAGTGAGTGCTAGCTGCCAGTGAGTGCGGGGTTATTTTTGTTTGCTGCCAGTCAGTGCGTGGTTATTTTTGTTTGCTACCAGTGAGTGCTGAATGCTACAGATTATGAAACAGTTGTTCAAACACTTGATGAAACCCCATATCTGTGTTAAGAACCGATCTTTTAGTTTTCAAAGATCATTCAATTGCCTAAATCATCGTGGATGAAAGAAAATCCGTGTATGTTCAAATAATACCATTTTTCGGACAAAAGAAACTCCACAGAAAAAATTCGGCTGTGGTTTTCATTACTGCAACTCCATTCAATTGGAAACTTTCTTGATGTAAATGATATATATATATATATATATATATATATATATATTTCTTTTACAAAGTTATTACTGATCATTACTTTTTACTCATCATTATTTGTTAAACGAACTATAACACTTTCTCGATTTCCTCTTCAGAGACACGACTCATTAAAAATACGTTTATCTTTAGGAGATATTCAGTTACTACACAGCTAGGGATAAATAAATAAGAGAAAGAACATAATAAGCGCAGCGAATAAAACGGCGTGGCTGGGCTATCATCAGATGCCTGGCATCCTAACAAGATGTTCACTTAAACTGTCCTTCTCTTTTAGATATTTATAAAAATTGGCCACCCAGAGAAAAAATTCGATGTATATATGCTCTATAACACTAAATAAACCAGAATATCTAAATATACAGGTGACTAGAAAAAAGGTTTTTTGATCCCTGTGGCACTGTGGGCTGAGCGCTAGATTTCTGATCATTTCTGCGGGATGGGGTTGGGTTTGAATCCCGAAAATACATGGGCTTTTTTGTCTAAAAGTACTTTTTCTTTCCATTGCCTGCAACGAGTAGCTCTAAGTTAGCTTATTGATTTGCTTTCTGTAATCGTGAAATCAAAAATCAAAAAAAAAAGAAAAGTGAAGAAAACTTTCTCACATATCGAATATATGATAACGCCAGTATATTGAACCTGCCACGTAGTAAATTAATTTATATATTTGCAGTATGGGGATTCTTTTATGCGAAACACGCGTATGGATCATTATAAGTCTTTGTTTTTTGATAATGTTCTCCTTTAAAAAACCGGAAAATGTAGGACATACACTTTGATTTGCTGGCGTTTTTGTGACGCCTTCATATAAAGAGTTAGCCTTCGAGATAACAGGGGATGTTACATCTGATCTCCTGAAAGAGGAGTTTTATTCACACAGTGAATGATATCTTCGATTCTAACTTGAAGAGTGGTCTTCATTTTCGTACTAGGATAAGAAAAAGTTATTACTGTGAAAGAAAAATATAGGAAGCGACATAACCTCTTATATTTTCAAATTGCTCCGTATAACTGCACGTAGGGTGATTTTCGTTCACGCATTAATCTAATCCCTTTAGTTGGCATAAGTTGATTCAATATTATTTTCAAACGTTATTCAGATATGCGTAATGTACTTCTTATTTTTCTTTCATTTCACAGTGCTAGATGTTAAGACATGTTGTGTCTGACAGTTGTTCTTGACGTATTTCTTCAGTGTTCTGTTACAAGATCACATGGGTATTTCCCTATAGCCCGTGTTTTGCTACCACAAAATGTACTTTTATTAGATAAGAAAAACTAAATTAAACACATGATGATATATTATGTTCTATGTTTTCCAAATTCCTCCATGAATTAGTTAGAAAGCCTAATTTTTGGCCTCCTCTAATGTTGTTTAATATATCTCTCTGGAAATATTACTTCACCGATTTCTTTTTTCTGTATTTCTAAAATTCATCCGCATGGCGGAAGATTTGCGTGTGTATTTTATACATTTCTTACATCGTCCCATTTAATTGTATGTTTACGGAACAATGTATGCATTTTAATATTGTTATCGCATGTGCAGTATTTACAGGTTATACTAATGGAGGTGATGTTAAATACATATACTCTGTACAAGGGTATGTCATAGACGATATTTATGCTCTTTAATTTCGGAAGCAGCATCAAAGTCTTCATAAAGAAATCATAATCATCCGTGGTTATAATACAATGGTTTTATACGAATGGAAAGTGCAACTTGCAACAGCGTGGAACACGTGGTCTTTTTCAGCTTACTACGTACAGTAATGTGGAATTTTAAAAATTGGTGTTTTTAAAGGATCAGAAACCAGCGAAGAACACTAAATAAACCATTTTTCAACTGGAATTATCTAACCAAAGGATCGTTGATACAATTAGTAAAAAATACAATAATCGTCGATACAATATTGAGTACAATTTAATAAAGAAATAAAAATAATTCATTAAAATTATCTATAAAGGTTTTGATGAATTACTGAAAGCACTTTAACAGGCGACATTAATGCGAAATTGATGTAATATTTTGGATGAAAAATTTTGAATGATCACGCTATTGTTACAAGTTTTAGCAAATTTAATTTTGATTTCTATTTTTTAAAACATTGAGAAAAAAAATTTCCGAAAATTCCCGCCTTAATATTGTTCCATAATAAACACCATTACCAAACATTTATTTTAGGTCGGTGTTCGAAAACGCGTCAATGGGTTTACACTCGTCTGTAAAAACTTTAATGTAATTAATATGTACAGATATGACTGAACTACTTTCTTTGCGCAGCAGTAAATATACTTGATACAGATCCCTGAAAAGTAAATGTTTACTCAAGCAAATCTGTTTTTTACACTTTCCAACCCGTACGTTGAAGAAGCGCATATGCTCCAGCTTTTTCCGCCCGTCTGTCCGTCTGTCGGTACGATAACTCACGTAAAAATGGTTCGATTTCGATGAAATTTTAGTATGAGGTAGGGGACTAGCAGGATACGAACCCTATTGAAAATGGGTGAATTGGAGTCAAAGGTCACGCCATAAGAGCGGGAGCCATTCAATTGCCCTTATGCGTCATTACTTGCGTAAATATGGTTCGATTTCAATGAAATTTTAGTATGTGGTAGGGAACCACCTGGGGACAAATCCTATTGAAAATGGGTGAAATGAAGTCAAAGGTCAGGATATAGGAGAGGGATGCATTCCGTTGCCCTTATGCGTCATAAGGTGCGTAAAAGTGGATCGATTTCGATGAAATTTTAGTATGTAGTAGGAGACGACCTAGAGAGGAACCCTGTTGAAAATGGGACAAATGGAGTCAATGGTCAGGACATAGGATCGGGATCCATTCCATCGCCCTTATCCCACACTATTAAGGTGGACGTCAAGTAATTTTGCTTCCTATATTTCCAATGGAAAACCTTTTGTACACATTTCCTTCACAATTAGTGTGTTCTCAAGGATGGAAATTTGAACATCGATTAAAATAACTTCATACTACAACTTGCAATACGTAACATTTTCTAAAACATTAGCATAATTGTATTAAAAAACAATACCGTTTCCTTTGGTGGTGTTGAAACCAGAAAAAAGATGGCGCTACCTGTACTTTGTTGACGTCAGTGGACAAATAAATGTTGGATTGCATAATTACGGTTAAGGTTCAGAAAATATTACGGTTATGGTTTAGGAAATATTAAGAATTCCAAGTTATGAAATAAAACAATTTTAATCGATGTTCAAATTTTCATTCTTGGGAACGCATTAATTGCGGAAAAAATGTGTACAGTTTTTCCATTGGAAATATAGGAAGCAAAATTACTTGACGTCCACCTTAAAGTAGCAATTTTTGTATGTATGTATGTACATTTTATTTTGAAAACGGCTCTTAGAATTTTTGGTGAAAGTCGTTAACCTACCATTTCCTGGTACTAGAAATCGATTTAGCTTGATCTCGACTTTAGGAGAAATCGTTTAGTGAGTTAAATAACCACCCCGATTTATAACCTTTTTAGTGTCATGTCGTCGTTCCATTAACGTTTCCAATGCTTCGAAATCTTATGACGTCACAACCTCGCGTTTGAGAATGTTGGCGCGCGGTCACACCATCTGTCTCATTACGTCACGCGTTGTGTGAGGATCCTATTAAAGTTTTACGACGTCATAATCTTGTGAGCAGATGGTCGCGATTCCCATCTGCTTCATTACGTCACGCGGTGTGTGCGTATGTCTGTCCGCACGATAACTCGCGTAACAATCGTTCGATTTCGATGAAATTTCAGTGTCTGGTAGGGGATCACCTGGGAAGGAATCCTATTTAAAGTGAACGAAATGGGGTCAAAGGTCATTACATAGGAGTAGGATCCATTCCACCGCTTTATGCGTCATAACGAACGTAAAAAAGATTCGATTTCGATGAAATTTTAGTATGTGGTAGGAGACCACCTAGCCCCAAACCCTATTGAAAATGATCAAAATGGGGTCAAAATTGAGGACATAGGAGCGGAATCACTTCCATCGCCATTATGTGTCATAACTTACGTTAATGTGCTTCGATTTGGATGAAATGTTAGTATGTGGCAGGGGCCTGCCTGGGGACCGATTCTATTGAAAATGAGCGAAATGGGGTCAAAGATTAGGACACAGGAGCAGGATCTATTCCATAGCCCTTATGCACCATAACGTACGTAAAAATGCTTCGAGTGCGACAAAACGTTATCATGTTATTTCGGAGGTATACCAAACCGGTTCTGCTGAATATCATCGATATGGGATCAAGGGTCCGGGCCCAGAATCGAGATTTATTCCACAGCCATTATTCTCATAACTTGAGTGATAACTTGAGTAATGATTTCTGGTATGTTAGAAAGCGTATTATACTCAATTCATTGCATGATTTTACAAACTTGTTATTCTAATAAACTTCGAAGCAGAAGATCATGTATAAAAGTGGATCAGGGTCTCGAGAAATTGGTTTCAAAAGTTTGTATCGCATTTGATGGTTTATTTAGATTTTTGAAAAAAAAAAACAGACTAGCTAGTTACATTTCATCATCCTTGTTGGAATGTTGATAATTCTGATTTTCTATGATTATGGAAGACCTCGACAAAGAAAGATTAATTTCCCGGGGAAAATATTGGTAATGTCTGAATCCAAGTAACTTTAAAAATCACCATAAAATGCAGGGAATTCTAGCTGCGTAAATCACGGGCAGAGTACGCAGCTTTCTTCCCTGATGTCCTTTGACTCTCAGATTCCTAAGGGACCCTTCTGCAATTTGCGTTTGTAATGTTAACTCAGATTTCACTTTTCTCGACAGCAGACATTGCTCTTTAATTTCGGTGCAGATTGAGGAAATATATCTCAAAGACGTTGCTCCTCTCTTTCTCTCTCTCTCTCTCTCACTCTCTCTCTTGCTCATATCGTTTGGTTCTGCTATTGAATAAACTAAAGATTCTGATAGAGACGGAGTGGGTGCAATACAATTATGTTCCAAGTATTATGGATTTATGAGAGGTACTGATGACAAATGTATGAATTCAATATACATGTTATTTACGCCAGTTTACGTAAAATTGTTTTTTTTTATATATAAAAATCGGCTGCTTCATCAAGTTCATCCCCTTGTGCTATTTATTTATACTGACAATAATTGGGTTGTAGCAAAGGGAGGAATCAAGCCCATATAGTCAAAATAACGGACAAAACATTTTCTTGTATTTCCATAGACATGATGCTTAGGCTAGAATATTTTGTAAATTAAAGGGAGTATTTCTTAGAGCAGATATTTTCGTGTGTAGCCGAAAGCAAATGGAGTTAAGAGTAACTAAAATATATTTACACAATTTCGCTGAGTTCAGTCAAAATTATATTGACGGTCTGGTAGAAGTTCCGTGAAATTACCAGTGAGATAGGTTTTAATTTGATACTTGAAGTGACTTAAAATATGAAGTATTTAGCTATATTTCCTCAAGTTGTTTCTGATACCCGGCATTATGGGTAATTTTAAATAATCGATATACTATTATTTGTGAAACACGTGTCAGGGGTGTCACGTCAATTCGTCGCGTGCGTCAGTTCGTCGACTACGTCAATTCGTCGCGCGTCAATTCGTCAACTACGACAATTCGTCGCGTGCGTCAGTTCGTCGACTACGTCAATTCGTCGCCTGCGTCAATTCGTCGCGCGTCAATTCGTCAACTACGAAAATTCGTCGCGCGTCAATTCGTCGCGCGTCAATTCGTCGACCACGACGATTCGTCGACCACGACGATTCGTCGCGCGTCAATTCGTCGCGGACAAATTCGTCGACTACGTCAATTCGTCGCGTTTACAGATTTTGGTTACATACAAAACGAATGCAGGAAAACGTACGACTTCGAACGTCTTGCTCCTGATCAAATTTATAAAGTTTGGACACGCAGACAGGATAGGAATATTACGTTTTTCTTTGGCACTAAAAATATTAGACGGTAAACGGTTTTTGGAACGGGGCAGGGCCCGGTTGGTCAGAGCCCCCCATACACAAAATTTTCGTAAAATCTACAGTTTTCAATTCAAAACCACCAAATCTGGTATACTATCTCGTGGTATTCTAACTTAGGCTGCAGACGGTTTGGGAAGCGGTTGGGGAGGGGGGTTAGAGCCCCCTACAGAATTGCCGTAAAATATAGTTTTCAATTTAGAACTACCAAATTTGGTATATTATCTCATGGTACTCTAACTTAGACGGTAGACGGTTTTTGGAACGGGTCAGAGGCCCGGTTGGTCAGAACCCCCATACACAAAATATTCGTAAGATCTACAGTTTTCAATTCAAAACCACCAAATCAGGTATCCTATCTCATAGTACTCTAACTTAGACGGTTGTCGGTTTTTGGAACGGGTCAAGGCCGGGGAGTCGGTCCACCCCCCCCCCCCCCATGCATACAAAATTTTCGTAAAATCTAGTTTTCATTTCAGAACCATCATATTTGGTATCATTAAACTCTAACTTAGACGCTAGACGGTTTATGGTAGGGGTGGGAGCCCGCGGGGTCTAAGCCCTCCCCCCTCATAAAAAATTTCGTAAAATCTACAGTTTTCATCTTAGAACCACCAAATTTGTTATACTATCTTATGGTACTCTAACTTAGTCGGCAGACCGTTTTGGAACGGGTCAAGTCCCGGGGGGTCAGAGCCCCCCACATACAAAATTTTCTTAAAAACTACAGTTTTCAATTCAGAACCACCTAATCTGGTATACTATCTCATGGTACTCTAACTTAGACGCTAGACGATTTTTGGAAGGGGTTGGAGCCCGGAGGGTCAGACCTCCCCGAATAAAAACGTTTTCGTAAAATCTACAGTTTTCAATTTAGAACCACCAAATTTGGTATACTATCTCATGGTACTCTAACTTACACGCTAGACGGTTTCTGGAAGGGGTTGGAGCCCGCGGGGTCGGGCCCCCACCTCATAAAAAATTTCGTAAAATCTACAGTTTTCATCTTAGAACCACCAAATTTGGTATACTATCTTATGGTACTCTAACTTAGACGGTAGACTGTTTTTGGAACGGGTCAAGGCCCTGAGGGGTCAGAGCCCCCCACATACAAAATTTTCTTAAAAACTACAGTTTTCAATTCAGAACCACCTAATATGGTATACTATCTCATGGTACTCTAACTTAGAGGCTGGACGGTTTTTGGAAGGGGTAGGAGCCCGGGGGTCAGACCCCCCTCCGAATACATTTTTTTTGTAAAATCTTCCAGTTTTCAATTTAGAACCACCAAATTTGGTATACTATCTCATGGTACTCTAACTTAGACAATAGACCGTTTTTGGAACGGATCAAGGCCCGGGAGGTCAGAGCCATCACATACAAAATTTTCTTAAAAACTACAGTTTTCAATTCAGAACCACCAAATATGGTATACTATCTCATGGTACTCCTAACTTAGACGCTCGACGGGTTTTGGAAGGGGTTGGAGCCCGGGGTCAGACCCCCCCCTTGAATAAAAACATTTTCGTAAAATCAACAGTTTTCAATTTAGAACCACCAAATTTGGTATATTATCTCATGGTACTCTAAATGAGACAGTAGACCGTTTTTGGAAGGGGTTGGAACCCGGGGGTCAGGGCCCCCCATAAAAATGTCATGTGAAATCTACAGTTTTCAATTAAGAACCACCAAATTTGGCATACTCTCTCATGGTACTCTAACTTAGACGGTAGACGGTTTTTGGAACGGGTCGGGCACGGGGTTAGAGTCCCCCCGCCCATAATTTTTTTTTCTTAAAAACTAAAGGTTTCAATTTAAAGTACCAAATTTGGTATACTATATAATGGTGTTCTAAATTAAACGGTAGACGGTTTTCAGAACGGTTCGGGGCATGGGTGGTTACCCCCCCCCCACACACACACACGAACTTTCGTAAAATGTATAGTTTTCAATTTAGAACCACCAAATTTTGTATGCTATCTCATGGTCGTCTAACTTAGACGGTAGAAGGTTTTTGGAACGGATCAAGGCCAAGGGGTTAGAGCCCCCTCCCCCTCATACAAAATTTTCTGAAAATCTTTATTTTTCAATTCAGAATTACCAAATTTTGTGTCATGAAACTCTAAATTAGTTGGAGACGGTTTTTGGAACGTGTCGGGGCTCGGGGAACGGAGCAAGCCTACCCCCCTGCGTACAAAATTTTAAATTTTCGTAAAATCTACAGTTTTCAATTTAGAACCACCAAATTCGGAATACTATTTCATGGTATTCTAACTTAGACTGTAGACGGTTTTTGGAAAGGGTCGGAGCCCAGGGTTCAGAGCCCTCCGCCCCCTCTCACACGAAATTTCGTAAAATCTAGTTTTCAATTTAGAATCACCAAAAATCGGTATACTATATCATGGCACTCTAACTTAGACGGTAGCCCCCCCCCCCCCATAAAAATGTTTTGTAAAAACTAGAGTTTTCAATTTAGAACCACCAAATTTGGTATACTATCTCATGGTACTCTAACTTAGACGGTAGATGGTTTTTTGGAAAGGGTCGGAGCCCGGGGTTTAGAGCTCCCCCAATAAAGAATTTTTTGAAATCTACAGTTTTCAATTTAGAACCACTAAATTTGGTATAACATATCATGGTACTCTAACTTAGACCGTAGACGATTTTCGGAACGGGTCGGGGCCCGGGGTTAGATCCTTCCCCCCATACAACATTTTCGTAAAATCTACAGTTTTCAATTTGGAACAACCAAATTTGGTATGCTATCTCATGGTACTCTAACTTAGATGGTAGATGGTTTGGGGAACGGGTCAGGCACGGGGTCAGAGCCCTCCCCATAAAGATTTTCGTAAAATCTACAGTTTTCAATTTAAAACCACCAAATTTGGTATACTGTGTCATGGTACTCTAACTGAGAATGCAGGTGGTTTTGGAAACGGTTGTAGCCAGGGGTTTAGAGCCCCCTCCCCCATGCCAATTTTTGTAAAACCTACAGTTTCGAATTTAGAACGACCAAATTTAGTACACTACCTCATTGTATTGTAACTTAGACCGCAGACGGAAAGGGTCGGTGCTCGGTGTGAAGGAGGCCCATTCAAAATTTTGGTAAAAATTACAATTTTTACTCTCAAGAACTGCATCCCAATACAGCACTCTATTACCCCCCCCCTACGGTCTAGGTTAGAAGCCGTAGATAACAATAAAGTGAAAAAATATCCGGTTCATGGTGTATTAAAAACACAAATTAATAAACGTTAGCTTTCACCATCAACGGTTGCCTTATCAGGCATAAATACAATGTAATGTACATTCTTCTTTGCTTCGTATAATTAAATTCACTAAATCAATAGATTTAAAATAAGTTTCCTGGAAGTTTACGGAAATAGCTTTTTCATTCATTAACTTTCACCCGCTGAACTTGGTGATTTCAGAAATAGTAATATTTACCTGGGAAATACCGGGTACCCCTGCTAGTAAGAACTAAAGATAATGTTACAGTTTTAGTCAGGTACAAAACAATAATTAGAAAGCCCTAGGACTGGGCCTGTTTAGCAATTTTCAATGTGCCGTGCTAATTTTCATAAGGTTTTCATAGAAGTCCAAGATTTTAGCAATGCGCTTTTGTGAGGTTGGAACTATTAAGCAGACCCTAGGCCTAGAGATTTTTGATAGTTTTCAGTCCTCCGAGCTGATATTTATGTAGCTTTCATAGAAAATAAAATGAATTCTGTTTAAATGTTACTCGAGCACAAAGCATTAACAGATACGCCCGAGACCTAGGCATATGCATTCATAGTAATTTTTATAATGCTGTGATTATATCAGGTTTGCATGACAAATCAATTTAAGAGTGTTACGCTTATCAAAAATTATTTAAAAGCCCTAGGCTACCTAGCGGCCAATAATTAGCATTTGGTGCCTAAGAGAAAGTGCAACATTATTAACTTGATTTGTTATGCAAACCTTATAAATACGACCACAGCGATTAAAAGTTACTAAAGAGTCCTTGTAAGTAATAGTTTTTGACCGAGTGCAAATACAATTTACGAAATGTCAACAGGTCAAAATATCTAAAGTAACAATGATATTTGGAATATTTCTTTTTTCTTTCTTTTTATTTGAGTTTTGACGCTTGTATTATGTTTTAAAAACATATATTTCTCCTGTCGTATACCTTCATTGTGCTTTCAACAAAATTTCTTACCATGTTTTGGGTATTTTGTTTCGTGTGGTTGCAGATTTTTTAATGTTTTGGGCATTTCATTTTGTGTGGTTACTTCTTTTTATGTTTTGGGCATTTCATTTTGTGTGGTTACTTCTTTTTATGTTTTGGGCATTTCATTTTGTGTGGTTACTTCTTTTTATGTTTTGGGCATTTCATTTTGTGTGGTTACTTCTTTTTATGTTTTGGGCATTTTACTTTGTATAGGTGTTTTTGTTATGTTTTTGTTATTTTCTTTTCTGTGGTGGTTGTAATGTCGACAGGATGAAAAGGGAAACTGTGGACAGTCACGATGCCTACTTGCTTATAATTTTTTTCAAATACAGCACATGATTTTGTATTGAGTTATACCACTTACTCATTAAGCGACTACAGGTTTCTTTAAATATGAACTTTTTCTTAGCGCCTTTTGTTTCCTCTACCTAGCTTTTTCGGCTCAGCAATTTCTTTTTTTGGTTTTAGAATATCTTCCTTATTATTAATCTATTTCCTCATGCAAACTCTTCATGTAAGGTATGTTTATTCTATCGAAGTATTTTGCAATTATACGTGAAGACCTGTTGCTGAAGTAAAACAAAATATTTCCAACTGAAACAACGCAGTTCAGATATTTTTCCGCTGTTAACTCAAAGAATGAAAACAAAAACAACAAATATGTGCAATGGTTGAGGCATGAGACAGTACTTACTGGTAACCAGGCAAAGTTTTAAGGAAGAATGAGCTTAAGAATTTCTAACTGCAATAAAAAAGAGCATCCGCACTGTATCCCTATCCATCCCCTAGTGCCGGCCTTTGGACGTCTTGAAAGAGAAGTCTTAAGGACACATCTGTATCGTAATTGCCTGAGCATTCGCTACAATCTTCTGGTGTCGTAGTAGAAAAACACACTTCCTACTTCGCCTAAATTGCTTGGATGTAATGCCAACGAACAAAGTTTTGCTCTCGCATTGAATTTCTGTTGCTTTTGATGGAATACTTTTCCCCTGGGGTTCACCGCTTTCACTATAGTCTTCAGGACCGACGGCAATACACCTCAACGTAAAACTCAAATTTCACGGCAATTAACTGCAGTTAGCGAAAGAGAGGGCGGTACAGGAAATAAGTCGAACGAGACAGATCTGAACTTAGAAAGTCGGGGGAAGGGGTTGCATGAAAAACTGTGTTTGGCTTACAGATCATTTGGCACGTAGGGATATGTTACGGGGTAAACAAATTGTCTTTTCAGTATAACATTTTTTTCATACGCATGGTGCAACACAAAAAATTTGAATTTATTTTTGAGAATTAGCATGACGCCTACCGGCCCAGAGTACAGCTGCCCAGTCAGCGCCTGCTGCCGCCTCCGGAAGCTGGCTCCCGGGTTCTTCGCATCTGTTGATCCCCCACCTGGAGTGTCCCAGCTGTAAAATACATGTACCTCTGCGTTTTGGAAAACCAAAAGGTAAGATGCCGATCCTTAAAATTAACCACTTCTTGTGACCGCAGGTACGAAAATTTTGAACGTCGCTTAAACCCTAACTGGAGGAACAAGCTTCACGTGATTGTCTGTATTCTGAGTGTTTTATTGAATGGTTGCTCATTAGTTCGTAGTTTACTGGAGAACAGAGAACGTGCTGGTTGAAACCTTTGTTGTGAGTTGTCAAGTGATAATAGTGGAAATATATCATTCTAAATATTTTGGAAAGAGAAAGTTCATTGTTTTCCAAAGGCACTATGCACATGAAGAATGCAACATAAATAGTTAACTCACAAAAAGAAAATGATTTGCTGAAATGGAAAGGGTATTTATTTTGCCATAACAGAGTGCGGGGTGATTTACGGTATTGTCACTGCATTGAAAGAAATTATGGAAATTGTACTGGCTTTGCTAGTACTATTCTTATTGGAGATGAACACAGGATGCGCAATGAGAAACCACATAATCATTCTCCAAAACCGGAGAAAAGTGATGTTGCTCTTGCAAGAGCGCAAATAAAAGAACGAGCGAGAAATGCGGACGAAGCCCCTGCACAACTTATTCAAACCGTGACAACGTCAATGGCTACAGTAAATGCAGCTTACATGCCAAATATGGATGCACTAAGGCAAGTTGTAAAAAAGAAGGCATGCCAAGACATGCCTGCGGAGCCTACGACTTCAGAACGGATCGATGCCCCAAAAAATTCACAGGAAAAGATGGTGCAAAATTTCTTGGCAGAGATAGCGCATTTGGATATCAAAGAATTATTTTATTTTTAACAGAGAATAATTTACGAAAGCTTAAAGAAGCACCCCTCTGGATTATGGATGGGACATTGAAACTTGTCTAACCCTTTTTAGGCAATTATGTTCCATTCATGCTATGGTTGAAACGAATCCAGAGATGCACAGACTTGTCCCGCTAGTTTATGGGTTACTTTTCAGCAAGTATAAAGAATATAATACTATTATACAGTATTTTTGTAGGATTTACAAGACTATGCATCAGACTGTGATATTCAGCTTGCACCACAATATACGCATCATAATAAATTTTGAAATAGCTACCGTTATAATGCTGCTAAAAAGGAATTTGGAAGCAGCACACACAAATGTTGTTGGTTTCATCTCGGAAAAAAATGTGCTGAGGAATATCCATCCTCTGGCATAGCCTTGAAATATAGGGAAAACAGTGAGTTTGCTCTCAAAGTCAAACATTTGCAAGCACTCTCATTATTTTCATCTGATGAAATTCCAGCTGCTTTTGAAGTGAAATCCATTTTACTAGAGCATGCAGATTCTGTAGTTCAGTGGTTTGAGGAAAATCATGTTCTTGGAAAATTTCGTGGAAGCAGATGAAACAATCCGAGCAGAAGCCCTCCGCTCTTCCCGCCAACAATTTGGTCAGTAAGTGAAAACAATTTATTTGGCTTTCCCAGAACACAAAACGAACTTGAAAGATTAGACAGACGCTGGAATACAATTATGGGAGAGAAAAAACTGTGACTGTACGAAATAATCAGTGAAATTGCGAAAGAGCAGAGAACAACTATGGCTAAAATCGAAAGAGTGATAGCACAGATTCCAACAAATCCACCCAGAAGAGAAACGCTGACAAGATAAAAAGGAATTCGAACTTCTTTGGTGCACAGAGACCATGTTAACATGCTGGACTTTTTAAGAGGAATTTCATATAATTCTACCCTTTACTAAAATGCGCTGGTATTTCTCACTAATTGAATTATACCTTTTAATAACTTGTATTTTAATTTTTCAAGAATGTAATTCCGCCTTAGATGCAAAAATGTAAAACACAACGCAAAATTAAAAAAGACAAAATTTTCAAAATAGCAGGTCAAAAACACAAAGTGTGAAAAATTAATCCAAAATGTGAAACAAATAAAAATTCAAAATGCAATGCGAAATGTGTTACAAGCATTACAAAAATGCGAAACGCTATGTAACAAGTACAATACAAAATAAAACAAATGCCAAAAAAAATGCATACGCTTTGTAAAATGTAAAAAATAAAATAAATGCCATATTCATAAAGATTTCATGACGAGTCAAGTTAAAAATGAGCTTTTACTTAGACTTCAAATAATAATTACTAGCCTCTACACCTTTTTAAGTCTTTATTAAGTGCAACATCATTAACCTGACTTGTCATCAAACATTATCAATATGACCATAGCATACAATCACTTAAAAGACTTGTTAATGGATGAATTGAGGAATCACCAAGTTTAGCGGGTGAAAGTTAATAGCTGTTTATATTTTTATACTCGAGTAAACGCGCAACACAGTAAACTTGACTTTCTCTGAAAATTTTATGTATATGAGCACGGTTGATTGAAAACTGATAAAAAGGCTTAAGGCCTGTTTATTAATTTTTGTGCCTCAGTCAAAACGCAGTACCATAACCTTGGCATGTTATCGAAACCTTATGAATACGTCGGACTAAAAATTCCTAAAAAACGTTTACGCCTAAGGTTTTGTAACTAAAGTTTTGTGACAGGGTAAAACTGCAACATTAATAACTTGACATGTTATGTTAACGTCGTGAATTTGAGCACGGCGGATTAAAGAATTCAACAAATAGCCTTTGGGATTAATGTGTTGTGGCTGAGTAATAATGTAACAATATCTTGATTTTCTATATAAACCAAACTACTTGCTGAAATGGCCCAACTATATATACGTATACTTCAACCATATACCGAAGCGCTGACAAGGTGAAAACAAAAGTGCATTTTTGTACGGTCCCCTAACATTTTATGGCCAGCCTACATGGAAGTGGACACGTTGATATCAAAAACATACTTTTTGTACGGTCCACAACAAATAGCAATGGACACGTCGCAATCTTTTTTTTTGGGGGGGGAGGGTTTAACGACCACCGTAATCAATTCAGTGGGCTATAAGCAGTCGGACGTTTCCAATTTTGGGCCACTGGTTCCTGGGAAGGGGAAAGCCAGTGCCAGAAGTCAAGCACAGCGTCCATGATTCACCCGGATTTGAAACAGGATCCTTCTCGACAAGTGGTCAGAAGCCAGCGCCTAGATCACTCAGCCGCCGTAGCGGCACACGTTGAAATGTATTTTTCATACGGCCCCAAACGCTCTAATGGACATACTAGATTGAACTGGATGCAAATAAATTATTAATATAATTTGTACTAGCAGGGATACCAGTTATTTGACAGGTACATATTACTATTTGTGGAATCACCAAGTTCAGCGGGTGAAAGTTAATGAATGAAAAGATATTCCTGCAATTTTCCAGTAAACTTATTTAAATTTTTTTTATTTAGTTAGTTTAATTTTGCGAAACAAAAAAGAAGGAAAAAGGAATGGGAATACTTACTTTTAAGTAGACATCTATAGAACTGCCGTACATCTGGCGTGTGCTTCTGTGAATCCCGCGACACAGAAATGCAATGTACCTATGTGATGTCGCATACATACGACTTCACATTGGCATTGATCATCTTTTTCTTACCGTTTTGAATTTTGAATATCTGGAACTCTCTGTTTACATTACATTATATTTCTTTCTGTCAAGCCGCTCGTTGGTAGTGAAAGATAAACTATATGGATTTGTGTTTTTAATACACCATTAAACGCATATTTTTGCACTTTATTGTTATCTATAGTCCCTAACTTAGACCGTAGGTTGGTTAGTTGGTTGGTTGATGGTTTATGGTGAAAGGCCCTCAAAGGGCCAAAGAGCGCCTTAGAACGTAGATAAAGTATTCTTAAGAGAAAAAAACGGAACTTTTTACGAAAATTTTGCATGCGGTTACCTTGACTCGGACCCCGACCCCTTCCAAAAACCGTCTACCGTCTAAGTTAAATAACCATAAGAATTATACCAAATCTGGTTGTCCTAAATTGAAAACTGTAGATTTTACGAAATTTTTATGAGGAGGGGGAGGGGCTCTCACCTCGGGGTTCCAACCCCTTCCAAAAACCGTCTAGCGTCTAAGTTAGAGTTTCATGATGCCAAATTTGGTGGTTCTGAATTGAAAACTGTAGTTTTTAAGAAAATGTTGTATGTCTGTGTGTGTGTGTGCGGGGCGGGGGGGGAGGGGGGGGCTTTGATCCCAAGGGCCTTGACCCGTCCCAAAAACCGTCGACCGTCTAAGTTAAAGTACCATGAGATAGTATACTAAATTTGGTGGTTCTAAATTAAAAACTAGATTTTGCGATTTTTTTATGAAAGGGGTCCTTACCCCCTTCACAAAAAAATCTGCAACCCCTTCCAAAATCGTCTAACGTCTAAGTTAAAGTGCCATGAGAGAGCATACCAGATCTGGTGGTTCTGAATTGAAAACTGTAGTTTTTCAGAAAATTTTGTATGTATGGGGCTCTGACCTCCGGGCCGGCCTTGACCCGTTCCAAAAGCGGTCTACCGTCGAAGTTAGAATACCATGAGATAGTATAACAAATCTGGTAGTTCTAAATTGAAAACTGTAGATTTTACGAAATTGTTATGGGGGCAGGGAACTCCAACCCCTTCCAAAAAACCGTCTAGCGTTTAAGTTAGAGTTTCATGATATCATATTTGATGGTTCTGAATTGAAAACTGTAGATTTTAGGAAAAAAATTATGGGGCCCCCTGGTCTTGACCCGATCCAAAAACGGTCTACCGTCTAAGTTAGAGTACCATGAGATAGTATACCAGATTTGGTGGTTCTAAATTGAAAACTGTAGATTTTACGAAACAGTTTTTATTTGGGGGGATCTAACCCCCGATCTCCAACCCCTTCCAAAACCCGTCTAGCGTCTAAGTTAGAGTACCATGAGATAGTATACCAGATTTGGTGGTTCTGAATTGAAAACTGTAGTTTTTAAGAGAATTTTGTATGTGGGGGGCTCAGAGCCCCCGGGCCTTGACCTGTTCCAAAAACGGTCTGCCGTCTAAGTTAGAGTACCATAAGATAGTATACCAAATTTGGTGGTTCTAAGATGAAAACTGTAGATTTTACGAAATTTTTTATGAGGGGGGGGGGCTCCGACCCCGCGGGCTCCAACGCCTTCCCAAAACCGTCTAGCGTCTAAGTTAGAGTACCATGTGATAGTATACGAAATTTGGTGGTTCTAAATTGAAAACTGCAGATTTTGCGAAAAAGTGTTTATTCGGAGGGGTCTGACCCCCGGCTCCAACCCCTTCCAAAAACGGTCTGCCGTCTAAGTTAGAGTACCATGAGATAGTATACCAGATTTGGTGGTTCTGAATTGAAAACTGTAGTTTTTAAGAGAATTTTGTATGTAGGGGGCTCAGAGCCCCCGGGCCTTGACCTGTTCCAAAAACGGTCTGCCGTCTAAGTTAGAGTACCATAAGATAGTATACCAAATTTGGTGGTTCTAAGATGAAAACTGTAGATTTTACGAAATTTTTTATTCGGGGGGGGTCTGACCCCCGGGCTCCAACCCCTTCCAAAAACCGTCTAGCGTCTAAGTTAGAGTAACATGAGATAGTATACCAGATTGGGTGATTCGTAATTGCAAACTGTAGTTTTAAGAAAATTTTGTATGTGGGGTGCTCTAACCCCCGGGCCTTGACCCGTTCCAAAAACGGTCTGCCGACTAAGTTAGAGTACCATAAGATAGTATACCAAATTTGGTGGTTCTAAGATGAAAACTGTAGATTTTACGAAAAAGTTTTTTTATTCGGGGGGTCTGACCCCCGGGCTCCAACCCCTTCCAAAAACCGTCTAGCGTCTAAGTTAGAGTATCATAAGATAGTATACCAGATTAGGTGGTTCTGAATTGAAAACTGTACTATTTAAGAAAATTTTGTATGTGGAGGGCTCTGACCCCCGGGCCTTTGCCCGTTCCAAAAACGGTCTGCCGTCTAAGTTAAAGTACCATAAGATAGTATACCAAATTTGGTGGTTCTAAGATGAAAACTGTTGATTTTACGAAATTTTTTATGAAGGGGGGGTCCGAAACCGCGGGCTCCAACCCCTTCCAAAAACCGTCTAGCGTTTAAGTTAGAGTTTCATGATACCAAATTTGATGGTTCTGAAATGAAAACTAGATTTTGCGAACATTTTGTATGTGTGTGTGTGTGTGGGGGGGGGGGGGGGTGGACTCTGACTCCCGGGCCTTGACCCATTCCAAAAACCGACAACCGTCTAAGTTAGAGTACTATGAGATAGGATACCTGATTTGGTGCTTCTGAATTGAAAACTGTTTGTGCTCCGTGAGTTTTTTTTTGTATATCAAGTATTTAGGCTACTAGGATTACTGAGTTTGTGCTTACCTCCACTATTAAGGTTTGGTGATTCGTTTCGGACATCTCCCGAAGTGCTGAGTGCCTTTTTCGTTTCTTATCGTCGTGTTTAAAATTCCTACCGAGCTGGTAGAAGCCTAGTTATCTCGGTGCCATTAAAATGGCGTCATCCGGTGGTGTTGTAAACCCTGACATCACTTCCGGTGATCACGGCAATTTGGCCCGCGGTGGCGTTGTCACGTTGCCCTCCGGGGCGACGTCAACCGTTGGCGGCGTATCATTTCCCTCCCCTGACGTCATTATTACAGCTCTTGCACCAGCTGCTTCTCATATAGTGACAGATGACGTCATGGACACTATGGATGACGGTGCTCCTCTGCCTTCAATGGATGGCGGTGCTCCTCTGCCTTCAACCTCCACTTCTACTGCTCCTCGCTCCTATTCTTCAGCGGTAACTTCCCAATGGCTTCTGCCCAAGTCTAATTCCATGCGAGCGGAAGCCGCAGCTTTAAAACCTCATGTCCGTCGCTCTGGTAATGAGGTTGTGCTCGAAATTCCAATGGATTCTCCAGCAGGTACTTCTTTCACCACGGCTACTGAGTTGGGTGTGTGATTTGAGGCGCTGCCAGACACACCACTCAAAATGTACTCAACTGCTCTAAAACAAAAGTTCTCTCCGTCAGCGATACGTCATATGTCGCGCAGAGGGTCTTCAGGATGTACCCAGTACATCCTGAAGTCACAGATGCTATGCTTTGTGTTTTTCTTATGCAATCCGGTCGTGTTGTGGGTAACATTACCACACACTCTGCTGCTCCAAAGGACGAGGATGATCGTTCGATTGAAAGTGCCCAACGAGTTGCGCGAGTAGCATTCTCTTCCGATGAACATATCAAGACTTTTCCTACTCTCTTCACTGTAAAATGCGGAGATCAAATCCGATGCATCGACGTTTTAACCTCCTTTCATTGTCAGACTTGTAAGGCGTATGGCCATCAACGTAGTGAGTGCTTCCGCCGCCCTGCTGTACTTCAGTCTTCGGGACCAAAAGTCACTCGTGACAGCCCTGTGTCGTCCACCCCTACCGTTTCTAAGGAGGTGTCTTCAGAACTTCATCAACCTGCTCTAACATCGGGCCTTCCTCCACGGGGTCCTGTCCCACAATTGTTGACAGAGGACTTTCCTCATCTGGTACCGACTGCTCCGCCCACGTTCCTTGCTGCTCCAGCTGACCTGACTGCTGACCTTCATCCTTCATCGGATGAAGACACTCCAAGTACATTTACTGACATGGACTGCCCTACTGCTAGTGACTCTTCTGGCATTCACTCTGACCCTACAACTACCAGCAAGCCTGCTCGACGGGAGTCCTGGAGTGCCCCGCAGACTCCGCTCCATCCTCGCACCGGTGCTGCAAGAGGTCGTTCTGTTGACTCATCTTCCCGCTCCTCCTCTCAACGTCGTACTTCGCCACGAACAAGAAGACATACTGCTGTGATTCCAGGTTCTAAGACTCCACCCCCAGTGCTTTCCCTAGATTCTTTTCTCCGATACCTAGCTGAAGCGAAGGCGGATATACCGGTAGGCCCGCTTTCCCTTCATAAAATATATGAAGTATTATGCTCTCATAAACATCCTAGATTCTTTAATCAGTTTGTTGCACGTCATATGCTTGATCTTCCTACTGTTCTAACCAAAGTTTCTAATGTGATATCTGTGTTCTGAAACCTTGTGCTTTCCTATCCCGATCTCAAATTTAGTGTTGACAGAATGAAGAAGCAAGCGAAGAAAATAACAGATTCTAGCGCACGTGCGTGTCGACCTGGAAAGGGCCTACCGATTCAAAGTGGTCACACTTAACTGCAGAGAGTTCTCTGTTTCTCCTAGAAATGCTCTAGTGTATGAGGACTTGGCGCCTCTACACGCAGATCTTCTCTTGCTCCAAGAGACCAATTGCTCTGCTACCACTTTGTTTCTCGTTGGCGGGCTTAGCCCTACGATTTTCACCATGCTTATCGAGTTGGACGGAATGGTGGCCTTGCACTTGGGATCCATCACCGCCTACTCCCTCTGATTTCGACGCCAGTGATTCGTGCCTTACATGTGGACAACCTCTAGGTCGTTGTCTTTTGCATTGAAAACATGACCTATCATGTTTTTAACATATATGTCCCCTGTGATGAACGTCTGTTACCTGATCTTCTCTCCACACTCCGTACAGAGCTGCCATGCATCCCACCGTCTGAATATATTCTCATCGGCGGAGATTTCAATTGTACGTTGTTGCCGGCCCTTGACCGCAATTCAACCGTTGGGGAATACCGCAGACAACGTGTATTACAGATTTCTCAGCTAGTTGATGATTTTCAATTGGTTGATGCGTTCCGGCATCTACACCCGTCGGAAATCTCTTTTTACCTTGCACTCGTCCATCCATGGCAGCACTACGGCAGCACGGCTGCATAAATTTTATGTTTCGACTGCTTTTCTCCCGTCGATCGCAGCTGCTGCCCATCATCCTTCCGCCGCTTCAGACCACAGTATTGTCAGTCTGTCGGTGTGTGTTTCGCCTTCACCTTCAAGGACTCAACGAATATGGACTTTTCCGGACTCTCTCCTGGATGATCAACAATTTTGTGTTGCTATGCGTGAGTTCCTCCGAAGTCGTCAGCCCCTTCTTGATACTACGTCCGACGCGATGCAACTGTGGCTCAGTGTCAAACATGACTTGGTCCTTTTTGTACGGCGCTACTCCCATGCCTCTCGGGATGAGAGCGATATGAAAATTTCGAATCTACGTGCTCTATTGTCGATACTCTCTCTTGATGATCCGCAATACCCCGGCTACCTGGCAGATCTCCACCCTTTGCTTCTTCCTCGCGCATCCGATGCAGCCTGCGATGCATTTCTTGCATCTCTCCCCTACAGCTGATTCTTACGATTACTTAACCGCCTTGGAATCTCAACATCGTTCTACTACATCTTTGTGTCATCTTCGCCTCCAGGATGGTTCCACCACTTCGAACCCATCGAAGCTATGCACTTTCACCAGACAGTATTTCACCGCCAAATACAGTGCGGTTACGCAGTCTTCATCCTCATTAGCTTCTCCTCTTCTCTCCTCTCTTCCTCAGGTCTCCTCTACTTTATCTACTTTTTTACTCTCTCCTTTCTCTCTTCGCGAACTCCGCGAGGCGTTTTGCTACTCTCAATCCTCATGCCGCTCCTGGACCTGACGGCCTTCCTCTGTCCTTTTATCGTGCTTTTCTACCGTGCCTTCTGCCTTTTCTGTCTGCGTGTTTCTCTTCTGCTTTTTCCTCTCCTGCGTTACCGCCCGACTTTACTGTGGCACACATCATCCTCCTTCCTAAGAAGGGTGACCTCTTGGATCTTGGAAACTGGCGCCCTATCTCTATCCTAAACACTGACTATAAGTTCTATACAAAACTCTTATCCCGTCGTCTTAATTCTGTTCTCACTTTCGTTATTTCTCCCGACCAGACATACACTGTGCCTGGTCGGACTATTTCCACTAACGTTTCTCATCTCCTTCATCTTCACTTCCTCGCTCGCTCTTTTTCTGAACCTCTTGCCTTTCTCAATCTGGATCCAAAGTCCGCTTTTGATAACGTTTCTCATTTTTATCTCTCTGCTGTCCTTTCACAATTTGGCTTTCCTCCTAGCTTTTCTTCCGCACTCTTGGCCCTTTATCAGGGCGCCACTTTCCATGTTCGAGCGGCCACATTTCTAACCGCTCCAATTCCGTTTAAGCGCGGCATCCGGCAAGGAAGTCCGCTCTCCGGCCAGCGTTTCGCTCTCGCTTTTGAGCCTTTCCTGTTAGCAGCCCAAAGATCACTCCTGGATGTCCTACCGCCGACAGTGTCTAGTACTCGTCATCATCGAATAATTTTCGCCGCCTATGCTGATGATGTGACCTTTTGCGTTCGGGATGAATCTCAATTCGATCGCCTGTATTCTGTATATCAACAGTATGTTGCATTATCTGGAGCTGCGCTGAATGCCACTAAAAGTACTGGCATATGGTGCGGGGCATGGGCTGCCCGCACCGATGCTCCTTGGGGTGCGCAGTGGACAGCCACTACACAGAAGATCCTCGGTGCGTATGTCGGATTGCCCTTGGCTTCTGCATCTGCCACCTGGACTGCTCTTCTTCCCCGGATACAACGGACTGCTGCCTACTGGAGTAAGGCCCGCCCTTTCACATCGTTCCGTCAACGAGCAGCCGTTGTTCGTCGACAACTTATCTCCCTATGCGAATACTCTTGGATGTCGACGGTTGTGCCCGTGTCACAAATGATGACCATCACTCGCCTCTCAACTTCCGTCATCTGGTCTTCACATCACTGGGTTAAACCTGCCACGCTTCATCTGCCAGCCTCTTTAGGTGGCATCCAGCTTCCTGATCCAGCTGTCCTTTATAAAACACATCGCATTATTCATTTCATTCGCCTTGCCACTTCAACTGTTCCGTTCCTTACCACTACCTTGAATGTTCTAGCTTCTTCCCGTGACCCCATCTTTCACCTTCCTACTGTTTCTGAAGATGGATGCATACTCTCTTCTCCCGTCCCACCTCCCTCCTTTCACTGGAACTTTCCAGCTGTTGTATATACCACTGTATTTATTGGCAGAATTCCATTGTCATGTACACAGAAATGTTATTTTACTGAAGAATAAAAGCAATTTTGAAATGTAGATCTTACGAATATTTTGTGTATGGGGGGCTCTGACCAACCGGGCCTCCTGACCCGTTCCAAAAACCGTCTACCGTCTAAGTTAGAGTACCATGAGATAATATACCAAATTTGGTAGTTCTAAATTGAAAACTATATTTTACGGCAATTCTGTAGGGGGGCTCTAACCCCCCCCTCTCCAACCGCTCCCCAAAACCGTCTACAGCCTAAGTAAGAATACCAAGAGATAGTATACCAGATTTGGTGGTTTTGAATTGAAAACTGTACATTTTACGAAAATATTGTATATGGGGGCTCTGACCAACCGGGCCCTGCCCCGCTCCAAAACCCGTTTACCGTCTAATATTTTTAGTGCCAAAGAAAAACGTAATATTCCTATCCTGTCTGCGTGTCCAAACTTTATAAATTTGATCAGGGAGCAAGACGTTCGAAATCGTACGTTTTCCTGCATTCGTTTTGTATGTAACCAAAATCTGTAAACGCGACGAATTGACGTAGTCGACGAATTTGTCCGCGACGAATTGACGCGCGACGAATCGTCGTGGTCGACGAATTGACGCAGTCGACGAATTGACGCACGCGACAAATTGACGTAGAACCCTTGTCAGGAATATTCCTGTGCGGTCCATTTCAAATGATTAGCAGAATTAGATATGCTTTACACTAAAGACATTAGAACAGCCAAGAAAACTTATGGGATATGGACGAGACATAAATCATACATTTTATTACAACATATTAGTGCTCGAAAGTTTGTGTATGAAGTTCTATGTAAAAACCGAAATAAATATTTAATAACCCAAAAACTATGATAAGCTTAAAAGTAGGAAATAATCCTTCTCATAAATTTAATATTTTTCTTTTTTCAAAGTTCTCCCACGAAGTGTTAATAATATTTACAGAAATCTCTGAATATCATGTCTTATAGAATGAAAGAAAGTGTTTGTGTGTGTAATAAATAAGTATATAAGCATATTAACTATCATGAAATGCACTTCTCTATATTAAGATCAGACAGAAACCCCTTTTTCATGAATTGTGGGTATTTCGGTATGAAGTGAGTATTCCATATTATTATTTTAAGGGAGAATAGTGGTTTAATATAAGCCAAATAGTTTCATAAATTCTTGAACAATACGTTTTCGGTGGAATTCACATTATATATAGGAACTGCTGCATCGAAAGTGGAGTCTCCGACACAGTACTTGAAAAACTAAAGAAAATGGTTTTTAAAATATAATATTTTCCGTTTGTTAAATAAAATGGATGAGGTGGAAATTTCAGTGCTAAATGTTCCATAACTGTAATTACTAAAGCAATGTTCTCAACAAAATCTTAACATAAAAGTCTCCTGTTTCCAATATTTCAGGAATTTTTTGGTATTATAGCATAAATAACATAAAAACTATTCATACCGTTAAGGACTTCATAAATTATTATGATTATCGAAAAAGATTGTATTCAATGCAAATGAAGTTTTTAATATTGCTTCCGAGGAAACACTGCCTTTCCTGGAATAGTGATGTGCACATTGTTAATTCTTTAAATATGCATTAGCACATGTGTCATAAAAATGGCATTTGATTCTAAGTATATTTCCCCATTCATTTCTAATAAAATAAATATCATATACACATTATATATAACTATCACTACTGAGCACAACGGACGAAAAACTAGCCACCGCAGTCCGAACTTACCTAATAATGGGTGACGGTGCCTCTGAACTTGATAACAAGCGGAATCCGGAGTGGAAGAGACACCACGAGGTTGTGCATGTATCGAATTTTACTGGAAGTATTAATCTTTATGGGTGGGTTATATTGTCATTTAACACATATATATACATAGTGATTTGTGTTGTGCTTAGAAGATTTAGCGTAATTTTAAGCGTTCGTATAATGAAAAGGGCCGCCCCGGTGGCGCAGTGGTCTAAGCGATGGCCTATGATCATTCGTCCGAAAGGGGTCCGGGTTCGAATCCCGGTGAGGCATGGATGTTATGTTTGTCTTACGGCACTGGCTCTCTCCCTTCCCTGGAACCAGTGACCCTAAATTAGGGACGGGCGACTGCGTATAGCCCATTGAGTTGCTCACGGTGGTCGTTTAACCTCCAATAAAAAAAAAAAAAAAAAAAAATTAATGAAAAGACCTTAGTAACTTCATCATCATCATCATCATTGTCAACCATTATCAATCCACTGCTGGACGAAGGTCTCCCCAAGTTTCCTCCACAACGGTCTGTCTTGTGCCAGTCTCTTCCATGTCACCCCTGCATACTTTCGAATTTCATCCACCCATCTCCCATGTGGTCTTCTTCTGGGTCTTTTCCTGTCCCTTGGAATCCAATCTAAAATTTCGACTGTCCATCGATGATCTGTCCTTCTGGCAGTATGTCCAGCCCATTGCCATTTCAGGGATTTAACTCTGATCATGATGTCTTCCACTCTTGTCATTTTTCGGATCCACGAGTTCATCTTCTTATCTCTCCTGGTTACACCAAGTATGCACCTCTCCATGCTGCTTTGAGTTGTCTGCAGCCTTTGTATGTCTCTTTTAGTTAAGGTCCACGTCTCTGCACCATACGTAAGCACTGGAAGAATGCATTGATCAAACACTTTTCTTTTTAAGACATAATGGCATATTGCTCTTGAAAATTATGCTGTTTCTTCCAAAAGCTCTCCAGGCAAGTTTTGTACGCCGATTAATTTCTTCACCAATGTGACCCTCACTTGATATCTGCTGTCCAAGATAAACGTACGTGTCTGTTATCTCCAGCTTTTTCTCCATCAATCGATAAATCCTCATTTCTTGTAAAAGCATTGAACATCACTTTTGTCTTCTGAAAGTTCATTTTTAATCCAACTTCTTTACTCTTGTCAGCAAGTTCCTGGATCATACTCTGCAGCTCTGATGGGGTAGTTGCAAAAATGACTACGTCATCAGCAAAACGAAGGTGGGTTAGATAATCTCCATTAATCTTTATCCCCTTGTTTTTCCAGCTCAGCGACTGAAAAACACCCTCCAATGTGGCATTAAAGAGCTTCGGAGATATGGTGTCCCCTTGTCTCACTCCCTTTCCAATTTTTATGTGTGTTGTATTTTCAAACAGCCTAATCTTTGCACTTGCATTTTCATAGATGTTATTAATAATATTAATGTATGCATCTTCAATACCGCAGGTTTTCAGAGCCATTGTAACTGCTGATGGTTTCACCGAATCAAAGGCTTTTTCATAATCGATAAAAGCCATGCACAATGGAAGTTCATATTCCTTCGCTCTTTCAATTAGTTCTCTCAGCACATGGATATGATCTATTGTGCTGTAGCCACTCCTGAATCCAGCTTGTTCTCTCGGTTGAGCCATGTCAAGTGTTACCTTCAAGCGGTGTGAAAGAACTTTAGTGAAGATTTTATAAACTACTGATAGGAGGCTGATAGGTCTGTAGTTTCCGAGATCCTCAATGTCACCTTTCTTATGTAGCAGGATCATTGTAGCGGTGTTCCAATCCTCAGGAATCTTTCCTTCATTAAGGCATCGAGTGAAAATTTGGGCGAGTACTGTTTCGATTTCTCCACTTGCTTCTTGCATGATGTCTACAGTAATTCCATCTTCTCCTAGAGCTTTTCCTCGCTTCATGTTCTTGATTGCATGTGCAACTTCTGCTGGAAGGACTGGAGGAACTCTGGTACTGGTATCATTCATGATGTCTGGAGTGCATATATCATCCCTTTCATATAATTTGGAGTAGAAATCTTTCACTCTTGTCAAAATTTCGCCTCTATTTCTTGTTACAGAACCATCTTCTTTTCTCAGTGCCATAATCTGTTTTGTTCCCTTACTGAGATGTCCCTTTGCTATCTTTAGGCTTTGGTTGTTTTCAATTGCTTTCCTCACTAGTTCACAGTTGAATTTTCTTAGGTCTTCAGTGATACTTTTTCTTACTGTCTTGCATAGCTCTATATATTCCACTTTGGAAGTCACATCTTCTTTAGCTGTCCTCATCTCTCTTCTTTCTTGCATCAACATTTTGGTTTTTCCTGATAATTTGTTCACATGCAATTTGTTCTTAGACCCAGCTAATTTTGTTGCTGTTTCCATAAGAGCTTTGGTTACTTTTCTGTTAACTTCAGAGATGTCCACTTCTTCCGATGTTAGGCCTTCTAAAGCAGAGAACCTGTTCTTCAGTTCTAACTTGAAGGTATTATGGTGTTTTTTAAGGTTGGTTATGTCAATACATTTTGTTTGTCTTATGAGCTTGCCTCGTTCAAGTTTAGTGTTGAGGTGCATCTTACATCTCACCAATCTATGGTCACTACCTGTGTTGAACTTGTTTAGCACACTGCAGTCTTCTATGACGAATTTTTTGTTACACATAATAAAATCAATTTCACTTGTCGTCCCATTTGGATGTCTCCATGTCCATTTCCTGTGTGGCTTTTTCTTGAAGAAGGAGTTCAAGATGAAAAACCCTTCTGCCTCTGCAAACTCTACGAGAGTATTTCCACGCTGGTTTCTGTTGCCATGACCGAATTTACCTACTGAAGTTTCATTCTGTTGCTGTTGCCCTATTTTTGCATTGAAATCTCCCATAATTATTTTCAAGTGCTGCTTACCTTTATTATTTAGATGACAAATTTCCTCATAAAATTCTTCAATTTCTTCTTCAGGATGACTTGTGGTGGATGCATAAGTTTGAATAATCTGAGCCTGGTATCTTTTCGAGAGTTGGATAACAAGTCGTGCAGCTCTGTCTGAAGAACTTTCAACTTCTACAACTTTATCCTTCAGTTTCTTGTTTATTATAAATCCGACACCACTATTTCTGCCAGTATCTGTCCCACGATAGTAGAAGAGATGTCCACTTTTCAGTTCGATGAGATCTTCTCCTTTTTCATATCGGTGAAGAAGTTTCATTTTCAGATTCTTCTGCGTAAAAAGGCTTCGTATATACTCGTTTTGCCAAAAGAGGAATATAACACTGTGATAATTGCACATTAGTAAGTGAGAACTGTTTATGCTTGTACACACAGTTTCAGTTCTCGACATAACAAATGCTACCCCATAAAGAAGTGCACATAATGGGATAACACTTACCACGCATGCAAACTATTCTCTCTCGTTGTAAAGATTTTATTCAATTTCTGAGGGAAGCCTGAGGGAATATAACCGTAAAACTGGCCCCTTTATATTCGGCAACTAGACTTAGCATTGTGTTGAAAATTCCCCTTTTGTCCATGCGCATTGTGTTGAAAATTCGTTGACAATGCGTCTTGACCTGTGACGACCAATGAACCAAATCTGAGAAGTAATATCTAGAGTTTATGTACTATGATTATGTATGTTGTCATTCACACTATAACCTTTTTTTTTTTACGTCTGTTGTGAGAGGTTCGTTATTTTTTCTTAATGAAGTCTTACCTTTCTCACTTAAGTTGTTTCTTGGTTCGGTTGTAGATTCTTTATCATATTTTTTCTTATGTTACACAGTTTTCAACAACTTAGTTTTTAATCAGTCAACCACACTCCTAAAGTTCGACATTTCAAATCAGTAAACAGGATTGATTAGCGGAATATCACAAACACCACAGCGCCTTTCAAAATCGTTTCTTATCTTTATTGTGACACGATGATTTGAAATTGTTGTAGAATCCTTGCAGGAATAATTATTTTTCTCTTTAGCTTGATCACTTCAGAGTGCATCTCTGTGCATTCAGAGATCTGCATTCCGCTGGAATTACATTCATTAAAATTTAATAATGTACTGGCGTTGAAAACATTTTGGTTGTTAATAGTTCAAGTGAATGAAAAAATATTCTGAAATCTTTGGTTCAGTAGATGTTGCCGACTTTATAAGAACATTTGATATTTGTTGATACAGAAAAATCAACGGTCCCTGAAATTGTTTGACCCCTTGTATTCTGCTGCTCACCAAGGAGACGAAATATCTTGTAACAAAATGCGACAGTTTCCCTGAATAAACAAATGTTAATTCGTAGATCATATTCAATAGCTTCAGTAAAACCTATCAGTTAAATAAATAATATTAGTTGTCGAAACAAAATTTACAGTATATTGCTTTTAAAGAATAACATTTAAAAAATAGTCGTGTTCTTTAAAGAGAAATAGTATAAAATGTTCTCAAACTCCAGTTCAAGCTCGTGCATGATTTTCGTTTATTCTGTGTGGTGCGCAGATCAAATGATCCCATAATACGAAATCTTTTTAATGTTCGTTCTTTAATCGAAATTTCAACTTCTGACAGCTAGTTAGTCGGTCATACAATTTTTTTCAACTCATGCAATGAACATTTGCACCCGTAGCCTAATGTAATTACATCACGTGGCGTGGTCTTAAGTCCTTTAACGGAGAGATCAGAATAGATAAAATAGATTTGTTTCCACATAAACGTCAAGCTTCACTTTTAATCCATTGGTAATGAACTTATCCTATGCACCTATTTTTGTTTGACAATACTAATAAGAATAGAGTTAATTAGATAATATGAATTTACCAGTCCAACCTGGGCATGAATATTGATATTCCCTTACAGGTACTATTAGGCTTCATCCAAATTCAGGAAGATTTCAAAAAAATTCCGTAAACAGCACACGCGCTCATCGAAACTTAAATCTTGTGCAGAAGGATTATAAATACACATGCCGATTTACAGAAAGCTGATGGCTGCCCTAGTGGCGCGGATATGTAATCTCTGACTTTCCACCGTTCTTCCCAGAAGGTCTTGTTCCGGACGAGGTGGAAAGCATGTATGGGGCGTTTGTCATACTGAGCTTGGTTTCTTTCCATTTCTGAGATGAGTTGCCCTACAATTTGAACGGGCTACTGATTACATACCATTGAGATGCTGATGGTAGTCGTTAAACAAAAATTTAAAAAGGGACGGCTGTCGGAAATTTATTGAATTCACATTTAACTGGATACAAATTCATCTTAATCTGGGAAATGTTTGTGCTACCAATATTCTGGGGCAACTAATGACACTTAGTCCATATATATAGGGCTTCTAAGGTAATTTATTATGTCCTTATTTAGTACATCTCAGAAGATTGACTTATAACAGGGAATCCTTATCGTCACTCTTGGTTCCATGACATACACACGAACCTACATATACGCACCGAAAGCATCAGGAAACATAATTCCACAAAATGCCAAATTCTCAGCAAAAGCATTGATTCAAATTGAGTTTTACGTAAAACTGTTATACATTCCTTTAAAATTTAAAATACATTTTAACAAAGTAGCAAAATATATGAACAATTTCACTGAAATTTTAAATATATGATGTAGACCTCAAATAAAAAAATATCAAATATCAGTGTAAAATTTAACTACTGTATTACACAATTATACGATTCAAAAACACAAATAGTGGACTTAAAAAGTTTATTGGGTATTATATTATTCTTTCTGGACTCTATCGATTTCGGGATTAAATTCACAACGCGAACAACGCTGATGGTTATAAGTCGTAGCGCGTTTTTATTTAAGCAACACTAATTTGGGAGAGCGGAGTGATCCAAATCCATAATGAAATATAAACCTCATGCTTATTCGGGGAGATAATCCGATCCGACTGAGACGAACAGGAAATGTCAGCGCTCAGACGACTGGTGCGTTTGGACGCCGATGATTCTTCCTGTGAAGTAAGTTGTAAAACATAACACTTAGAAGAATAAGTTTATGTAAACATACATAATCTCCATCCATTCGTAGGAGATACATTTTAGGAAGATGACACTCCGTTGAGAAGATTTAAATTTCCAAAATAAAGTGAAAATAATTTGAATTAGAAATACCTTTCTAGTACCGTGTTCTGCCGCCACTTGTCCTAATGACGGCGGCCAAATGTTAAGTCACAGACATTATGAGGTTGAGAAAATGCTCAGCAGGTATCGTTAGCCATATCTCTTCCAGTCTCGTAGCCAATGCGACACGCGCCTGGGTTACAACATATAACTTTTTATTTAGTTTGTTACTTTTGCAAATTAAAAAGAACCCTGCAGGAAGTAGCTAGCTCTCTTAATATTTTTTCTCAAATGCCGAAAATCTTTAGGAACGCCAATGATTCTTTGGCAAATTTCGTTTATATTTCGCAACTAAAAATAGAGTGAGGGTCTCTTTCGGTATTCAGCCCAAAAGTAGTTCAAAAACGGACGACTGGTGACAGCATATCAGCACAAGCATTCTTCGTTGGGGCAACAATAATGAAAATATAACTCACCTCAAAATTAACATTCCGTGGATTAAATCGTAAAAGCCTCGATCTAAAACAAAAACAAACCAGTTTGGCAAAGACGCACAGAGATGCAGGTTATGTCTGAAAAGTGACGAACCTATTACGATATTGAATACATAAGTAAAACCATTTGTGAATTCTTGAACGAATAACAGTTTGAACATTTTCGGTAGTCATTATCAAATAATATCTAACTGAAAAGAAGTTAAGGCTCGGCGAGACGTAACTAGCGCCGCCATATCTTAAGAGTTAAAATGCTCTACACAGAAGCCAACATAAAGGCTCATACCGGAGCAGATTGCGCATGCGTATTTCTGTTGACTTCAATACTTTGGGTAAAGAACAGTCCACTGAGCTACTCACTGCACATGATTGTTACCTTCTCGGTAGCATAATAATTTCGCAAATCGGATATGTTAGTTTTGTTACGCCAATCCGGTTAGTTAAGATTTTTGTTTGTTCTTAAGTTTTTCAGAAACATTTTCCGTAATGCCAAATACAAGGGAATGTCTGCATTTTGTACGAATCCTTAGGCCTAACAATACCGTTTTTCTAAAATTTAATTTAAACAGTAATATTGCTGTTATTGCACATTTTTCTCACCAAAATGAGGGGATGGCTGGAATATGAAAAGCTACACTGCCGTAGGTCCCCTAACGTGTTTTGCTCCTGAATTTTAACTTTTCAGTGCAGCATATTATCTCTTAAAATGTGGTGGCACTGCCCCAGGTTAGATCCCGGGCAGGTACGAACGCTCGATCCACTAAATTCCCGCCGTGCGTCTGATGGGCATGTTAAGCCGTCGGATCCCGGGTACTGGCCCCCGGTAATAAACAAGGGCGTCTTCCTCCCCCTTTCTACTTCGCTTCCGTGTCACTTTCCTATCGGGCACTCTAGCCCAAATGTCCTAGCTTCCTCTTTCTAAGGGTTGTTTAAGACCTGGGGTCACACACACCCTTCCTGAAATCCTCTACATATGATGATGTCGCCTGTTTTTACGCTATCTCTATGACAGTTTTACTTATTCACCGTTATATATTCTTTGACACTATGCCCAACTTCTTTTATACTAACGCTCATCTAATGAGACTGGCACAGAGTTTAAAACACTATAAACACGGAAAAGGTAATGGATACGTGAGCTAAGAATGTTAAATATAAGTATTTATGTTTCCCCACTATAAAACGCGGATGAAATACAATTTGTTTCTGATTTGTTGACAAGATTTACGCCGTACATTACAAAGCTAAAATATTACATAGCCGAGAGGTACACGAAGGAGAGGTCTAGTATTATATTCTATTCGCAACAGTCTGCACAGAGTGTGTTTGCTCAAATATAAAATGTTTTACAGTTTCTCTCCGCTGCGAGTTATCGCAATGGATCTCATTTATTACTTAGAACAGTAATATTCAGCTGCCGTTGCTCTCGATCATCGGCTAGACGCTTCCTTTACCAGATAGTGCGCTCCCTATTTCTTTGTTGGTTGTGCGCCAACTTTTGTAAAACCTGGGTACGATTCTTATTGCATAGCCGAGAAAGTTTGCCGTTTCTGAGATGCTTACAGTTTCCATCCTTCTTCAAAGACACTTAATCACCATTCTTCAAAGACACTTAAATCACCATTCATTCTCTGTACATATCTGAATCTTTTGGAATGAGTTGTTTATGAAGCTACCTCGACGTCATTTTCGGTAGTTAAGTAACGATGGTGCGAGTCTAATTACTATTAGGTGTTACTAACGCTTTGGTGCTGCAGCGTGCATTACTTCGTTTGTATTCTAATAAAAAATGTTAGTACAAATCCTTAGGGTTATGCCGATTTTTCAAAACATGTTATAAACAGAATGCAAACATGCGCTATGTGGATAAAAAATTCAAATCAAGGAAAAACTACAATTGTATCTTTTACTGAGGTATTCTTAATGATTTAATAAACTAAAAACAGTAGAACTATACTAGGAATCCGAATTTCTTGGCGTAGAATAGAAATAAAACTTTCCAAAATTTCGCACATAAATCAGGATGGGTTTTTCAAAGAAGGTAGACAGCTAACTGCAAACTAGATAATAGAAAGTATGAGCAATTGAACGCGGTGACTTGACTACGCAAAAAATGAATAGACGCAAATGTGATCGTTCATTCGACGAAACGAAGTCACGTTGGTTGCGCACGCGGTACCGCAAAAGGAAACGTAGCATTGTTCGAAGAATTGATTCCAAATCCATCGCAACTCTACAGGAAACATTCGGTACGTAGGGAAGTTCCCAGGCAGCAAAGTTGCAGCATAAAACGATTAGGACGCCTGGTTCTGGCTTTATCGACACAGTTATGCATCTATCTGGACATGTATCCTGCCTCAACTGGCAATTCGATGATGTTTTTTAGTTCACATTTTCTAGGACGAACATCGGAGGAGACGACGAAGGCTCTTCTACTTCGAAAACGAAATAACGCTGTCTTGTCTTGTAATCACCAGTGCAGAATGAACAGTGCAGAATGGTCGGACGTGGGTTTATAATAGACATCTGCACGAAGCCGAGTTTCAAGTGATTTGCTCACTAAGACGTCGAGATAACGTAAGGTATCATTGTAATAAAGCTCCATTGGAGAAAAACGGGAGAGTCTCCTTTCCGTGACGCCGTATCAAAAATATGTCGTCTGCATATATCAGCCAGGTGGTAGTCCTTGGGTGATGTTTGTAAGTATTTTTTGCTCAATAGGACAAAGTATTGCTTCTACAAGAACGGCTGAAAACGGGGATCCCATCGGAGCGCCATTTACTTGTTTATGAATTTGCCCTTGGAAACTGAAGTTGCTGAAATTTGAGACCAACTCCATTGATTTGAAAATACTGATGAACGTCTACTGCAAATATAGTAATGAATGAAAATAGCCTCTTGAAATGATCTGGTGGCTTCTGGCACGGGGACCGATTTGTAAAGGGAGACCACATCAAAACTGCCGATAAAATCGTGTTGTTTAACAAGGAGTTTCATCGTTTACGTGATAATATCTAAAATGGAAGTTATTGTAAAGTCCAATTCAGGTAGATTAAAACAGTTTTAATGACGAGGTTGATTTTCTCAAATATATCGAGAAATTTGCACCATTGTCGAGAGCTCTAAAATAGTGTATTCCACAATGGGCTGCAAACTATGATATCCTAGACAAAAAAATTACTAATCTAACTCACAAACACGCTGGCGATACAAATTTTGTTACTATATTGAGTCAAATGTTAGAGCTTGCGCATCCACACTTTAACTTTTGTAGCTACATGATATTTCATTCGTAAACGAGTCTTTCCCTACGTTCTTATAAATTTGAATAATATACACTCACCGTCAGAAAAATAGATGCACCCAGAAGGACGTATAGGATTGCAATACTATTTGAGCGGAAGGTAAATGTTACCAGGAAACATAAATGACTAAACATTGAGACTGATATCGCAATATTTACTGAGCTACACGCCAATAAGCAGTGTCTCTCATTATTGTGTCGGGCTGCCATGTTTGCTTAAATACAGTAGTGGCAGAAATTGTGGAAACCTTTTGGAAATTGTGTATTTTTGAGGTTTGATGACTCATAACACCACGTTTTTTGGGAGTAATACTATAAATTTATACATCAATGGAAACATAATTCCATCAAGAATGTAATGCAATAACTTTTATGAAAGATTTTGTATTAGAACAGCAGTTATAAAGAAGAAACGTAAAAAGCATAGAAAAAATGAGATATACAAAAATTCCCACCTCGTCAGTAAATACTTAGTTGGGTAACCTTTAGCGTTAATTACGGTCTTACAACGCCTTCCCATGGAGTGAACCAAGTTTTTTAATTCTGCAGCTGTTATAATGTGAAACCAAGACTGAATTATTGCTTCTATTAATTGGGTTTTGTTGCTCTGTTGCTTCTGACTAACAAGTTTCTTCAGTCAGATGCATAGATTTTTCGATGCGGTTAAAGTCTGAGCTATTCCCAGGCCATTCCAGCAGTGGAACGTGATTATCTTAAAACCACATTTTGCACAAAGAAGCAGCACAACATGGAGCTTAATCCTGTTGAAATATAAATGCTTCATTGTCTCGGGAAAAGATAATGTGCGTATGGCTTCAGTTTTGGGATCAAGTATTTCATTAACGTATTTTTGGCCATTTATATTCACATTAATCACGTAAATTCTGCTCACCCTTTTTGATGTCATACAACACCAGATCATAACACTAATTAGGTGTTTCACGGTGCATGTAATGCAATCCGGATGCAAATCTTCTCCGATTCTTCTCCTTACGATTTTTATGCCATCACTACCAAACAGGGAGAATTTGGTCTCATCACTCCAGATAACACATTCCATTGTTCCGCTGTCCAGTTGACAGGGTTTTTGCCCAGTTTAATCTTTTCAAACTATGTTTGATAGATAAACATTGATTTATTGGTGGAATTTTAGCTTTTAGACCAAATTCCTGAACTTCACATTGCGCCATTCATCTTGTATACCACCAGAGGACTTTTTTACACTGAACTTCACAATGCATTGTGCCATTTCATCTTGTATACCACCAGAGGATTTTTCTGTCACACAGGCAATGCCTGTTAATTCATCTATCATCACTTGCTGTTGTGCACATTTTCCTGCGCTTACCAGTCTGGTTTTGTAGTGAGTGAGTCTCCGTATACCTTTTCAAAAATTCAGAAATAACACCTTTGGTTAGGTTTCCACGAACTTTTCTTCTAATGTCTTCATAACGGAAGCCTTGTTCATCTAATAGTACTATTTTATATCTGTTGCTGTGTGACCAGTTGACTATTTGTTCGATTTCTCTAATTTTATTACGTTTTACAAGCTCACTAGAGGAAATAACACACACACACAAAAAACCAACTTGATAGCAATCACATAACACACGGACAAATGTCTTCCTCTCAGCTCCAATACATGACATTAATAGCTGAATCCTACTTTGACCTGATTGGCTAAATGCCAAAACAAGATAATACTTGATTGGCCCTTTAAACACTTATGGTCATTGTGTACATTGAAATGAAGGAAAGCTACTTCATATCAACCTAAGCAAGTTGTACTTCCTTTTTTTGGTTATATGGCTATAACGTTTTGTAGAATACAGATAAGTGAACATACTTTGTTGCAGTACATTTTTGATAAAATTATCTTTCCACTGTTATGTAATTTTATTGTATTGCTCCAAAACAAATTGGTGTTATGGGCCATCAAACCTCAAAAACACAGTTTTTCCAAAAGGTTTTTATAATTTTGGCCACTACTGTAGCATGCCAGACGTCTAGGCATAGAGTTGTTCAGGTTCCTGATGGTGTCCTCCGATAAGCCATTCCATGCAGCTTGAATCTTCTCTCGCAGTTCCTGCAGATTGTGCGGTAGGGGTGGAGTGTGGATAGCGCGTCAAATAGCATCTAACACGATTTCAATCGGCGATTGGTCTGGCGATGCGGCTGGCCATGGCAGAGTATCAGTTCCTTGAAGGCCAGCTCTTGATACAGCAGAAGTATACGGACGAGCGTTGTCCTGTTGGAAATTTGAACTGGAGTGAGCTTCCAGAAAGTTAGGCTACTGGTTACAGGGCCTCATTAACGTTGGGGGCTGTAAAAGTCCCTTTAAATAACCCCAAAGGTAACCTGGCATCGTAGGCGATCGCACCCCACAACATGACACCAGGCCTTCTGAACGTGTGACGCTCGACAAGAAACCGTTCATCTTGGCGCTGACCACGGTACTTCCACACACGGATTCGGTGGTCGTCCCTCCAACACAAAAGTGGGACTTGTCCCTGAAGATCACCCGCTGCCATTTTGCGTGGATCGATGATAGTCTGGCACGATACCATTTCAGTTTTTGGTGAATATGCAATGGTGTTAACTGCAGTCGTCGTAACGGTCTGCGTGCGTGTAGTCCTACGTCGTGCAGTCGTCTGCGAATGGTGCTCGCACCAATTGGACGACGCATGGAATGCATCACTGCTCCCTGAATATCGTCAATCGTGGCTGTTGCATATACTCAATCATACCTCATTCCAGAGATCAACGATGCGGCCGCTGTCGAACTCCTCCATCTGCTAGAACTGCTTCAGAACTTTCTCCGAGGCGTTCTTCACTTGCAAATGATGCAACCATCACAACAACAAAAGTCAGAATCGTAAACGCGCGGAACGGGGCGACTTTATATAGCCGCTCGGGCACAGCACTACTACCCCACCTTGCTGGCGTCACATGCTTGACCGAGCGTGATACTTGAATATTTTGCATGTCTTACGATGTCAAACCTACCCAGCAAGTTTCAGTCTTGTCGGTTGCTTTCTTCTGGATGCAACTAGTTTTCTTGACGATGAGGGTATTTAATAATAATGGCAAGCTTTCTTCCTCCAAAGGGGGGATTTATCAAGGCGAACTACAACTAGATCAATGATCCATTTAAACTTTAAAATCAGGCAATAGCATGGTATTAAATATAAATATATTGCATTACCAACACTTGAAGAGTTATTAACCTTTGCATTGGTCCATTGTTCACGTAATGCATCGTACAATGTATCAAGTAATATTTTAAACCAGTCTCGCACTATAATCTCAAAAATGTTTCAAAAATGAAATTCCATGCTGACGGCAGTTCAAATGACACCCCATCATTTCAGACATCGCTTCTTTTGATATTCTCCAGCCTACGTGACAATAGTTCCGTTATAACTAGTGAAGGGGGCCACCAGTTTTATATTATTATTCCCTTTGTTGCATCCTATATTACCTTCTCGTAACTTATACAGAATATAACTCTGAATCTAATATGGCATGTATTAATAGATCATTTATTAGAATTCATTTTTCTCGGGAAGAATTTATTTTAAATACTATCACTAGTATAATATTTCTTAATTTAACATACATTTTTATTTCATTCTTATGTCGAAAGTATATGATTATGACTTTGATTAAACCTTGCAAAATAGTGCAGAGAAAACGCCTGTACGTATATGGATAAGGAAGATATTTTTGTTGATTTTTTTCTGCAATATCGGTATGTACATTCCTCTACTTTAACATTCAGTTTGAATAAAAATATTTCATTATTTTCCTTAAATAAGAATTTCAAGAATGAAAAAGTCATATCTTTTGTATCTGAACAATACTGCTGCTTCTTTTTTCTACTATTGTAGCAGAAATGTTTTTGGATGTGTGACAAAACAACAGCGAACCATTTTTTGTCACCTTAGATAGAACACAAAGTACTAGAAATGCCTCAGTGTATGATTGCGAAGTAAAATTTTAATAAATGTGCACGTATAAATAGGAAACAATTTTGAATTTCCAAATATATTTGTATCAAAAAAGGAAGGCCAATCAGCAACTACGCAATGTGGCTCTGAATTTGATCTAGATTTTCAACAGTATTCAACAATTTTTTTCATTGAAGCAATGTAATATAAAGTATTACAGCTCCTTTGCTTGGAATAAACCTAGGATTGCACACGTTTTAAGAGAGCTGGGAAGATACAACGAATCGCGAAAAAAAGAGTTCCGGGTGTTAAAATGTTAACATCGGAATTAATGAAATAACGTGATACAAGGAAAAGGATATTGTACTACGCGGATCAGTGGAAACACAGCATATAAATCAGCAGTGTTACCGTAAATTGAATTTGAATGTCAACTGAGTTGACTAAAGAAAGGTTACAGTTACACAGAAGTTACATACGATCCGAAGTAATTAGTGAGTATATGATGAGCGAGCAGTTAGCTTACATAATGATACATATGTAATATTAGCTACATTGTCAGCAAACAAAATATCCCTAACCCTAGTTAGCTCTCATTCCGACGTTAAACTACACCATTCCTTAAATTACTGAAAACAAAACCGGGAATTCACGTTTGAAATGTGAACTCCAAATGTACCACAAAACTAATTCTAGTTGCTTATTGATGTAGAATTATTTTTCAATGTATTTTAGGATTGTTTTATCCCCCCCTCTCTACAGATTATTCTCCCTCTCTTTCTCTGTCTCACATGCATACGTGTGCGCTGCGCGTGCGCACACGTATGTGTGTGAATTGAAAGTTTCGGGTGAAGACAAGGCGTCTTGAATTCTGAAATGTTTATTCTTTTACATATAATGAAAATGGAAGGGATATCGGCCATTTTTTCATACTTTTTGATCTAATTTTGTTGGCACATTCCTTCGTCTATCGGCACCTTTCGAAATTCTCTGAAGATAAAAATGTCCTACTTTTGGTAAATGATAACGTAAATTCGCAGCATCAGAGATCTATTGAGCAACTAATTTATTTTGAATCATAAATGGAATACACTTTGGGTCCAGTACAACACTAAGCACCTGTATATAGTCATTTCATATTATATTATATAGTCATTTCATATAACGAAGAGCTAACCTAGGTTACAAACGGTGCTACACAATCCATGTAAATTACTAGCTATTCAGTTTCTTAAACGGCTCAGTGACTTATACCATGCGAAAGATTCAGTTACTTAGTTACTCAAACCATGGAAACGACTCAGTTACTCAAAAGACTCAGTGAAAGAAGTCATACAAACGAATCAGACGGACCAGCAGGTTTTCGCATCAGTTTTAGTTTGACTTGGGATCGGAAATTATGAAAATAAATATCTGGGAAAATTTAAAGTGGCATAATCATGACGGCAAGGGTGTTGAATTTAGCAGTTTGGTCATCGTGGAGCACAACCTCAAATACCTACCAAGGCTTTCTTTTTCTTTTTTTGATGGAGAGTTTAACGACCATCGTGAGCAACTCAATGGGCTATAAGCAGTCGCCTGTCTCTAATTTAGGTCCACCGACTACAGGGAAGGTAGAGAGCCAATGCCGTTAGACCAACACAACATTCATGCCTCACCAGGATTAGAACCCTGACCAATCTCGGACGAATTATCAGAAGCCATCGCTTAGACCACTGCGCCACTTTGGCGGTCTACATAGGCTTTACTGGGAAATATACGTTGCATTAAAGACTTCAAGAAATCGGCCGACTGGGGATTTTTTTTCACAAACGTAAGGGATTGTCTTTCACAAATTCCCATCCCATGCACAGAAAAAGTTTAATTTTCCGAAAATTCATGTTCCATGATTTCCATCATCGCGAATGTAATTTTCTTTTCCGCAGTATCAGAACCTTTCACCGAATATGACTGTTCTTTCTCGAATAAAATGAAACACTCGAAGGCCAAAGTCATCACGACATGCATTTTTCTGCATGAAAAGTCACTCGCACACTCTCATGGACCCTGTATCTATACCACCCTAACTCTGAAAACTAAATTAAAAGATACAAATAACGTATCTTTTAATGTAGTTCGCAGATAAATGCACGATAAAATTATTGAAATTCCAGTCCCATTACGGCTCAAATAATGAGCGAGGAAAAGGAAATGTTTGCATTTGTACACTAAACCAGTTTGAAAACATCGGCACATTTACATTTCATCTTTAGTTTTAAATGTCGTCGAAATGCAGAGGAGTTTCAATATATGCTTAAAACAAGGAAGTTTAAATGTTTCTTTTGCAGAACCCAGAGAGGTTGAATGATAGGCGATATCCACAAGATATGAAGGTTAGTGGAACAGAGAAAACAATCTAATAGGAATATGTTTAGCAATATGTTAATTGCTGTTTCACGAATGTCTGGAGATTCTGTACTACGGTTTGAAGACTTCTTGAAATGCTGTAGAAAAATACAGTAGAACCTGCTTACAACAAGCCGAATTTGGCGGGATCGCAGATTTAACGAGCGGAATGAGGACTTCTGTTTGGTACTAATATAATGAAATGATTATATTAGTACAAAACAGAAGTCTCTGGATTTAGGAGGAAAAATCACTAAGAATGTATGTTTACTAAATTCACGCCTCTGGCCTCTGTTTGGAGATACATTATTTTTGCTATTGTATACCTTTACAGTAGTACATACTGCGCATTCTTGTGTATTTAGTATTATCCGATTTTATACGTTAGGGGACGTATTTTTTTAGTATTCACCTGCATATACATAACTCTTTATGCAGTTAATAATTCTAAAACAAGCTAGTTGTCCCAATAAATTCAGTATCATAGTTTTCGTTTAATTGCCTCTTCCGTCAGACGCAGAATACTCGTATTAACAAAACAATATTAATTTTCATAAAATAGCAAATCACTTTTGGAAAATTCTCTTCGTATTTATCATTGGAGCAAATGCAAACGCGATCTTTAAGAAACACAAATTTTAAAGACTTCCGACTTAAATTTTGTTCAACCAACCACTGAAGATAAGCGGAAAGTGCTTGCAATGCCCGTTATAAACAAAAAGACTGAATTATAAAGAGACAATTTTACTTTTACGTATACCAAAAATTACTGAACATTTTGTCATGTTGATTCGTATTGTTTCATACATAACACAGTCCGTGTTCATTTTCCTTTCTAATATGCATTATTTTTTTCTAAAATCACGCGGTACTCTTCTAAAACAATTTGGTATTCATTAAAAATTTAAAAAATGGTAGATATTCTCATATCAACAGCTTGAAACTAATACAAGGAAACTTCTCTATCTTTGAAAAATAGGTTAAGAATTAAAACGTTGATATTCATTAAAATTATGAATTAGAAGCATACTTGCAGGTTATTTCAACGATTGTAAGCATGCCTTTTATTCCCATATGTGGTTTTGGTGAATTTCCAAATATCAGCGCTATTAAGTATTTCTGCGTATATATGTAAATTGTTACATTTTCGAGAGGTACCTGCGCATACACCATTTCACAGCAATGAAATTAGTTGTACAAACATTTCATGCGAGGCCATAATTCCAACAATAATAATTTAGAAGCTTATTTTACCCTGTGCGCATACGCCATTACGCAGCAAAATGTATGTGTAACTAACTATATTTCCTCCACAACAAATTTAGTTCCACACACAATTTATACGGAACATTTGCTCTATTAATAATAATTTAGACACTTTGATACGATAGAATGTTTTATATCAAATTGCAAATACTTTTATACGACACAAATATGCATAGAATGGAAATGAAATGGATGATTTTATTTCTCAAATGATGTTTCTCAGGCGATCGTGTTTCAAATGTGCTCTCTTCGAAAAAAACAGCTTCCCGAATCATATGCTTAACCCTTTGTCCAGTTCCGAGTTGAAACTTGCGCACAAAATAGGATGTCCTGTGAATCTTTAGATTCCGCTAATCGAAATCATATTAAGCCGACTTAATTGAGCAGCAACAAATAACTTTAAGCAACATTTCGCGCCGATGTACCCACAGAATTGCTTTGTTATTGTGAAACTGGAAGACTGTCCACATGTCTCAGCAGCGTACTATTAAATTGTAAAATTACTTTATGTAGGTATCTTGAGTGTAAAGGCTTCCTTTTAAAAAACATATGTTTCGAGCAACAAAGTGGGATGTACCTCAGTCCGAAATTAAGCAATTTTAACTTAAAGAAATGTATTAGCCCGTCCTCCAAAATTATGATGTTTCTGTAGAATTTACGTTAAGAATTCTTCTGAAATCTATCAGAAATACTATCAGGACTTTGCTAAAGATCCTACAACAGATACACTTGAGCAATCATCATAGAAAATATTAAAATTAATATGTAACACGATGTGCGGCATGTATGATGTAAGACATCGATGAGGAGAAAACTAAATGCGGTGCATCCATGCCTCTCCGGGATCCGAACTTGGAGCCATCTCGGACGAATGATCAGAAGCAATCGCTCAGACCACTGCGCCACCGGGGCGGCGGTGTATTTCTTCCGGTATAATATCACTTAAAGTGTTGGTGTTTAACTCCGGAACACTCTGTTAAATATCTCTCCTCGATGCGCCATTAAATCCGCATACTCGCGAAATCATCCATAAATTCTTTATGACATCTATACATTGTTCATTTCTCCTAAACATCTTCATCATTTATAAGCCTGTTGTACGGAATAACTCTCAGAGACATGACTTTTATGCGTCGACGAGCAACGAATTTACAATGGAACATCTTTGTTCCTTTTTAACATCGACTTTTTCTTGAAAAATCACGACGCGAAACACTTGTTAAGGGTAACAACGAAACGAAGCTTGTTTTAGGCTCTTCACTACCGTCAAAGCATTCGTGACAACGAGTGTTTTCAGGTTGTTATGATTACCTTAATGACTATAGTTTTTTTCGAGATTCATGCCAAAGTCGCAGACCTTAGAATTATTGCACATTTTTATAAAAATATTCTCAATTGTTTTGGGACAACCTATGTGTGCGTGTGTGTGCGTGTGCAATGTCCATCAGCAACGCTGCATAATATGTAGTAGTTTTGAAAGAAAGTTTTAAGGTTTGAGGTTATTCCCCTTCTCACAAGGGGAACTTTAAGTTTGGAGTAATTATTTAATATAAAAGTGTATATAAATTTAAGACACATTTCCAGTGGAGTACAATTCAGCACAGGAAAGTATGAAAAAACGCCGACTCCTGAAATCAATGGTAGTTGGTTGAATGTAGTAGCGAAGAGCTTAACTGCTACTTGGTGATCAAGGCGAAAACCTTGACTGCTATTCAAAAGCAAGACTGATTTTTAACTGTGATTGGAATCATAGTTTAGAACCTGCTCTTCCACATCTGTCCCAGCAACGTAATAACAGAATCAGCTAAAGTTACAACGGAAGAGTGAGTGGGCTGTCATATGATATATCTAGCTAATCAGAAATGTACTCCATTAATAGGACTATGAAATTACATATGGGTATATATATAAAAAATAAATTTCACAGTAAAAGTGATAACCCTGCGTTATGAAAACGCTTTCGAACTTTACACCGGTTCGGTTGAGTGACACTTACGGAGAAACATGTATTTCCCAAAATATGTTATCGTTTCACCTATATCAGCTGTCATCGGTACAGAGGTGTTAATCGTACTTCTTTTTGGGAAGTAATAATTAGATGAATAAAACACATCATCCTGCAGAAACGTATCGTGAGTTGTGAATAATTTTATCTCTGACAACATATTCGTCCCTATGCTTTGTTTTATGACTTTTTTTATGTATTCACATTTAATTTTGTACCCCATGCGACTTCTTTTTCTTTCATAGATTTTTAAAGCTTAAAACCGGAGAGCCTGTAAACTGGTTTTATTTATGCTCATTCATCTTAAAGCCCTCATCACTTTGAGAATGAAAGACAGCTGACTGCACGGATGCTCCACATAAGTGCTTTAATTCACCGGTCTGTAATTATGTTTCTTTGTACAGGTTTGGATTTGTGATCAATACGCACTTTTGGAGGTCTCTCCTGGATATAAATTCCTGGCTCCATTTTTTTCAGGTTTCCCAAGCAATTTGTAAATATAAGGGCAATTTGTGTCTTCTAGAAGTTAAATGCTTAACACTCGGTAAAAAGGGACTGTATTCGAAAGTAACTGTGGGCTTTTTGTGTCTTTGAATTGAAAATAAGAAACGTTAATAATGATCAACAAGGTATTTTATTTGGACGGAATAGTACAAGAAGCAAAGTTTCCTTAGTGATGACCGCCGATGAATGTGGAAAGACGGGAAAGTTGCATTCGTTTCGTACAACTACGAAGTGGAATCAATGTGGGTTGAAACGGCAATGTAAACCTTAATTTGTTCCCAATGAAATATTTATATAGCAGCTTCTTCTGTAGACTGCTGCGCTTGACCTTTCAGGGTTGATGGTGTACCGTTCCGGACTTGTCTCCGATTCACTACCTGGAAAGCTTTGTGAAGTCACGTACTAATTCGCGCCAAAAATGGGTAGGTTTTCAGATTATTAAATATTATTACTATAGTTTTCATCTCTACCATTTTGAATATCATCCATTTTTGTAAAGGCGTATGCATTCTTCGGTTTCAAAGTGCATGTTCGTTTGAACATGAATTTACAGAATTTCGGTAAAATGGGGTCCGACTATGTAAATATACGTAAATTCTTAAAACAAGATCAGCTGATAATGCACTGTTGTATTTAGGTACTCAATTTTAAAGAAACAATAACTCAGTGCACTTCTTATGTTTGTAACCTTATGCCATTAATTTTCTTGTGAAATTATTTCTATTGCGCTATTTATGGAATAGTCATATCGAAATGGGACAGCCAAACAGCACGCAGTATCAGTACGAAGTAGGGGTCTGCTACAGTTAACATAATGTAGGTATGCGTAATATCCCACAATTACTAACATACGCTTGGCATTAAAGCGTGGTGAGTTAGTGGCGAAAACCCAAAACAAAAAGATTCCAGCAATTTAAAGCTTTGGTTCTCAGTCTAAAAGAGTAAAATATTTCTATTCAAAAACTACATGAAAGGGATGATGCATGATATTATAAACATTATGAAAGGTACCAGAGTATTTTCAGTCCCGCTGGCAGAAGTTGCAAAATGCAATCAAGAAACATGTAAACGGGGAAAGAGCCCCTCCAGGAGAATAATGGAATTACCGTAGACATCATGCAAGAAGCCAATGGAGAAATTGAAAACTACACTTCAAGCCAAAGTTTTCACTACATACCCTCGAATAAAGCAAAACATTCATCATGAGAATTTGGCACAATGCTAGCAAATATTCCTGCTATAAAAAAGGGGACATTGTGGATTTCAGGAATTACAGCACCCGCCAAGGCCTCTCTATGCGTGGTCCAAAAAATCTCTCGCAGGAGATTCTTTCATAACGCTTGGTAAAGGTAACACATTACATGTCTTAATTGAGAGAACAAGTTGGATTCAGTAGTGGATACATCACTATAGATCAGATCCATGTACTGACTGATGACTAATTGGAAGAGCGAGGAAATAAGAACTCAAATTATACATAGCTTTTATTTGATTATGAAAAGGCCTTTGATTCCGTGAAACCATCAGCAGTTACAATGCACACTTTGAAGTCCTGCGGTATTCGAAGATGCATGAACAGCTTAGTATTATTAACCTCTATCTATGAAATGCAAGTACAAAGGTTCTGGTTATTTAAAAACACAGAGCCAATATACAGTGGAAAGGGAATGAGACAAGGTTATACCATATCTCCATAATTCTTTAATGCCAATTGCAAAATTTCTTTCAATCCTTGAACTGTGAAAACAACGGGATAAAGATTATTGAAGGTGATTGAAGTTACCTTAATTTTGCTGATGACGCAGTTATTTTTGCAACTAACCCTTCAGAGCTGAAGTTGGGTACAGTGATCTAGGAACTTTCTTAACAAGAGTAAAGATGCGGGATTAGAAATGAACTTTCAGAAAGCAAACTGCTGTACAATGCTTTTCCGAGAAATGATGATACGATCGATTGATTGGAAAACGTTGGAGGTAAATCCGATACCTACGATTTACCTTGGATAGCAGATATGAAGCAAAGGTCTCATTAATGAAGAAATTAATCGTCGTATAAAACTTGGATGCAGAGCTTGTGGAAGAAACAGTAAATTTTTTGAGAGCAGTACGCCATTATATCTTAAAAGAAAAGTGTTATCTCCCAAATTCTTTAATGCATCCTTCCAGTTCTTACGTACAGGGCAGAGACGCGAACCTTAAATAAAAAGGGGACATTGGAAAGACTGCGAACCACGGAAAGAAGGCAGTGACGACGTGCATGGCTGGCATAAACCAGGTGAGATAAGAAGTGGAACTCGTGGATCAGGAAAATGTAGGACAAGTGTGGAAGATATCGTGATCAGAGTAAAACCTCTGAAATGACAATCGGTTGGACATACTGCATCAAGCAAAAGGACGGACGGCCGATTACGACGATAAATGAAATTTTTAGACTGAATTCTCAGGGGCAGGAGACCAGAGGAAGACTGAAGGCATGAGAAATCTGCAGATGAAATTTAAAAGCATGCAGGCGTGTAACATGGAGCAGACTGTCATGAGATAGACCCTTGTTGGATGAAACTTGGGGTGACCTTCATCCAGCAGCGGATTGATAATGGTTGATATTGAATGGTGATGACATATTTAACATCTGTTGTGTACATGAATGCATGGTAGTTTAGGTAGTAATGGCTTGGAAGTTAATTAGGTTATTTTAGGAGAGGGCATCTTTACATTGATAATAACACCTGCATTGATACTTGACAGTTGATTTAGATTAGAACCGAACTTTTGGCTCTTGTATGTAAAATCCGAATGAGATAAAGAGGAATTTTTTTGAAGAGCACAATCCCACTTCGGTTTCTCACTACGCTTAGTTATGAGCCATTTCTTGACTGTGAGGTGCCTTTATGCCAATATAAGTCTATCGGGAAGTTAGGGATCGATTCACATTGAGATGCATGTGTGATTTGGAAATTCCTGTACTTCTGCACACTAATGCTCTTTTCCTCAATCTTCTTTTTTTAAAAGTTTGGTGCTAGTAGCAATTAACTTGGTATTAATGAAGTTTATGCAAATTCATTTTTCCAAATATATCAGATAATCGTATGAGCGTTTCAGATTTTGGAATTGTAAGGAACAGCATTGTAAGCATGCTTTCAGATTGACAGGTTCTTAAGAAGAAACGCACATTCCCCATCTGGGGTTAAAAAGCCCATTTCCTTCGATTTTAATTGAATTTCTTTTGTACATTATAATATTTTTTTAAATGAGCAAATCCATGTTGAATTATTGCAAGATAATATCTTCCTGAAAAAAAGAACTCCTCTTGGGAGAAGATCAATTCAGAAACAGTTTCTTGTGAAGTGCAAGCAGAGCTAGTGAAGAATATTCACATTTTTATTATTTATGTTTAAAAGTTGTGCGCGAGGTGTAAGCTATTCGCGTGCGAGATCCCTTACAATTCAAGATACCTGATATCGTCTGCTTTGATCAACAGAAAGCGGACAGTGGTTCTGGAAGGAAAAAGTGTCCAAACCACGTGTAACGTACCAGGAGATGTGACGTACCTGCCAGAAGGACGCACACGACATAAAGGCAGATAGCAATTAGAATCCAATGTCCGCGTAGCTTAATTGGTAGAGCAACTTATTCCGGAATGAGTGGACCCGGGTTCGAACCCCGGCGCGGATAAAAATGACGGAGAAATTCACTTCTGTTGTAATGGCGCCCGAACTATCCGGATGACCCGACCGTTCAAAAAATCTCGCATTGGTGTGATGTTATTTCCACACCGCGAGATAGGAAAAATAAGAGAATCCTTTCTCCAGCACTTCGAAAAAAAAAAAAAATAAGGGGGAGATGATGTAACGTACCAGGAGATGTGACGTACCTGCCAGAAGGACGCACACGACATAAAAGGCAGATAGGAATCAGAATAAAATGTCCGCGTAGCTTAATTGGTAGAGCAACTTATTCCGGGAATGAGTGGACCCGGGTTCGGAACCCCGGCGCGGATAAAAATGACGGAGAAATTCACTTCGTTATACACGGTAGAATGAACGTGTTCACCGAAGACGTACATTCGCTCGATCATCCATACAACATGAACTCCAATGTGTAGATATATTCAGACGCAAAGTGTGGTAAAAATACACAACTTGAACACCATAAAATATTCAGATACTATCTTCCAATCACCGTTTTTTTTTTACATTTTTCATTTCATTGGGAGGACCGTCCTTATGAAGGTAAACGTAATTCCAGAATTTGCTTACGTACACAGAAAAGACGTACGCGCGAAACTAAAATGGGAGAGAATTTTTTTGTATATCTTTTTCATGACAATATTTAGAATTTTCTGACTAAGTTTATTAGGTGTGCAACGTAATCCTCGGCCCCTAAGCGCAAGCGATCATTGAACTTCGGCAAATGCAAATAGCTTGTGTGCGATAATGGCTAATTGCAGAGCCATCAAACAGCTTTCCAGGTAACCGTAACCGCTCACAGCTGTAGGTGAAAGAAGAGACGAAAGTTTACCATGAAAGCAATGTCGTTCGAGAAGCGACATTTCCTGGCACTGCCTCCTGTTCGCGTTTTTTCAGCTGAAAGAAAGTGCAGCGGAAGCCCAGCAAATGATCTGTGCTGCTTTGGGTGAGGCCACTGTATCCTACAGTACGTGTAAAAAGTGGTTCCAGCGGTTTAAGCAGGGAAATGTCGATCTCCACGTGATGCAGAACGTCCGGCACCGCCACAGAAAGTTCACGATGAGGAACTGGAACAACTGATGGACGTGGATCCTTGTCGTAACACAGTCAGATGCTCGCCCAGGAACTCGAATAGCACGGCAAGCCATTGCAAAGTGCCTGCACAAGCTTGGGACGGATCTCAAAAGAAGGCGAAGCCGATGAGTGCCCCACCAACTCAGAGGTGCGAACAAGTTCTAGTCGCAACGATATTTCTGTGTCAGTTGCGCACTCCAGATTTCAGAAGATTTCTCCACAGGTGATTTTTACCTGTGATGAGAAGTGGATCCTCTCGACGATAATTCTAAGCGAGGCAAATCGCATATTCATCCACATGCCAGTCCTACCATCCAGTACCGCAATCGTCAAACCGAATATTCATGCCAGGAAGTTGGTTGCTGTGCATACATAGGTGGGATAAGCGCGGCGTCGTACTCTATGAGTAGCTCAAATCTGCAGTGCAGAACGGGTCAATTCTGAGCGTTAATGTCAGCAACTCATTCGTGTGGAGTGACGCAATGGGGGTGAAAAGCCCATACACCGGCAAGGGCAGAAGGTCGGTCCTGTCGCTTTAGGATGACGTGGTTCCTCACGCCGCGAAAACGACTTTAAACACGATCACCGACATGGGATGGGAGATTTGTGTCCCACCTAGCGGTATTGTCCCGACTTTGCGCCGTCGGATTATCACCTTTTTCGCTCCTTCTGTAACATCACCTCAGTGATACGCACTTCACTTCTCTCAAGGAGGTCCACACAAGTATTGACGACTTTATCAAGTCGAAACAGCCCTCTTTTTTTTTTGCAGTGGCATTTGACAGCTCCTTTTTGACCGATGGTTCAAATGTATCCAACTCTGACGGGGATTATTTCCATTATTAGGTACGTATGGCCTCGATTTTCCATAATTTGCTCTCAACGTGTCGTGTCTGTGGACGAGACATAAGTTGCAATAACCTAATATAAACTCTTGTCCTCAACAGTAACAACAAACAAAACAAACCAAAATTCCTTATGCTAAGAAAATATTACTTTTTGCTAAAGCAAAATTTCTTATGGTAAGAAACTATGACCTATGGTAGTAAAAGAAAATTAAGCTTATAGTAAGAAACTGATTTATATGGATATCAAGTTGAAAAGCAAATTTTATTTTTAGATAGATATTCCATTGCAACCCTTTTCTCAAACAGCAAAATTCGTATCATGGATGTCATGATCCTAATGAAGAAAGTAACAGAGTAACATGAATAGATCCTGAAAAATGAAGAAATGGTTGATAGAAGAACTGCACTGAAACGCTGGTTATTAGTAAGGAAAAAAGCGAATTTGGGAAATATATGTAATAAAGTAATGCAATCACTATGAAGGCGCAATTACTTCCCAGAAATGTGAACAAAATAATAAACATCAGATACAAAGGGTTGTAGCAGAGAATAGATATTAAAAACCAATGCCGGAATAGCTGTGTCAAAACCCTCTAGTCCGGTCACAGCGTGTATGCAACAAGGTCGACCACACGAAGATATAAGCGGCCGTCCAGGACAGATGAGTCAGAGTAATACGTTATGTGAGCACAATGTGCAGAGGGAGTATTTGACGGATACGTTCAAACAAGAATAACCATTTCTTTACCGCGCCCAGGGTCTAAGCATCTCAGATAAATCAGACTTCCATGGTCTGTTCGTGAGGCACTGTAGTAAGGGTGTACTCCAATAATGGGCCGCAGGCATATCAAGTACCTACCGACGTCATAACTGCCTTCGTCCCCAGAGGAGAACGTCGCTTTCGTAGACTGGTAAAGTGACAATTTATGCGCAACAGTGCGACACGGGTCCGACGCAAATGAACACTGGGGCACGCACGGTACGGGTCCCCATTAAGAGTGGAGCGAACCTTGGTTACAAATGGGTCACCGGAGTCGACTGTGCGTCAAGGCGCCCATGTTAACCCAGGTCCATCTGCAACGACTCCTGCAGCTTGCTTGGGACAAAACCGTCACTAAAATGTGGATGAATGGGAAAACAGTTCCTTTTGGTCGTCGAACCAGCAGGTTTCTACACCACATAAGTGACGGTCGGTAGACGGATACCTCGTCAGACACACGAGAACCAAAAACAAGGACACGCTTTTCGTCTGCAAGAACTGGCGGAAGGTAGGAGTGTCAAGTTCGTTGTATGTTTTCTGGTATGATGTGAGACATGTTGGTACTACTGGATAGATCCCTAAACTCCAATGGCGTCACCTGTCCATCCAACGTTGACCACATTCATTAATATTCCCTGATGGGTAATGGTGTCTACTTCGAAATGGACAATGCGCCATGACATAACGCATAAGGGTGTGCGTCACTGGTTCCAGAAAACGACAGAGTTGACACCGTTCTCCTTTGTAACGGTGGAATCACCCGACGTCAATCCTGTCCCATTCAGCAGTTGTATGACTATTTGGATCTTTAGGTTAGACGCATGCTAACCCAACAACGACGTCAAATCCTGGACCTCCGTGCTCTCCTGCAGTCCGAATGTGGCACGTGTGCCTCGGGTAACGTTCCAGGGATCTCATTGCGTCAGTGCCACGCCTTTCTACCTCTATTATCTGGATCAACGGTGGTTATTCCCATTATTTAGTAGGTGGTCATATAAATCAGATACGATTGTGTATATATGAGGATAATTAATGTTGCAAAATTCTAAGGTAAATGGAGATATCACATTCTTTTTTCCAGTATGATGGTTTCTGCAGTTTCTCTCTTTTTTTGATGATTGCACAAACGTGTATTTTGATATACGATTTTTTTAAAGCTTTGTACAAAATATTTTTCCTAATATAATATTTTTACTGTACCCTCCCTCCTGAGGTCAATTCTTCTTTTTTTATTGTGCGATCGGCACAGGGCAACAGGAAAATTAGACATCCTTTTCAGGAAAATCAGCAACAAATCGGTGGGGTTGTGAAGCATGCTCGCAAACACACACACACATCAACGTAACGAAAGAAGCAGCTATTTTGGAATACAAACATTTCTCCTAGATCTCCTTAGCAGAGGTTTTCTTCCTTTTGCCCTCAAAATTCGTGTAGAATTCAAAACTTTCCTAAAAAAATCAGCAGGTAAGGCACTAGTGTGGTTTTAAAATCCGAGTCGAGTCTTTTTGTAAAAGCTTCCGGGATTCCGTATTTCAAACTCTCAAGTGTTTTGATACAAGAGGAAAATATCCCGATAAATTTTACAAAATCGGGTTTGATACTCAGTAACTCAGTGACCCCGAAAATGGATGTTAAAACTTTATATGGGAGAAAAACAGAGAAAACGGGACAGCTTTTTCAAGCTTCAAATTCAGTAAAATGGTAAATTATTAAAAGCACCAATGGTTTTAAGAGAAACGAGAACATACTTGGTTCATTCAAAAACTTTTAAATCTGATAAAGTTAAAAGCAGCATTATGCCTAAATTCAAACAAGTATCTTTTAAAGGAACAGAATATTTTGAAACACAGAATGATAAATAAATGAGTGCAGTAATTATTTGGTTGCATTGAAAACTGCTTCTAAAAAAGTTAAGTTTGTGAAAAATAAATGCATTTTTAAATGCTCAAAACCCTTACTTTTGCCGTTTCAGACAATTTTGTGCAGTAAATTGCTCAAAACAATAATTGAAAATAATATGTAAATCTCCTTGAAAATTAGATATAAGATCCTGTAGACACAATGTGAAAGAAAAAGCGATGTAGTTTGCTTTACGGAAAAACAATAAATTCACGAGAGTGCCATGTACATTGGAGTTAGCTTTGCTTTTGGAATCCTACTTATACATATAATAAAGCGTTATTCCACATTCCTGTAAAGCCATCCTCGTGTCTAGCAGAAGCCTAGAAACACAATCTACAATACATCCAAATCATACACCATGTACGTACTTAGACCCAATGCAGCCGCTGGAGCAGATAAATATATTGCTACCTCAGTAGCACACTCATTCCGTCGATGAAAATCCCCAGTTCTTACAAACTCGTTCTAGTACATCCCACAAAAAGTTCTATGGTACGGTTACTATAATCAAGGGAGGTTTTTTTTTTCGGTTTTTCTTTCAACTGCATTGTGTTTTTAGTTTTTCAGCTTGGTTAATACACTGAACATGAAATAAATGAAAGGCGATACTTTACTGTATTTCGTAAATATAAAGCACCCAACACTGACGGATCATGTGCTATATTTCAATAGCAAAGTATACATGAAAAATGTGTGTACATTCTTATTACCATTAAAATTGACACAAGGTGCTAATTGCTGCTATCCTTTAGGATTCCTCGTAGGCTTTCCATTATCTTCGAAGAAATAACAGAAAAAGAACGACACTTGTATATTAAATAAAAATACACTATTTAGATTGAAAGTTTTCCAGTCTTGAATGACTTAAATTAATTTCGAGTTTCAGTGGAAACCAGTATAATAAATGTGGGATTGATTTTGCTGGCAGAAAAAATGCACTCCCAGTTACACAAAAACCTGATACTTTATCCACATCGAACAGGAGACGAAGGCGAAATTATTTTTAACATATTTCGTTGGTTATAAAATACATTTATTAATGCTCCTAATCAACATAATCGTGACACCCCTGTGACCAAAACAGTAATAATTCATTTTTAATTTTAGGATTAACCTTTGCATTAAAGGTCTTTGAATCTAATGCTTCGCATATGTACAGATCTTTGGCAAATGAAACTGGTAATATGCCTTTGGCAATGCACTCATGTGTTACGGTATTTTTAGTAAATTGTAATTTGTGATAATAGTTTCTTACTTCTTAGAAATAAAATTTTGATAACAATATTTGTTTCTAGAGGTTAAAAGCAGTTCATGACAGTAGGTCTGAGTTTACTACTAGTTACACTAAACTTGGTATTTAGAGAAACGAACTATACAAAGTGAAAATCCTCCAACATACGTTGCGTCACTTAATAAACAAACACATCGCTGCCCAGAAAATTGTTAATCGGCCCTGCTCGATATCTAGCCAAGAGCGTAAGCCTTTCACCACGGTGGCCAACAAAACCACGGCGCTATGTGCGTTTTTCTGTTAGCATCGAATTTATGAATTTAGATCAACCGTAATGTATTTTATGCATACATATTTTTCTTTTTACATGAATTCATATCGAGCATTGGTTTTTCTTTTTCTTTCTTTGTGTTTGCTAAACAAATGAAATTATAGGGCTACTTTCAGAGCTAGTTTCATGCGGTAAAAAAACAGAATTTTTTACTTTATAAAAATTCCTTTTCAGGAACTCAAACCACTTCTGGAACAAGCTGTTCTTTGACCTTTTTTTCCTGTGAGCCAGTAGCTCATCCTAGTAAAATTTTAAGTAAGCATTTCTTAAGAGTACCAGATATATTGATGCGAATGTTTACGCCAAGCTATACGAGGAGCTCTCAGTACTGTTTTTCAAAATGCCAAATCACAGTTATAAGACATACTGAGTTAGAGCTCGTAAAATGACCCAGGGACGGAGGAGGATTACATCAACGAGATAACGACAGAGTCTTTAAAATGAAAAATTGAATTCACCTTCTAGGGATGCCATTAGATGCACAGTACAGATCGTCGAATTCTGTTTCTGAGCATTAGTTTACCGTATAATTTTCTGATGTCTTAATTTGTTCATTTTTTCTTGGGAGTTAGTTTATCATTCAAGCAAAGCAGTTATTCACGAATGATTACTTCAAATGAATGTCCATTCAGGTTTCACCTTTCTTATATGTCCATCTAAATTTACTAAGTTAATTTTTCCTGTACACATGATCCAAGTTTTTACGACCTGAAAAGAAAATCTGCACTCCCCAAAAGGAGCGCGAGTTTAATGAAAACCATCTCAACTTTCACTGAATGTATCTTTCGATCTGTCTGGATCTTCACTACATTAGCACTTGGAGACCAGGAAAGTCAAATTCTGCAAACAGCCATAAGATTGGGGAAGATAAAGAAACAATACCCACCGTTTGCGAGTGGATCTCAATCTTCGTCTCGAAATTGCAGTTCAAATTAATGCATTTATATTTAAATACCATCATTATTACGTCTGAACCATACTTCCTAGCTATTACTCAGCAAAAAAAGTAAAAGGAAATATTTTTGATTCTTCTGTATAAGGGTAATTTTTTATAAAAACGTGCAAATCCAATTTACTTTAAATCAACAGAAGTATCTAAAGATAAAATGCTCTGACAGAAATAATGGGGGAACAGGCATGACGATATAATTATGTGTTAAATGCTCACCAATTACCTTTAAAGCGTCCGATCCTGGTTAATGAAAGTAATTATATAATTATTTAAGAGTGAGCAGCATGGAGAAAAGTAAGTTAAGATTTCTGCATGCAGCACTAGTGGGCTGATTGAATGTCCTACACAGCGGTGAGAGGTTGCGATTCACTCGTCATTCATGATGAACAGCCATTTGTTCTTAACGGTTCTTAATGTTGTTAGATGAATTGCCGATCACTACAGGTTTAGAAAGCTGAGACACGACCTTGGCCATCGCGAAGAATAGATCCAAAAACGCACATTCGTTCATGTGCTTTTCAAAAAAGTCGATGAGGTATCTGGAGTTTTACAGAATACATATTTCTTCGTTAATGTCTTCTTCAGCAGTTCTTCAAACATTTTTCTTGTAAGTTTCTTCCATCAGTGCAACTTAAAAATACGACGGCCTAGTAGCATGCAGCATGCCGGCGGGAAAAATAAAAATTTCGAAAATTGTTGACCATGAGTTTCCCTGAAGGCCTTTCAAAAACTTTGGGTAAAGAGATGCAAAATGAAATATTATTTTAAAGAAAAATATGCAAGAATTTGCTCCAAATTGATTATAATGATGAGCATTACATTCGTAGACTTCAACCATTTAAACTGTCGACGTGTCTGTACCAACAGCAATCTAAACTTCTTTTCTAGCTAAATCCAGACAGACTTAATTTGTTATTAAAAGTGAGTAAAAACTGTAATTGAAGAACATAATAGATTTAATTTGCTTATTTAAATCGTGCTCAAACTTTGTTATTGATAATTTGCAAATGCCTCCTGTTTTTCAATTTAAAAAGCACAAAGTTTTACACATCCACATTTCTCACATAGCTTTTCGCTATACATAATCGTTCATAATATAGAGTGTGCATATTTCCACTATACATTAATGGTTCTACAAAGCTACCAAAGTGCTTTCCAAAAAGCCACTGTTATATAATTACATTCTTCCTCCTTTCTCTGCAGTACAAGGACACCTGTGACTGGTGATAATTGCTTCTTTGAAATATTTCTTATTCTCTGCTGTCTGTGACACATCGCATGATTGGGTATAGTCCATCTAACATGGAAATCATTCCACTTGGTAGAAAACAGCGACTCAAACATTTATCTATTTTCTCAGATTTCGTCCCCATTTTTGGCGGCTGTATGTTAACAGATTTTAACGGTTAGACAGGATTATTCTCAATCATTCCCATAAAGAACCATTTCAAGTAAAAGAATCCCTAAGGAAAAGAAGCATTTTCTGATGCATAAGTTTATTTGTTCCAGCCGCGCTGTTCCTAGTCCTAAGACTGCGAATGTATTCGTTCGAGCATAGTTCGGAAAATTTTGCTCTCACCCAATATTAATTTATAAAGGTGCCCCAGTTGATAGTTTAAAATAAGTATTTCTTGTATTCTCTTTTCAAAATTATTAAAAAATATTAAGAAATGTTCTGATATTTAGGTAGATTTCACCGGACTTATTAGAACTAGAAGATTCTGAGCCTTGAATTTCCTGAACGTGGTCCTATGGGTTAGAAAATGAGAACACATTCCTCAATCGCTTGAACGACGTGACGTGTGTAATTGACAGAGTTCAGAAGCTGAAATGCTAAATAAAGTTTTAAAGCAGGTGTTTCCAGAACTGTGGTCTGATGATTTGTCGTCTGAGGCAAGCCGCAAGAAAGATGATCCAGTGACGCAGTGGTCTAAGTGCAGTGTTCTGAGCATTCGTTCTTGTGTAGTCCAGGATCTAATCCCTGACAAGTATATAGCGGATCGTGTTTTTCTTACGACAACTGGCTCTTTCCTCTTCCTAGGACGCAGTTGGCCTTAATTTACGGACGAATCACTGCTTATAGCTCAACATGTGTGCGCACGGTGTTCATTGAATCCTCAGAGCAGAAAAAATGAAAAGGTGCATTAAAGTAAGGTATGGTATTTGCAGATATATGTGTTTGAACAATTATTCACACCCTCAAACACGTGACTTCATCCTATCATATTGAGTTAAGGTGCAGCCTGCTAGTGGCACATTTTTTTTCTGTTCTTACATCTTCAACAAACAACAATGCAAAGCTTGTCTAAAAACAAATAGAGCAATGAAGACTCTTTCACTAAACACTGGGCATCAATGGTATCAATTTCATTCATGTCCAAATGCCACTGTAAAATCGGCATTTAAATACCAGCGGGAGGTCCATTATCAGATATTAACAGACACGGCCCTTTCCATAAAATAACTGCGTTTTCCCACTGAACATCAACTGCTTAACTGGTACGAGGAAAACAACCTTGCTTAGAGTCATATTACGGAAATGTCCCTGGCTGATCTAGCTTTGGTATAAATTCCTTAAATGAGAAAATTTTCTGGGAAATATACTGCATAGCAGCTTTATTATGTTCTGCGTAAAATGAAATTGAAATGAAATTTTCAGTTTTACAAGCATAACACTCAAATCTTGTTTTCAAAATGACTTTAAAATAAGAAAATTTTGTAAATTTTATATATTGAAGAGTTTAGCATTTTTTCAATGCCTTCATGTAATCTGTGATGGAATGTATAGAAAGTTTCCGCTTATCTCTGCAAACCTGCATTCCACATTTTTTTAAGGGAAACGAATTGTAACTTTTCAAGCTAGTTTAGTGCGCGTACTATTGTAATTAACAGTAGTTATAGTGTTTAGTTTTTTCTGTACCAAGATTAGTGAATTGTTGTTCTGCAGTCAAAGTTATGGACTCAATTAAACCATTATCGTTTAGCTTCTGAATTCCTTTTCATGTGCTACTAGAGCAAGGAAAAAGGACAACATCCTCTTTATAGAAAACATTTTTTTTTTGAGAAACTACACATTTGTGCAGTTCATTTTTTTGGTTATTTGGTAAGAACAGGAACTTGTGGGGCATTTTTTAAAAATATTTTAATCAATGTCTTCTGTGTATTAATACCATGCCTTTCCACCTGCGATTTGTTGACCTTTTTTGTTTAAAGGAAAGCATGGACTCTCACACAAGGTAGTTAAAACATGTACTTGATAAATCGTAGTTATGTATAGAATCAGTTTTACATGTGTTATAATTAAAACGTATTCATAATCGAAATCTCAACATAATTTTAATGAAATATAAAGCAGTTTGAAGATTTTCAGGGCATCGGAATTATGAATTGAACCTTTTCCTTACTCAAAGCATAAAGCACCATGGATAAGAGGAAATATATGCCATTTTATCAAAATGAGAAATTATGATCCGAAATACGTTTCTTTAGAAAAAAAGACACGATGTCTTTAGTTATGTTTTTTCGAACCAAGAAAACCTAAGAATAAAAGTTTTAGCGTAGCTTGTAGAATACATTCTAGGTTATAAGGCATTATTACTGGAAAACATGCCATTCTAATTCCGTAATTTGCCACTTGTGGAATTATCAATAGACGTGTTGACATATGGTCCTTGAGTGGACAGTCTTTAGATAACTTTCATATCTGAAATTTATGTTTATTGAAATCCTCAGCTAATTCCACGCTTCCAAAATTGAAGCGATATTGATTGCGGAATACCGTAAAAATATATATTAAGCAACAGTGAACACTAGCCGAGGGAACATTCGGTCAAATAGAAAAAAATCTGCATAAAGAAGTGATCGAATTCAGGGTAGGTAAGTAATATTTCCCAGTTACATAATTTCTACGAAAACAATCTTTGTCTTGATTTGTCAATTTCATTACAAGATCGCGGCATTCAAGAATGATAAAGCAAAAGATTTAGTGCCACCTTTAATTCCTCTTTTTGGTTCTGATTTAAAAAAGAAATGGTTTATCTCTACATTGAATTAAAAATAGCAAGGGATCATGTGATGTCGTTAACTTTTAAACTTTTTTAAGTTCAAAAGTTAACGACATTTCATGATTCAAGAATAGAATGAAAAAAATGATGCAGGACTGTGCTAGAAGCTAAGGTTTTGAGGAAAAAGCAAACCAGTTTTTAATGGAAATCGGAGGCAATTCGGAACTTATATCTCTGCTGTAAACACGAAGAGTAAGGATTACATTCCTAAACGGTTCTTTTCTGAGCAATAAGCAGAGTTGCAAAATATATGCGCGAATTTTTATATTCTAACAAAAGGATATTCTTTTTCGCAGTCCGCCTGTTCCGTTTGAGCAAATCTTACCTACTCAACATGCCAAATAGAGCTTTTATTATTTTTCTTGATAAATAATAAAAAGATTTTACCATCAGTTTTGATTTTTGTGCTGAGGAAAAGAAATGGAAATTTCATGTTCTGTCATAAACATTAGAACTTCTCTCGTGTGCGCTGAAGAAATAAAAAATCGGGTATGTTATTTACAATTATTATATTGAAAACGAAATGTGGTGTTTCTAAAAAAAGTAGAAATCACTATCCGAATTTACTAGGACTATAAATTTCAGACACAAATGAATGTAGCGAAAGTCACGCAGCACGAAATAAATTCTACCTGGTTATTGATCACACAGCGAAATAAAAGGCGAGCAGTAATGTGTCAGAGATTTTAGAAAGTCCTGAGGATATGTCTACTAACTTTAGCAATGTTTAAATCACTGGTAAATTTTAATAACATTTCCAGGAATTATAAACTAAGTTAATCGTTTCGAACGAATTTATATGTCGTTAGTAGAATAGGCTGAAATTAGCGCAAATGAATATATTTGCTGAAAACTATGCGGATCGTGGCTTCAAACGAGTTAATCTGCGTAAGAGAAAAGTGTTGGTTTTCCCTTAATTTTGTTATTCAAAATTGTCAGTTACAGGTATGATTGAAGCTTAATCGTTTCGGGCTGATTACCTGCTGAAAGGGATGTAACAATTAACCCAAGAAAGGATAGAAAAGTGGTTTATGTCAAACTGACATAGTGTTTGGTTCAGGGAACTAGCCGCTGTTTCCCATCATGCGTTGGTGTAAAGAAAGTGGACTAAAAACGAGCTGTTATCAAACGTAACAGCTGCTTACAGTGAATTACATTTCCAAAGTTTCCGTTAAATCCGGTCATGCTATGTGAATCGTAGTCTCTATTTTGTGGGAAGCTCGGAGATTTTAGGCACTTTTAGATCAGGAATATCGGCCGCTTAAAAGGGTTAAGACAAAAAAAATTAGTTTCTCATAAGTGCTTAGGAAAATACAGACTCACATTAAAAACGAACACATATAACAGTAAGGATTCACGTTTCGCATGTCAGCCAAAAACGTACCTAAAAGCTGTTTTTTGTCATTAGTCAACGCTTAGGCTACTGTGCCACGGGGCGGCAAAATTGAAATTAAAAGTATTGTTTGTGAAACTTTGTTATTTCAACAAATCTGGTACCCCGTATGTTGGGTTTTTATCACTACATATACCTTTATTTGCAGTTTTTAATGACAGTCGTACTACCACGATTTGCAAATGCCACTGTTGTTGCTGTTACCAGTTTGTTTTTCTGTCAACATAACAACATATTGGCGCTTTAACTTCCTTTTCGCCCGGCACATCTTTCTCATCGTGGTAATAACGAAACGTTTTAATTCGTTTCCTGTGGATTTGAGTAACTCATCTATTCTTACAGATATTAACCGTCTTTTGTCACATTTACAACAAAGCACACATTCTCAAACAAATGTTCAGTACGTTATGAATAATATACTACTTGCCCTTCTGACACTTGATACTGAAATTATCATAACTCGCCCCTTTTAGATTAAATTTCGTAATTTCCAAATGTAAAACCGAATATTAGCTGTGCATCCTAACATAACATCAGCTGCAAATTTTAATTAATTACGGGCTGTACCAAATACCAGTTCCGTTGTTTAACGCAAAAACTATTTTTCTGATGACATTTTTTCCTTGTGCAACAGCAGTGTTTTCCCAGTATGCAGGATTAATATTGTACTGCTAACAAGATTCTAAAATCAATTTTCGTGATACCTCAAGCTTATGTCTTTATGCGTACAATAAGTGGTCAGAAATAATCGTATACATACCTAGTAACGGGTATTACGAATCCAAGGAACAGCGAACATGCACCTCATAGTGATTTTACTGTTGTGGCAGATATTCAAAAACCCCGGTTTGGTAAACGGAACCGTGTCCAGAACATATTTGCCTCAAGGTGTACGAAACCTCGTGGAGGACAGTTAGTTTTCTTTAGTCACAGAGTGTCATGAACTTCTATGTAACCCAGTATTTGTCTTTGGTGCTCTCCAGCTGCTCTTCTGGAAAGCTTGAGATGGTAAGGGAAACGATGGAAGGTCAAACGCTGAATCAACTACTGTTCCTTATGCCTGGAGACCTACGATGTGTGGCCCACTAACAGCATCTCTCATGAGAGTTTTTCAATTGGTGAAGGCAACATTATTCCTGTAGAACAGACGAATGGGCAGAGTCGAGATTCAGTGAACGAACATATTCCCTTCGGCATTTCATCTGGAGAAGAAAAGCACCCGTAATGATCCTGTAAGCGTAACTAACAAGAATCCTTCCGACTCTGTCATTTGATCACGCGGAAATGGCCTTATGTTCATAAGCAGAACGCCCGTGTTCCCACAGGAGGCAATATGAACACTGGTTATTATAAGAAAATGATCCTAGACCCTTATGTCCGACTTTTCTCTCTGAGCTGGTTGGCCCCTCAGTACCATTTTAATGGAAGATAATTAATTGTCAGTACTGGGCTCCAGCTTTTCGATGATTTCCTGCATAGTGAGAATATTTGACGTGTGGAAGCGTCTGCACAGGTCTGCCCGCCTGAAACCTATAGAGCAAGCCTGGGGTTCTCTGGAACAACACGTAGCCACTCTATTACTCTCTTCGACAATTAGACTATACCCTTCATTGGGCAAGAAATGAAATCCTTTGGCTCCAGTTTCATTACCCACCTGGTGAAGAGAATGTATCGTATTGTACAATTTTGTTCCGCCTCACGAGGTAGATAACACTCCTTAGTAAGGTATTTTTTAGTTTACCTTAGCATAATGCACACGTTGGTGACGCTTTGCGTAGTGAACCCCTGCGTAAACAAAAAGTGTGTATATTTGTCTTTTTACTGAATGCTATTACAAAATATTTATTACCCTTACGATCGCGTGTCTCTTTACATGCTAAACGTCTCTACCTTGTGATATGTGTTTCCTTTTATAGCTATGAGAATTATTTCTGGACATTAATTCTTTGGGGCACCGGTATACATAAAAGTAATCCACGATTTTGAAATATCCCTGAATAATTTAAACTATCAGCCAATTGTGGAAGCTCATACAGCAACTCATGTCACATTACCAGAAAATGAAAGCCATTCCCTCCTCTGTTAGGTTTCTGACAGAAACATAAGAACGTTAGTATGCTTGTATTCGTTCCAGAATATGCTTGTATAATTTGGGAAATACGTCAGTTCAGTCTTCTATTTTATTAAAAGTGCTAGCAATAAATCTTTTTCAGCATCGTGCATCACATTTTTTCCATTTAAATGTTTTGAGAAAACATGATGAATATTGAAGTTGACATTTCGCGACGAGCATCAAGGAAATCAAATAATTGACAGAAGGTTTTGCAAATACAACGCTCCCTTTTGATTTTGATAAGTAACTATTGTTTCCTGATATTTGAAGTAGCTGAACTGTTTGTTCTTTTCTCCTTACTCATGCGTACGTATATTCTGTATTTATTCCAAGCGTTTTACAATCATAGTCAGTGTTTTAATACTTTCAGAGTCACTCGATTGTTCTCCTTGGCAGTTATACCCACAATTTGTCCATTCCCTATTGTGAGCTTTCATAAAACGGACTATAAAGTCATAATTCGATTTGAAACAAGCCAATGCCGTTGAAATTTTACTCTTTTAAAACAATTACAAACCTGTCTGAGAAAAGCTCTGGAGTGTAATAATAAAGCATCAGAAAAATGAAAGGAGGATTTTCTGATACAAATTATAAGGACAGAGCAACGTTCATTCTGTTGAAATAAATTGGCATTGAATTTTGCTGTGAAAATTTGTTTTTCATCAATTCTAGTAATTTACCTAAAACTTGCTATTATTTTCATCTTATTTTCCGTAAGTTCACCAAAAATAACAATTTATGTGTTATGCATAATGTACCATTATTCAGAAACTTGCCTTACACCTTCTCATTAATGAAACCAGAAGGGGAAGACATGCCGACAATAAACAACTCCAGATACCTACCTCTTTGCACACTGTGACTGTGATGGAAAGGTTAACATTTTTAACCTTTGTGTGCATTAGATCGTGGGCACGATGATGGACCGTGAATATAAGTGGTACAGGCGACTATAGAACTTCTGGAATTATGATAATTCACGACAAGTCAGGTACTGTTTAAGGACGAGGTCCTTAATAACACGCGTGGCACCGGATGACGGCACATTTAACTAAAGCACATTTAAAATATACACATACAAAACACTCATTAGATCTCTCGAACTACCAAGGAGTTCATCTCCAGATTAGAATGACACGCATCGAAGTGTTATATGGCACTTATATATATAAAGGGTTTCTTCCAAAAAAATTTACAACATAAGAAATAAAGATACATAACATATATTGACGTGAAGGCAGCTGAGAGTCTTAAGGGATTTGAGTAAGTGTTCATTATCTCCAGACTCAAAGTCGGTCTCAGAAAACTGATTTTGCAACTGTCAATCACAGTGATTCCCAGGCTCTGAGAAATGTGGGTAGGCATGTCATCCTTACAACAAAGGTTAGCCAGTTTGTAAATAAATGAACTTTCAGTAAACTGGATTAAAGCTTTCACTAGTGGGAGCAGAAATGACGACAGTATCTTCCGAAATGGGGGCGGCAGAAAACGGGATTCTCCAGGAACAAAGCGAGAATGAAATAGCAGCGGTTGATGAGTGTTACAACTTAACATTTGTATTATTTTCTGAAAGACACTCTAAGGTTTCAAACAACAGAACTGAGTGCAAATCTCCGGGGGAAGCAGGGTGCGAGGGGGGGGAGCATCCAGGTCCAAAAATTCCAAAAGAATTCGGATGATCCGATAACGACTGATTGTGCAATTGGTTCTTCTACGGTCCTATGCGAATCAAATCAATATGATTCTCGGTCCTGATGCCGAAATCGAAGTTATTTTTTGAGGCATGTATTCTCTCAATACATTTATACTAGTGCCACCTTCTGGAATTAATCCTTTCCGGGTCAAAAGTTACAGGTCTATTAAAGAGCTATATAAAAACTAGCAAACGCGGACTTCCCAGAGCAAATGTACCCGAAAACGGCCCTTTGATTTTCGGAGGTCAGCTCCTCATCACATATATAGTAATCTTCGAAATTGGCAACGACAGTGGGAACAGGAAATTTAAATATAAATGGAGTAGCGTATGGAGGTAACGATTCAGCGTACAACGGGAAAATGATGGCTGTTAACATTCTGAGGTATTAGCTTTGTTAATAGCAGGTCGGCGGACTATAAGACCTTCCGAGTGGGTGAGAAAGCATCGCCATTTTATCGTGAAACATTAAGCACATCCAGTCCTGCTCCGACGAATTAGTTTTTCAACTTTAAACGCCAAAGGGTAGGTGAAGTTCCGGTGCCTACCAAATGAATACAAGTACCGAAAACGAGAAGTAAATTATTTACCAACCGATTGAAAGCGCTTTTCGCAGTACTCGGAGAGTGCTAAAAATTGTGCGCTCAACCGAGTTTCATTTATTAGTGCAATGTCAATTCTGTTTTGTATTATGTGAACGGTATAAGCATCTCCTTGTGTTGCATTTTTAATTCATGTGCATTCTAAATAAGTATATCGAGTCCATCACTGTTTCGGTTTACCAGAATTTCATCAACTGCAGTGGGCTGAGTAGTTGGATTTTGGTTTACATAATTTGGCACATGGGGCTTAAAAGGGCCATTCTTTTTAGTCTTACTGTTTCCTCAGTAAGCTATTTTCTGATTCTTGCATCTTTTGTGTAACTTGTTATTCTAAGTTGAAAGTACTCGTGTAAACTTGTTATTCATAGTTAGGTACTCTCAAGTGTATTGCTTCAGTACCAGCAATTTGTAGCTAACTGCACGCAAATCTTCCTGAACATCACTTATTTTGCCAGAATTAGGCACATTTTCGTTTTTTCCCTCTTTTGTGCAGTCACTGAAGCGATTTTCTCTCTAATTCCTAGCCAAAGTTGCGCGCTTATTAGTAGGAAGTTTACTTTTGTGTTTTCATTAACAGCTAATTTAAGGGCAAAAGCTTTCACTAAGTCTTTTTTAGAAGAAAGTGCAAGTTTAATTTTCTCTGCAATTGAGGGTATGCGACTTTCTTTACCGTGTGGAAGCTGATGCTAGCAGAAAGGTAAAGTGGGTGCAATCGTTGCCATCAGTTTGTTTTCCAGGAGAGTTTTCTAACTCATTAATTTCATGTTTTAATAAATCTAGCTTGCTAGACGAGTCTTATCTACATACGTTCTGCTTATAATTAGTGGTGGGAGGCAGTTCAAAAACATTGATGTCCTTTATTTCCGTTTTTTGCTTCAAGTTTTGTTCTTCTTCTTCTCTTCCTGATATTCTTTAAGAAGCCTACCAGGAAAATAATTTTTCCCCACATTCTTTTTCCTGAGGGTTTCATCAGTCCTTAACCCACTCGCATTTTCATGGTGTATATTATTTAAACTTAAATGTTTATCAACCACTGAGTTAATGCTTTCAACAATGGTTGTCATTTAAAATTCGTCAAATTGTGCACTTTCTCTTTGACCTAACAAATAATTAGGCAAAAAACTTTTAGTACTGAGTTTTCTATTTTTCTATGTAATAACCTAATACTACGAAGTTATTTCTTCCGATCTGTTTTTATTCATTCTTGTATTTTGTAGGGCTTCTTTCAACTTTAGTACTCTCAGCTGAGGTAGTGAGTTCACTCTTTTTTTCTGCGGGCCATTTTTTTGGTTTTCACTCCAATTAAACAACTTGAGGAATTTCTTTGTCTCTGATAAATAATTTAAATTTACCTATATGAATTTGTTTGCCAGAGACTGTGAAAACAAAATTTCTCACTCTGCGGCGTAGCAAACAGGTAAATTCTCTTTTCGTTGAAGCTAGGTATACAGACCTGAAAAACCGTCTTTTTTTCTGGAACAAGCAGAGGCAGATTCACACAAATTTCACAGCAATAGCAGCTCGTACGCCGAGACGGTGTCAGAACTATATCTCAATTCTTTCCGAAGGAAGTGTGTCCGCAGATTGGCAAGACACTGAAGAAGACGATGGGTCCGCAGATTGTAAAAAGTGTGGTTCCACAGTTTGGAAGGATACTTGACGAACCATGATCCGCAAATTGGTTGGATCTCTGTCAGAAAAGCGATGCCCGCAGATTAGCAGGTCACAGA